>JARQOD010000001.1:671646758-671699258 GCA_033576555.1 Oophaga sylvatica | reverse complement strand
CTAACCGCACAACTAAAAGCAGCCGTGGGACGTACCTACGTTGACCTAGACGCCTCGACACAGCCGGAGAGTTAGCTAAGTTTAAAGATAGAAATGGGAAAGCTAACTGCCCCGGAGAAGCACCCCAAAGAAATAGGTAACCCCCACACATATATTGGCGGTGAGACAAGATGAAATACAAAAGCAGGCAGAAAATAGAGTAAGCAAACGCTGGGGCCCAAAACTGTCTAGATAGGACAGGACGGAAAAGAATACTTTCTGCAATCCAACAAAACCCTAGGAAAAATTCCAACACTTCTGATTCCAAAAAAACCCTGAGACCAAACGATCTCTCCCAGCTATATCAGACCTCTGGTGTGAACAGGTAGCTACCCCGCAGCCACTGAAATAAGAGGGACTAAACAAATGAACAGAGATAACTGAGAAACAGAAACTAGCGCAGGCCCCAGCAGGGGGACCCGGCTGACCTCACTCAGAAGGCAGAAAAACAAAAGAAAACAAAACCACAGAAACGAGCAGAAAATAGCTTATCTGAAAGTTTGCAGGAGCCCGCAGCAGCTGACTTCCAAACTGGACCAGGAAGAGAAAACTAATTACCGGCGAGGATCATGGGAAAGTTACTCCCTAAAATCTCCTCAGTCATTGCTCCCAGATCGTCCGCAGCTGGATCCTCAGCTAAAGGGCCTCTGTCAGTCAAGACTGCTTCATTATTATCAACAGCCACCAGAGGGAGCCCCAACTCAGAATCTATAGCATTCACAACAGTACCCCCCCTTGAGAGGGGTCACCGAACCCCCAACTGCGCCACCAGGCCGATCAGGGTGAGCCTGGTGAAAGGCGCTAACCAATCTCTCCGCATGAATGTCAGAAGCAAACACCCAAGAATTGTCCTCCTGACCATAACCTTTCCACTTAACCAAGTACTGGAGTCTCCGTCTAGCCAGATGAAAATCCAAAATCTTCTCCACTTCGTACTCCAGATTGCCCTCAACCAAAATAGGCTCAGGGGGTGCAGCCATAGGAACCACTGGCTCAACAAACCTTTTCAATAAAGATTTGTGGAAGACATTGTGAATTTTAAACATCCCTGGAAGAGCCAAATGGAAGGAAACGGGATTAAGAATTTCCAACATCTTATAAGGTCCAATGAACCTTGGCTTAAATTCTGGAGACGCAAACTTCATAGGGATATTTCTTGAGGACAACCAAACCATGTCACCCACTTTAAACCGAAGACCATCAGTCCTATGCCGGTTGGCAAACCGTTGGGCCCTCTCCTGAGAGAGAGACAGCTTATCCACTACTTGATCCCAAATCTGCTGCATTCTCTCCACCATGGAGTCAACACCCGGACAGACAGAAGCCTCCACCTGCCCCGAAGAAAATCGAGGATGAAACCCGGAATTGCAGAAAAAAGGGGACATCAAAGTGGCAGAACTAGCCCTATTATTTAGAGCAAATTCAGCCAAAGGCAAAAAAGAGACCCAGTCATCTTGATCAGCAGACACAAAACATCTCAAATAAGTTTCCAAAGTCTGGTTTGTTCTCTCAGTCTGCCCATTGGTCTGAGGGTGAAACGCAGAGGAGAAAGACAGCTGAACTCCCAGTTTAGAACAAAATGTCCTCCAAAATCTGGAAAAAAATTGGACTTCTCTGTCAGACACAATGTTCTCTGGAATGCCGTGCAACCGAACCACCTGCTGAAAAAACAAGGGCACCAACTCGGAAGAGGATGGCAACTTCGGCAGTGGCACAAGATGGATCATCTTGGAAAACCTATCACAGATCATCCAGATAACGGTCATTCTCTGAGAGACAGGGAGGTTGGAAATAAAATCCATAGAGATATGGGTCCATGGCCTCCTGGGCACAGGCAATGGCATTAACAATCCACTAGAGCGAGAGCAAGGTTTGGACCGAGAACAAGTCCCACAGGACTGCACAAAGTTCCTGACGTCACAAGATAAAGTAGGCCACCAAAAGGACCGACTCACCAAATCTCTAGTACCAAAAATACCGGGATGACCAGCCAACGCAGAGCAATGAACTTCAGACATAACTTTTTCTCTCCATTGGTCTGTGACATACAATTTCCCTGCAGGGCAACGTTCAGGTTTATCCCCCTGAAATTGCTCCAGGGCCAGTATCAAATTGGGTGAGATAGCGAAAAGAACGACACCCTTCTTCAGAATGGCTGTAGGCTCAGTCACATCAAGAGAATCCGCAAGGAAACTCCTAGAGAGGGCATCCGCCTTAACATTCTTAGTACCCGGGAGAAAGGAGACCACAAAGTTAAAACGCATGAAAAACAAGGCCCACCTGGCCTGTCTAGGATTCAATCGCTTGCTGATTCGAGATAGATCAAGTTTTTGTGGTCAGTGAGGACCACAACTTGATGTTTAGCTCCCTCCAACCAATGTCTCCACTCTTCGAATGTCCACTTCATAGCCAATAATTCCCGATTCCCCACATCATAATTACGTTCAGCTGGGGAAAACTTTCGGGAGAAGAAGGAACAAGGGTTAATCTTAGAGGTTACAGGATCCCTTTGGGACAAAACGGCTCCTGCCCCAATCTCAGAAGCATCTATTTCCACCTGAAATGAGAGAGAGACATCAGGTTGCCGCAGAACCGGAGCAGAAGTGAATCTCCGCTTAAGCCGAAACTGCCTCTGGAGACCAATTTACCACATCAGAGCCCTTTTTGGTCAAATCAGTCAGTGGTTTCACAATACCAGAAAAATTACTTATAAATTTACGGTAAAAATTAGCAAAACTCAAAAATCTCTGAAGAGCCTTCAATGAAGTGGGCTGAACCCAATCAGAGATGGCCTGAACCTTGACTGGGTCTATTTCAAAAGCAGACGGAGACAAACTGAATCCCAAAAACGAAACTTTCTGTACGCCAAATAGACATTTTGATCCCTTGACATACAAAGCATTTTCTCTGAAAATACGGAACACCATCCGAACATGCTCCTCATGAGTATCCCAGTCATTAGAAAAAAATCAAAATATCGTCCAAATAGACGATCAGAAACTTATCCACAAGATCCCGGAAAATATCGTTCATGAAAGATTGGAAGATGGAAGGGGCATTAGTGAGCCCAAAAGGCATCACTAGGTACTCAAAATGCCCCTCAGGGGTATTAAACGCCATCTTCCATTCATCCCCGTGCTTAATGCGAATAAGATTATACGCCCCCTAAGGTCAAGCTTGGTAAACCAACTAGCACCTTTCACTCGGGAGAATAAACCAGAAATCAGGGGTAACAGATACTGATATTTAACAGTGATCTTATTAAGGAGACGATAGTCAATACATGGTCTCAATGAACCATCCTTTTTGGCCACAAAGAAAAAGCCGGCACCCAAGGGTGAAGAGGATGGTCTAATTTGACAGTTCTCCAATGACTCTTTGATATAAGATCGCATAGCATCATGCTCAGGTTCAGACAAATTGAAGAGCCGACCCTTGGGAAATTTACAACCGGGCACCAGCTCAATCGCGCAGTCATAACTCCTATGAGGAGGTAAGGACGCAGGCTTACTTTCACTAAACACATCAGAATAATCAGCCAAATAGCGGGGACCTCCTGAGGCTGGGGAGAGGTAGAAAACACAGAAGTGTCTCCATGAACACATTGACAACCCCAACTGGCCACAGACACAGACTTCCAATCCAAAACAGGATTATGGGTCTGCAACCAAGAAAAACCCAGTACAATAATGTCATGTAAATTATGTAACACCAAAAATTTACAATTCTCTTGGTGGTCCGGGGCTACCCGCATTAGCACATGGGTCCAAAACTGGGGTTTATTCTCCGCCAAAGGGGTAGAATCAATGCCCAACAAAAGAATAGGAGTCCGAAAGGGTACCATGGGAAAAACCCAACGTTTGGAAAAGTCGAAATCCATCAAGTTCAGGGCTGCTCCTGAATCGACAAAAGCACACTGACTGAAAATTAGTTTTCACAAACCCAACTTAATGGCAAAATAAAAGAGAAATAATTGGCTAATTTCAGCAAACACTTCACTTTTTCTCTGGATTGATTTTAGAAATTTTAGCTCAGTTTAGTTCCATGAAACGTGCACCATTTCTAAGGAACCACATACTTTCCATCATGAACCCTAAAACTGAAAACATGATTTCTAAATTTGTTGAAAGCACTTTTAAATTAGGAGCAAAAAAGCATAGAAAAAACAAAAGTTCAAGAATTTGAATAGACAATTAGGTTATGTTTTTATTCTTTTCTAGAGGAAGAGACGTTGGCTACTACAAGGTATTGCTCACACATTTCTAAAAAGATAGTTCTAAAATTTACATTTATTGTATTAACTATGTATATGTTTGAATATAGTACATATAACAATTGTAAATAAATTGGTTCATAAAGAGCATAATGTACAGGATGGGCCATTTATATGGATACACCTAAATAAAATGGGAATGGTTGGTGATATCAACTTCCTGTTTGTGGAACATTAGTATATGGGAGGGGGAAAACTTTTCAATATGGGTGGTGACCATGGCGGCCATTTTGAAGTCGGCCATTTTGATTCTAACTTTATTTTTTCCAATGGGAAGAGGATCATGTGACACATCAAACTTATTGAGAATTTCACAAAAAAAACAATGGTGTGCTTGGTTTAAATGTAACTTTATTCTTTCATGAGTTATTTACAAGTTTATGACCACTTATAAAATGTGTTCAAAGTGCTGCCCATTGTGTTGGATTGTCAATGCAACCCTCTTCTCCCACTCTTGACACACTAGCACAGGCTTCCAGTATCAGTTGTTTCAGATGCTGCACATTTCGCATCTTCACAGCATAGACAATTGCGTTCAGATACGAGATGTGCAGCATCTGAAACAACGGATTACATGGACTTCATGTAAGAGTCATCAGACAAAAACCTCTCCTGCATCTTCACCATAAAATTCAGCATCAGAAGTATGCAATAGAACTTCCAAACAAGCCTGATGTTTCCAAAATGCAAGTCATGTACACTGATGAGGTTAAAATAGAACTCTTTAAATGCAATTTAATTATTTAAAAATCATACAATGATTTTACTGCTTTTATTTTTATACTACCTAAAAAGGTGCAAGTTGAAAGACTCTTGGCTGGCTGCAAAAAGTGTTTAAAAGCTGTGATACTTTCAAAAGGGGGTGCTACTAGGTACTAACCATGCAGGGTGCCCAAACTTTTGCATCATCTGCAGATTTTCCTTTTGTAATGTTTAAAATGTAATATATATATATATATATATATATATATATATATATAAAGAAAAAATATATTTAAAAGAATACGTCCAACAATAAAGAAATAAATATAAATATAATATAAAATAATTGTGTGACACTAGTATTGTATATGGGTATAACTGCCCACGAAAAATAAAATAAAATAAATAGTATCAAGTATACAAAATATAGTATAGTCAAAAGTGTATACAGATCCTGCATGTGAATACCATTCAGTAAATGAATACAAATAGACGCATATGGTGCGTGCTTATCTAAAATACATAAGTAATGATCCGATGATATAATAGGTCAAGGGATCCCTGTGAGTATGAAAACAATAAACTGTATACAAATGACCAGATGTCCTTATATATATATAATGCTAAAAAGACCAATAATGTAATATAATATACAGCTATTGCATGTATGGGGATAAGTGGCTAAAAAACAAGTATATCCAGAGAGAAAGAAACACAATGCGTGCTCTTTAAAGTACAATGCAATAGCGGTCCGGTGTATGTAACTGACACGGCGTTGTATTGGTGCCTGGGAAACGAATACAAATGGCGGTTGGAAAAAGGTACTTATCTGAGGGAAAAAAAGATGATCGTAATGTCGTAGTGAGAGGGTTCTTGACAACGCAGCGTGGGTTCCAGAAAATGGCCCCGGCCGGTGGCACGCTTCCGGTGTACCCAGATGGAAGACGCTGATCGCGGCAGATGGAGGTGCGGTAAAGCAATCTGTGATGACGTCGGTGGAGCTCGGCAAGATTCGGGTCACTGACCCTGACGGTTACGTGGTGCCCAGGGAGCAAAATACGGTGTCCTAGAAGAGCCAGAAATCAATCCTACGCGTTTCGGAATCTGTCGGATTCCTTCCTCAGGGATGGCTCTTTCGGCGGTATGCATCCATATATATAGCTTCTCAGTCAATCATGTTAATGCAGATCAGTCAAATGCAAATAACTCAATATCATTATTAAGTCCCTTAGGTTTAATGGTGTCTAATTCAAAGATGCAACGTGTTTCTTCTCTAGACATTTTCTTAATGTAGTCGCCTTTTCTCCAATCTTTTTTTTCCCTCAGATAAGTACCTTTTTCCAACCGCCGTTTGTATTCGTTTCCCAGGCACCAATACAACGCCGTGTCAGTTACATACACCGGACCGCTATTGCATTGTACTTTAAAGAGCACGCATTGTGTTTCTTTCTCTCTGGATATACTTGTTTTTTAGCCACTTATCCCCATACATGCAATAGCTGTATATTATATTACATTATTGGTCTTTTTAGCATTATATATATATAAGGACATCTGGTCATTTGTATACAGTTTATTGTTTTTCATACTCACAGGGATCCCTTGACCTATTATATCATCGGATCATTACTTATGTATTTTAGATAAGCACGCACCATATGCGTCTATTTGTATTCATTTACTGAATGGTATTCACATGCAGGATCTGTATACACTTTTGACTATACTATATTTTGTATACTTGATACTATTTATTTTATTTTATTTTTTGTGGGCAGTTATACCCATATACAATACTAGTGTCACACAATTATTTTATATTATATTTATATTTATTTCTTTATTGTTGGACGTATTCTTTTAAATATATTTTTTCTTTTTTAGCTTGCTGACAAAAAAGGCGCATTTACACCTGAATTTTATTCTGCAAATCCTCCTCTATATTTTAAGGTAAGGGTTCATCAGTGTGGCTATATCTTCCAGTTGTAGCGCGAGTATACCCATAGTATTTATATTTCCCCCTTTTGATTTCTCTGTGGTAGAAAGCCTATTTTTACTTGCTGCTTATTGGAGATATACACGCACTAGCGCCGCTATATTCGCTTTTTCTTATATATATATATATATATATATATACACAGTAAATATATATATCTGTATATATATATACACACACATATACTGTTGAAATGAGAAGTTCACGTACACTATATAAAAGGACACATGCATGTAGAAAATAACAGCAATAATAATAATAACTACAATATCTGACATGAAATCAGAACAAACCTTTCCAAATTTAGGTCAATTAGGATTACCATAACTATTAATATTTTCCAAATGCCAGAATAATGAGAAAGAGAGAATATTTTAAGGCATATAGTATTATTTCTCACTAAAATACAAATGATATGTGTAATGAGGCCTTCTAGAGATCATTTCATCTTCAACTTGGTTAACTGTTCACAATAAGAGTAATTTTGACCAGGGGTGCCCAAACTTTTACATGACAAGTTAGCTCACTCTTACAAGATGCTATTTCAACAAGATAATAAATATAAATATAATAAATATTATATTCACTTTTCTGCTATTTTAACATTGTGATAGATTGATAGATAGTTGTTAAAGTGTTTTCTAATTTCAGCTCATGTCTACTGCTTATCTTGGACATATACAATAGAAGTTGTTACATTTGGAAACATTTGGCCTCCCTGAAATGTATCCCCTCATTGCCTTGTCTGGCCTGAATCCAGGTGAGTTTATTAAATTATCTTATCCTTGCAAATACAACCTTCAGCATTTACAACTCATTTGCCATTGACTCTTCTAAACAATGACTTTTTTATGGATTTCATGCATATAAACTCCGAGTCTATTATCCACCTGGGCAATACAAGTCCATATCATAGAAGTGTGCAGGACAGCCAAGAATAAGGATATCTGCAGATGCAGTATTTAAATGCTGCTGTCTTGGAATTATATTTAAAATATAATTTACAAATGAAAATTGAAGAAGTATACATCTTTGTAGAGAAAAAAAATCCTTTCCTCCACCAAGATGGCGTTTGACGATAGTTGCTACTGTGCAGGCGTCTTTGGCGCCATCTTGGAGGAATTTTTTTTTTCTCTAGATGGCGCCACCAGAGCCTGCGCAATAGGGGATTTTTTTATTTCCAAAGTTATTCAGCTCAGGCAAAAATTTAGAGACCACTGCAAAATTTTCAGTTTGTCTGATCTTTCTCTTTATAGGTATATTTTTGAGTAAAATGTAAATTGTTCTCTTTTTCTATAAACTATTGACAACATATCTCCGAATTTCCAAGCAATAAATTTTGCATTTATTTTTTATTGTATTTATTTTCAGAAAATGAGAAATGGTCAAAATAACAAAAAATGCAGTGCTTGCAGACTTCATATAATGCTAAGAAAACAAGTTAATAATCATTTAGAAACAACAATACTAATGTTTTAACTCAGGAAGGTTCGAAATCAATATTTGTGGAATAACCAATGATTTTTAACACAGCTTTCATGCTTCTTGCATGCTTCCACCAGTCTTTCACACTGCTCCTGGTGCAAAAATGTAAGCAGTTCTTCTTTGTTTGATGGCTTGTGACTATCCCATCATCATCTTGATCACATTCCAGAGGTTTTCAATGGGGTTCAGGTCTGGAGATTGGGCTGTCCATGACAGGGATTTGATGTGGTTCTCTTAATTTTTGCCAGAGCTGTATATAACATTCAGTATAACATTCAGTATGTAAAACAGAGTGCAGGTCAGTGAGGGATCAGTGACTGTCAGAAGCCATACAGATGAATACCTAAGCAGAGCACCACATGAAGACCCCCACAGGCTGCCCCGGAGCACGAGAATCTCATTAACTTAAAACTGAAAATAAAGGTTAACCAACAACCACAAGACGAATTTCATCAACCAATGTATCATTTTATTCAGTATAACGGCGCCGACCTGACACTGTGTGTAGGTTACTGTGCACAATCCTGCTGACAGGTTCCCTTTAATGGCTCAGAAGGGAATAACCCTTTATCTTTCAGGACACTGTGCCAGGGGGAGTTAAGTACGTAACATATAAAGACAAGATATTTGTATCACCATTTTTTTGCTGTAAAGAGCTTAATAAAGTCCTTTCTTTCTGTTTGGCTATTCAGATATGGCACTCATGCAGACCTACGCTTCAAATCTTTAATTCCCAGACTATATTGAGGCGTCTCTCAATATATCATTAATGACAATACCTGAGCTAATTCCATTGTAATCAAACATGCCCGATTTTACATTTTTGTACAAAAAAAATATATATATAAATATTCATTAGATGTATATTAATGTGTGTCTGGCAACCATTCCCCATTGACTGTAAGGCCTTCCAAAACATGCAATTAATTTAGGTGTTGTTCAAAAACTCTTAGAGAATGTTACTACACACTAAAAAAGTAACTGAGGGCTATATTGTGTTTCTTAACAAAATGAGTTGGACTGCTTTTCTCCACAAACATCACAGTGCTTATATGTGCCCTCAGTACCTACTCTGGGAATTATGGTAACTGCAAATACCCTGCGATCCTAAGGGAGGACTCTTCAGTTGGCGACCTTGACTAGTGTTCAGACTTTGCATCTGTACCCGATCGCAAACCAACCTCCAGCATCCCTCTATGTGTTATATCCACGGAGACTTCCATCAGCTGGTGTTTTGAAGTCAAGTTGAATTAGAAAGAAACATATTTTATAGCAAAATACAATTTTTATATTATGTGAACTAAGAAGATACAAACACTGCAGAATTTACATAGCTAATCAAGAATTACTGTAAAAGTTCATTAAATCTGATCTAGGGAATTCATTTGAACTCAAGTAAGCAAATTAAGTGCTGAGTTAATTATGTTGTTAATTACTTAATTAACCATTATCTTTTTAACTGATGCCATTAATAAATTGACATACATTTCTGTTTGAATACATTTATGTGTTGAACGTCTTTTTGTTGTCTCAATGTCTCTCGGGTTTAATCTTTTTCCCCAAAGTTTTCAATCTAATGCTATGGTGAAAGTGTTTCCCAGCTGACTATTAACATATAATTAATCATATTACTTTCCTAATGAACACATTGTACATTGATTAGATTTTGAAGCAGCGACTTTAATTAATAAAAAAAACAAACTTCCATATCATCGTTATTACTATATGGTGTAATAATATTATATTCCCTTCGGCAATATACATTCCTGCATTACCACATAAATGTGTTTATGTACGCAAATATATAATTTTCTTGTGTATTAGATATGTGTCACTAAATGCATTTCAAATGCAAAATGGTGACATTTTTGATTTACTAATTAGAAATGTGCACATAAAGCATCTCAGATTATCGTTCCATGTATACAGCATTTGTGATTCATATGGTACTGGGATTGAAAATCAAGCCTACTCACCCATATAGTATCTCACTGTGGCTCTGATTTCGCATGAACGAATGTAGAAATCTTTTTAACCAATTCCTTGAGAATCCATTCCAAACATACTTTGTTGTATCGCATGCCTTATTACAGTACTACAGAAGCATGGCCCATGAGAGGGAATGTGGTTCCTCACTGAGGCATTTGATGGTGGCCTGTGGAGTGCAGTCAGTGCTCTACCTTACAGTGTGACAATCTCATGTGCAATTATGGCAGAAATTACATTTTTCAAAGGTTTTTAACTAAAAATGTTGAACAGTTTAGCTTCTACAGCCTCTAATAATAACAGTACATAGCTGCAGAACAAGAATGAATCCTTCAGTGAGCTTGTTCTGATGACTTAGGTTTGTAACCCTTATTCTTCTCAAGAACTCTTGTATGTTGAATTATGACCACCTCAGCGTTCAGATATCATTCTAGAAGAGTTCAGAAGAAGACAGATAAGATTGCGTAACCAACCACATATTTCTGGTTAGAAATGAGCAAAAAGATTCCAACTCCTGGCTGTGTCCTTTGTTGCAGCTAGACATCACTTCCTTGGCTGTCATTCTCGGCTGGGCATATCCATGGTTCCTCGGTCGCTTACTAGATCAGCAACATTATGACATTAGGCTTAGTTACACATGGAATCTAGAAAGGTGCCATCAATTGCTGGTCACAGAAGTGAAGTCCATCTGCAGCAAATCACCATCCTAGAGGTCGGAACAGACTACCATAAATCTTTTTGCTCATCTCTACTGTCGGTATACCATAAATGCAGATCTAGCAAAGCTTACATTGACTCATAATACATCATTTAGATAAATTATCACAGAAGGTTATTTCAATTAAAAGGAATATAAGTAAACATTGCATAAGCTATTGACAAGCTAATGTCAATTAAGGTACTGCCACACTAAACAATCCGCTAGCGATCACGATAACGACGCATACTAATGCGATCGCTAGCGGATTGTTTCTATATCGCTAAATGCGGCCACATTTAGCGATATAGTTAACGACGCTATCGCGTTAGCGATCTTCTTAACGACTTTAGCGGTACAAAAGTACCGCTAAATCGCTAAGAAAAGGTGCCACACAGCGATTAGATACTTACCCAGCGGAGCGCCGACGAGAAAATAGGGTCCGGAGCGATTCCAGCGACGAGCGAGATCACAGCAGGAAGCTCGTCGCTGGAAGCTGCCGCACTGAACAACATCGCTAACAGGATCGCTAAATAGTGACGCTTTTTAGCGATCCCGTTAGCGATATTGTTTAGTGTGGCATACCCTTTAGGCACTGAATTAACTAATTTTGTGCTGTGATATACAAATGCTGTGTTATCTGAATCAAGATAACCTTTGCTAAAACTGTATCTCAAGTCAAACTAGCCTTTTTAAGGGTCCTGTCACACAAAGCGACACACCAGTGATCCCGACAACGATATGAACTTGTCAGGATCGCTGGTGTGTTGCTACATAATCGCTGGTGAGCTGCCAAACAGGCAGATCTCAGCAGCAATCAGGACAGCGACAATGCGGGTAACAAGCAATGCACGTCGCTTAGTGACCTGCAGTGTACATTAGATACCAGCGCGCTGGTGCAGGGAGCTGGTAACCAAGGTACACATCGGGTTTCCAGGCACTGCGCAGCGCCTAGAAACCCGATGTGTACCTTGGTTACCAACTCCAGCTCGCTGATCCCTGGTCTCCCGCCTGCCACAACGCAGCGATGCGTGCTGGCCAGCGGGAGACCAACGATCAATAAAATGTCCAGTACATTCAGTGACGATCAGCGATACCCAGCAGGATCGCTGATCGTCGCTGCGTGTCACACACAGCGACATCGCTGGAAAGATCGCTGTTGTGTCACAAAACTTGTGACTCAGCAGCGATCTCGCTAGCGATCTCGCTATGTGAGATGGGGGCTTAACAAGCACTATGGATGAAACTAATGCACTGTGTTATGTCTAATGTAGGGACAATATCTGTGCTGTATAACACAGGGATTCCAGTATCACCAGAAAAAATATTATTTATGGTCTGGATTAGGCTACTTTCACACTTGCGTTTTTTTGCGCAGCGCATCGTGCGCACATGAAACGCATTAAAAAATGCGTGCAAACGCTTATAAACGCTGCGATATTTAGTCGCATCAGCGTGCGCATTATGACCAAAAAACGCAGCGTTTTTATATGATTTCAAGCGTTTTTGCATGCGTTTGCGTTTTTTCGGCGCATGGGTTGTCTACATCACATTTCTATCAACTCTGTCTCTATCATCTCTATCATCTCTGTCTCTATCATCTGTCTCTATCATCTGTCTCTATCATCTCTGTCTCTATCATCTGTCTCTATCATCTCTGTCTCTATCATCTGTCTCTATCATCTCTGTCTCTATCATCTGTCTCTATCATCTCTGTCTCTATCATCTGTCTCTATCATCTCTGTCTCTTCATCTCTATCATCTCTGTCTCTATCATCTTCTCATCTCTATCATCTCTGTCTCTATCATCTCTGTCTCTATCATCTGTCTCTATCATCTCTATCATCTCTATCATCTCTATCATCTCTGTCTCTATCATCTGTCTCTATCACTCTATCATCTCTGTCTCTATCATCTGTCTCATCTCTATCATCTCTGTCTCTATCATCTCTGTCTCTATCATCTGTCTCTATCATCTCTATCATCTCTGTCTCTATCATCTGTCTCTATCATCTCTATCTATCTCTGTCTCTATCATCTCTATCATCACTGTCTCTATCATCTGTCTCTATCATCTCTATCATCTCTGTCTCTATCATCTGTCGTTATCATCTATCATCTGTCTCTATCATCTCTGTGTCTATCATCTCTGTCTCTATCATCTGTCTCTATCATCTCTGTCTCTATCATCTGTCTCTATCATCTCTATCATCTGTCTCTATCATCTGTCTCTATCATCTCTGTCTCTATCATCTCTATCATCTCTGTCCTCTATCATCTGTCTCTATCATCTCTGTCTCTATCATCTCTGTCTCTATCATCTGTCTCTATCAACTTTTTATCTACACTCCTCACAATGTATCTTGTGTAGGGAGTGGTTTAAACAAGTGTTTAGACATTATTTACTCCAAAATCGGGTGCGCAAAAGCGCTGACGAGCGCAAAGCTATGCGCACGCCAGCGCACCCATAGACTGCAATGTTATTTTTTGCGCATAGCATGCGCACACGTGCGCACGTGTTTTTTTAGAGCGGTTGGGCGGAAAAAAAATGCAACATGTAGCGTCTAGCGCGTATGGACGCACACCTGGAAAATGCACAGCGCACGACAAACGCTGATGAACGCGTGCAAGCGCTAAACCCTGCACCCGCCATGTTAAAGATAGGGGAATATTGCGCATGCGTCCGATAGCGCACGATGCGCTGCGCGATAAAACGCAAGTGTGAAAGTAGCCTTAGGCATAACACAAGGATTTACAGTTTAACTCAGATGGTTTCCTTAATGGGGTTGTCTCATGAGCGACATTTATTGCTAAATGATTTGCCATAATAGTCTCACTACATTTGGGTCTCCCTGTTGAGACTCACACCTTTCTCCAGAACCGGGGTCCACATGTCAGCTGTTCAAGCTGGCGTTCATCCACCAATGAGTGTAGAGGTGGAGACTCATGTTGATTTTCTCCATTCCTTGCTATGGGAATTTTGAATATGCTGTAGACTTTGGAGTGGGAGGCAGGGCCATATCTCACAACTATCAGACATTAATGGCTAATCCCATGGATATGCAATAAATGTTTTTCATGAGGCAACGCCATCAAGCTAATTGAAAAAAATAGTACAGTTCACACAGTTACCTATAAAACAGCCACAGCAGTCCCTCTTACATTAGTGACAGCCATACAGTGTTCCCCACTGGGAGAATCGCCTGAAGAAAGAAAGTTCTCAACTTTCGGGAACAGAACAAAGTATTTAATGAATACTCAAGCTATGTGCAGTCTTTCCATAAAGTTGCAAGAGAAAGTAAGTGAACCTTTTGGAATTGCCCATACTTCTACCTTGATCACTAATAGACTTGTAGACTGTGAGCCCTCGAAGCAGGGTCCTGTCTACTCTTGTACCAGTCAATGACTCGTTTTGTTCAAGATTATTGTACTTGTTTTTATTATGCATACCCTTTTTCACATTTAAGGCACCATATAATAAATGCCGCTATAATAACTAATAATAATAATAATCTATATATATAAATTTGAATGTGTGTATGTGTGTATCACCAACCAATCACGAAGTATCTTACATTTAACCAGAGCTGTTGAAATGAAGCTGAGCTGTGATTGGTTGCTATGAGCAACAGTTTTCCTTGCAACCAATCCCTAAGTATCTTTTATTTCACCAGAGCTGTTTAATAGAAGCTGAGCTGTGATTGGTTGCTATGAGCAACAATTTTCTCACTCCACAACAACACCTCAGCTGACACTGACCAGGTGGGAGAAATCACATCCCCGGGAACATAAGCTCCCAGCAATTGTCTGCCCCCCAGATAGAAGCAGAGAGCACATGACAGAAATGAATCACCCGCTCCCGTGCCCATATCCCATCACGCATCCTCCATCCCATAGGCACATCTTTCCTCTTAAAGGGATCTCCGATATGGAAGTCAGGGCAAATCCATCCTACTCTTTGGTTCTGCCCCAGGCCCCTCTTAAAGGGATCCCCTGTATGGAAGTGAGGGCAAATCCACTCTGCGCTTTGGTACTGACCCCAGGCCTCTGTTAAAGGGATCTCTGGTATGGAAGTTAGGGTAAATCCCTCAGCGCTGATTCTCACCCCAGGCCTCTCTTAAAGGGATCATTGGTATGGAAGTCAGGGCAAATCCATCCAGCGCTTTGTTTCTGATGCCAGGCCTCTCTTCAAGGGATCTCCAGTATGGAAGTTAGGACCATTCCACTCAGCGCTCTGGTTCTGACCCCAGGCTCTCTTAAAGGGATCCCCGGTATGGAAATTAGGGAAATTGCCTTCAAATGCTCTGATTCTCTCCCCAGGCTTCTATTAAAGGGATCACTGGTATGGAAGCCAGGGCAAATCCAGTCAGCGATTTGGTTTTGACCCCAGGCCTCTCTTAAAGGGATCCCCGGTATGGAAGTTAGGACCGTTCCACTCAGCGCTGTGGTTCTGACCCCAGGTTCTCTTAAAGGGATCCCCGGTATGGAAGTCAGGGCAATTGCCTTCAAATGCTCTGGTACTGACCCCAGGCCTCTATTAAAGGGATCATTGGTATGGAAGTGAGGGCAAATCCACTCTGCGCTTTGGTACTGACCCCAGGCCTCTCTTAAAGGGATCTCCGGTATGGAAGTTAGGGTAAATCCCTCAGTGCTCTGATTCTCACCCCAGGCTTCTATTAAAGGGATCATTGGTATGGAAGTCAGGGCAAATCCAGCCAGCTATTTGGTTTTGACCCCAGGCCTCTCTTAAAGGCATCCCCAGTATGGAAGTTAGGATCGTTCCACTCAGCGCTGTGGTTCTGACCCCAGGGCCTCTTAAAGGGATCATTGGTATGAAAGTTAGGGCAATTCCACTAAGCGCTCTGGTTCTGACCCCAGGCCCCTCTTAAAGGGATCCCCTGTACAGAAGTGAGGGCAAATCCACTCTGTGCTTTGGTTCTGACGCCAGGTCTCTCTTAAAGGGATCTCCGGTATGGCAGTTAGGGCAATTCCACTCAGCGCTCTGGTTCTGACCCCAGGCTGACGGGATGATGTGGGATTTTAGGGGTAGTAGTCCGGTGGTTCTGGCTGACAGGATGATGTGGGATTTTAGGGGAGTAGTCTGGTGGCTCTGGCTGACGGTATGATGTGGGATATTAGGGGTAGTAGTCCAGTAGTCTGGCGGCTGTGACGGGATGATGTGGGATATTAGGGGTAGTAGTCCGGTGGCTCTGACTGACGGGATGATGTGGGATATTAGTGGTAGTAGTCTGGTGGCTCTGGCTAACGGGATGATGTGGGATATTAGGGTTAGTAGTCCGGTGGCTCTGGCTGACGGGATGATGTGGGATATTAGGGGTAGTAGTCCGGTGGCTCTGGCTGACGGGATTGTGTGGGATATTAGGGGTAGTAGTCCGGTAGCTCAGGCTGACGGGATTGTGTGGAATATTAGGCCGGAGTCACACACAACCACAAAAAATCGGTCCGTTTAGACGGTCGACAATCGGATCAAAATAAAAACATCACACATCCTTCTGGCATCCGATTTTCCTTCAAAGATGCGATTTAATCGCATGTGTGTGTACCTTGTAACATCCGATTTTCATCCGACTTGCGAGATTTTCTCGCAGGCTTGCAAAACTGACATATAATGGATCCAAAAGAATAGTATTTAAATGCCAAAAGAAAGAATAGATATATACACATAGAGCACATATATATATATATATATGTCATTGTGACATATATGTATACATATATTTATAATTCTTACACTTCTACATACTGTTATATCCGCTAATTCAATTGCCGGCTTCAGTGAAATCACAGAAGCCGACATGAAATGATACATTGTTTCCACACATTTAACCATGTAATTTCATGTATTTTTATATATGTTTGAAACATACAATTACATGAGTATATGTGTGCTAAATTTCAGACATGTAGGGGTTAATTAAAGGTGTAAATTCGTTGAAAAAAAATGCGTGGGCTCCCGCTGTATTTTCTCCACCAGACAGACAAAGCAAGCGAGTGGGGGCAGATAATAATAGCCTAGGGAGGGTACATTTTTTTTGTGCCCCCCCTGGCTACTAACATCTGCCCCCAGACACCCCAGAAAGGGCAAATCTATAATTAGATTCGCCCTTTCTGGCACTTTGCCCGTCTATTCCCATTGCCCTGTAGCGGTGGCGAATGGGTTAATAATCTGGCGTTATTGTCACCTTAGTATTGAAAGGTGACCTTAAGGCAGGTTAATAATTGAGAGCTGTCAATTAGACAACTATCAATTATTAATCCTATTGTATGAAAGAAAAATCAAACACACACAGTTTAATAAAAAATAAGTTTAATTAAATAATCACACAGTTTTTGACCATATTTTATTTTCCTGCTAAAACCATTTCCTGTAATAAAAATAAAATAAAAAAGCAAAATTATACTTACCAATCCGATGTACAGTCAGGTCCCACGGTGTAATCCATCAGAAAGGGTTAACAGGTTACAGGTCGCAGAGAGCTAATAATGCTGTCTCAGACCTGTATTCCCCTGAATGAATAAGTTCCTCTCCCAGCGAAAGTAGAGGAATAGATTCATGAATGGAGCTTAATTGATTTATTGCCAATTTAACTGTAGTGACCTGACCTAAAGGGAAAGTGGACACAATCAATTAAGCTTCATTCATGAAACACATCCTCTCCTGTCGCCAGGAGAGGAACTTATTCATTCATGAGCTTTGAGCTGAGCATGCAGGATTACTTGCACAGCTTGGCTCAAAGCTAGTTAACCCTTTGTGAAGGATTACAGCGTGGGACGTGACAGATCAGCGTAATAGGTAAGAATAATGTTGTTTTATTTTTTTTTCTTTATTTTAGGAGATCAATGGCTTCGCACGGATTAAGTGTAAAATAAAATATGGTCAAAAAAAGGTGTTTTTATTTCATTAAAATAATTTTTAATTAATGTGTCAGTGTTTTTTTAATTTACTACAATAGGATTAATAATTGATAGTTGTCTAATTGACAGCTCTCAATTATTAACCTACCTTAAGGTCACCTTTCAATACTAAGGTGACATTAAGGTGAGATTAACCCATTCGCCACCGCTACAGGGCAATGGGAATAGACGGGCAAAATGCCAGAAAGGGCGAATCTAATTATAGATTTGCCCTTTCTGGGGTGTCTGGGGGCAGATGTTAGTAGCCAGGGGGGGCACAAAAAAAATGTACCCTCCCTAGGCTATTATTATCTGCCCCCACTCGCTTGCTTTGTCTGTCTGGTGGAGAAAATACAGCGGGAGCCCACGCATTTTTTTTCAACTAATTTACACCTTTAATTAACCCCTACATGTCTGAAATTTAGCACACATATACTCATGTAATTGTATGTTTCAAACATATATAAAAATACATGAAATTACATGGTTAAATGTGTGGAAACAATGTATCATTGCATGTCGGCTTCTGTGATTTCACTGAAGCCGGCAATTGAATTAGCGGCTATTACAGTATGTAGAAGTGTAACAACTATAAATATATGTATATATATATATGTCACAATGACATATATATATATATATATATATATATATATATATATATATGTGGATTCTATGTGTGGATATGTATTGATTCGATTCTTTATTAAAGCTGTCAGTGTGCTTTTACAGTATAGGCAGGGATGAATTGCCGGCTTTTCTAAAGGACACTGATGCGATTTAATCACAAGTCACACAGTGTGGTCCGTTTGTAATCCGATTTTTCATCGCTCCCATAGACTTGCATTGGCGATAGTCGACCCACAATCGGTGACAATCGCAGCATGCTGCGATTGTACACGGACGTTTAAAACGGACCACAAAAAATCGGATACTGGGAGCTGCTCCATAGATTAACATAGGTCCGACTGCAATGCGATATTTCATCGCATTGCAGTCGTCCGATTTTGTCGCCAGTGTGACTCCGGCCTTAGAGTGAGTGTGGCTATGCGGAGTGGGCGGGGCTCTACACTCAGCTTTATATTTATAGATACAATCATTACAATTTGTTATAACTAACCGTAGTTAGTTACTATGTCCGGGCAGCGCCGGGCTCTTCAGCTAGTAATAATAATAACAATAAATATGTCTGAATTTGAAGTTACAATTATAGATAGACAAAATCTAACTAATGTATTTTTTTGAGTACACTGAGTAAAAATTCACAGTGTATGAAGAAAAAGTAAAGACCCACAAATACTTGTACATTAAATAAAAGTAATCCGGATCTGCCAATTTTGGCAGGATTTGCGGACCATCTAACATGCATGGTGGCCTCTAAACTGCCCACCCTGATTATAGTTGGAATTCAATTGCCTGTTCCTTTTTTTTCAATGGGAGATACAGTTGAAACTGTAAGTTTACATACACTACATAAAAAGACATGAATACATGTTTTTCTCAATATCTGACATGAAATCAGAATAAACCTTTCCCGATTTAGATCAATTAGGATTACCATAATTAATAATATTTGCCAAATGCCAGAATAAAGAGAGAGAATCTTTTAAGGTATTTTTATTACTTACTTCAAAGTCAAAAATTTACATACATTTCATTAGTATTTGGTACCATTGCACTTAAACTGAATGAATTGGGTCAAACTTTTGGGATATACTTCCACAAACTTCTCACAATAGTTGAACCCAATTGAGCATCTCTGGAGAGACCTGAAAATGGCTGTCCAACAACATCCACCGTATAGCCTAACGGAACTGGAGAAGATCTGCAAGGAAGAATGGCAGAGGATCCCCAAATCCAGGTGTGAAAAATGTGTTATATCATTCCCAAGAATACTCATGGCTGTACTAGCTCAAAAGGGTGCTTCCACTCACTACTGAGCAAAGGGTCTGAATACTTATGACCATGTGATATTTCAGTTTTTCTTTTTTAATAAATTTGCAAAAATTTCTACATTTCTCTTTTTTTTCAGTCAACATGGGGTGCAGAGTGTACATTAATGAGAAAAAAATGAACTTTTTTGAGTTTACCAAATGGCTGCAATAAAAGAAAGAGAGAAACATTTAAAGGGGTCTGAATATTTTTTGTACCCACGTATATGTGAGTATCCTACAAAACAAATTACTTTGTACACTTGAGTACTATGGGTATTAAAAAGGATGACATAGTGTTCCAGCAGGACAACGACCAGAAGCATACAGTATATCGAGATTGGGGAAGAAATGTTTAAACGACAATGAAGTAAAGGTGCTGGTTTGGCCCCTACAATCTCCAGACCTCAACTTAACCCCTTCACCCCCAAGGGTGGTTTGCACGTTAATGACCGGGCCAATTTTTACAATTCTGACCACTGTCTCTTTATGAGGTTATAACTCTGGAACGCTTCAACGGATCTTCGCGATTCTGAGAATGTTTTCTCGTGACATATTGTACTTCACGTTAGTGGTAAAATTTCTTCGATATAACTTGCGTTTATTTTTGAAAAAAACGCAAATATGGCGAAAATTTTTAAAATTTTGCAATTTTCAAACTTTGAATTTTTTTCCCCTTAAAACAGAGAAATATGTCACACAAAATAGTTAAGAAATAACATTTCCCACATGTCTACTTTACATCAGCACAATTTTGGAACCCAAATTTTTTTTTGTTAGGAAATTATAAGGGTTAAAAGTTGACCAGTGATTTCTCATTTTTACAACAAAATTTACAAAGCCATTTTTTAGGGACCACCTCACATTTGAAGTCACTTTGACGGGTCTATATAGCAGAAAATACCCAAAAGTGACACCATTCTAAAAACTGCACCCCTCAAGGTACTCAAAACCACATTCAAGAAGTTTAATAACCCTTCAGGTGCTTCACAGGAAGGAAAAAATGAATATTTAACTTTTTAGACACAAAAATTATCTTTTACAAACTTTTTTTTATTTTCACAAGGGTAAAAGGAGAAAATGGGCAGATAAAGTTGTTGTGCAATTTCTCCTGAGTACGCCAATACCCTATATGTGGGGGAAAACCACTGTTTGGGCACACGGCAGAGCTCGTAAGGGAAGGAGCGCCGTTTGACTTTTTCAAACTAAAATTGGCTGGAGTTGAGATTGGACACCATGTCGTGTTTGGAGAGCCCCTGATGCGCCTAAACAGTGGAAACCCCCCACAAGTGACACCATTTTGGAAACTAGACCCCCTAAGGAACTTATCTAGATCTGTTGTGAGCACTTTGAACCCCAAAATGTTTCACAAAAGTTTATAATGCCTGGGTGTGAAAAAAAACCAAAACAATTTTCCACAAAAATGATTTTTTAGTCCCAAATTTTTGATTTTTCCCAAGGAAATTGGACCCCAAAAGTTGTTGTCCAATTTGTCCTGAGTACGCTGATACCCCATATGTGGGGGGGGGAACTGTTTGGGCGCATGGCAGGGCTTGGAAAGGAAGCAGTAACGTTTTGGAATGCAAACATTGATGGGGGTCATGTTCCGTTTGTAGTGCCCCAGATGAGCCTAAACAGTGGAAACCCCCAACAAGTGACCCCATTTTGGAAGCTAGACCCCCTAAGGAACTTATCTAGATCTTTGGTGAGCACTTTGAACCCCCAAGTGCTTCACACAAGTTTATAATGCCTGGGCATGAAAATCCTATTTTTTTCCCACAAAAATTATCTCTTAGTCACTAATTTTTTATTTTCCCATAGGTAACAGGAAAAATTGGACCTCAAAAGTTGTTGTCCAATTTGTCCTGAGTACGCTGATACCCCATATGTGGGGGGGAACCACTGTTTGGGCGCATGGCAGAACTCGGAATGGAAGGAGCACCATTTGACTTTTTCCAACCAAAATTGGCTGGAATTGAGATTGGACGCCATGTTGCATTTGGAGAGTCCCTGATGTGACTAAACAGTGGAAACCCCCCATAAGTGACCCCATTTGGGAAACTAGACCCCCTAAGGAACTTATCTAGATCTTTGGTGAGCAATTTGAACCCCCAAGTGCTTCACACAAGTTTATAACGTAGAGCCGTAAAATTAAAAAATCATATTTTTTCCATAAAATTGATCTTTTCACCCCAATTTTTATTTTCCCAAGGGTAACAAGACTCCAAAAGTTATTGTGCAATTTGTCCTGAGTACGCTGATACCCCATATGTGGGGGTAAACCACTGTTTGGGTGCATGGCAGAGTTTGGAAGGGAAGGAGCGCCGTTTGACTTTTTCAACGCAGAATTGGCTGGATGCCATGTCGTGTTTGGAAAGCTCCTGATCTGCCTAAACAGTAGAAACCCCCCACAAATGACACCATTTTGGAAACTAGACCCTCAAGGAACTTATCTAGATGTGTGGTGAGAACTTTGAACCCCAAAGTGCTTCACAGAAGTTTATAACGTACAGCTGTAAAATAAAAAATCTTTTTTTTTTACAAAAATGATTTTTTCGCCCCCAATATTTTATTTTCACAAGGGTAACAGGAGAAATTAGACCCCAAAAGTTGTTGTCCAATTTGTCCTGAGTACGCTGATACCCAATATGTGGGAGTAAACTACGGTATGGGCGCACGTCGGGGCTCGGAAGGGAAGTAGTGACGTTTTGGATTGCAGACTTTGATGGAATGGTCTGGGGGCGTCATGTCGCATTTGGAGAGCCCCTGATGCGCCTAAACAGTGGAAACCCCCCACAAGTGACCCCATTTTGGAAAATAGACCCCACAAGGAACATATCTAGAAGTGTGGTGAGCGCTATGAAGCCCCAAGTGCTTCACAGAAAATTTATAACATACAGCCGTAAAAACAATAAAATCATTTTTTTTTTACAAAAATGATTTTGTCGCCCCCAGTTTTTTATTTTCCCAAGGGTAACAGAAGAAATAGGACAAATTGCACAATAACTCTTGTGGTCCAGAGTACGCTGATACCCCATATGCGGGGGTAAACTACTGTTTGGGCGCATGGCAGAGCTCAGAAGTGAAGGAGCACCGTTTGACTTTTTCAATGCAGAATTGGCTGGAATTGAGATCAGACGCCATGTCACATTTGGAGAGCCCCTGAAGTGTCTAAACAGCAGAAACCCCCCAATTATAACTCCAACCCTAACCCCAACACACCCCTAACCCTATTCCCAACCCTAACTTTAGCCGCAACCCTAACCCTAATGGGAAAATGGAAATAAATACATTTTTTAATTTTATTATTTTTCCCTAACTAAGGGGGCGATAAAGGGGGGTTTGATTTACTATTTATAGCGGGTTTTATGATTGGCAGCTGTCACGCTAAAAGACGCTTTTTATTGCAAAAACTAGTTTTTTGCATCACCACATTTTGAGAGCTATAATTTTTGCATATTTTGGCCCACAGAGTCATGTGAGGTCTTATTTTTTGCGGGACGAGTTGACGTTTTTATTGGTACCATTTATGACCACGTGACATTTTTTGATCGCTTTTTATTTCGATTTTTGGGTGGTTAGAATGAACAAAAATCAGCAATTCATGAATTTCTTTTGGGGGGCGTTTATACCATTCCGTGTGTGGTAAAATTGATAAAGCAGTTTTATTCTTCGGGTTAGTACGATTACGGCGATACCTCATTTATATCATTTTTTTGTTTTGGCGCTTTTATAGAATAAAAACAATTTTATATATAAAAAATATTATTTTTGCATTGCTTTATTCTGCGAGCTATAACTTTTTTATTTTTTTGCTGATGATGCTGTATGGCAGCTCGTTTTTTTGCGGGACAAGATGACGTTTTCAGCGGTACCATGTTTATTTATATCGGTCTTTTTGATCGCGTGTTATTCCACTTTTTGTTCGGCGGTATGATGATAAAGCATTGATTTTTTGCTTAGTTTTTTTTTTTTAAGGGTTCACTAAAGGGGTTAACTAGTGGGACAGTTTTATAGGGGGGGTCGTTACGGACGCGGTGATACCAAATATATGTGCTTTTATTGTTTTGTTTTTTTTATTTACAGGAAGAAATGAATTTTTGGGGAATATTTTTATTTTTTTTATGATTTTTTTCACCACTTTTTATTTTAATTTTTTTAACTTTTTTACTTTGTCCCAGGGTGGGACATCACAGTATTTTAGCAGATCGCTGGTGTGACAGTGTGCACAGCACTCTGTCACACCAGCGATCGCACAGGCATAGCTGCAGGCTTCTCAATGTCTGCTCTCAGCAGGCACTGAGGAAGCCGCCTCCCTGCAGGACCCCGGCGCCATCTTGGATCCGGGGACCTGGAGGGAGGACGGACCCTCGGAACAGCGCGACACATCGCGCTGCTCTGAGGGTTTCAGGGGAGCGCGCAGGGAGCCCCCTCCCTGCGCGATCCTCCCCTGTGCCCCCGGTACACCGTGATCATATTTGATTGCGGTGTGCCAGGGGTTAATGTGCCGGGAGCGGTCCGTGACCGCTCCTGACACATAGTGCTGGGAGCGCAGCTGATCGCCCATGACGTACTATTCCGTCCATGGGAATTAGGTCCAGGGTCACATGGACGGAATAGTACGTCTGATGGAATAAAGGGGTTAATCGAAACACTTGTGGGTAGAGTTGAACAAAAAAACTGTATACATACCCAAGTGAGTCGACCAGTGTGCACCAACTTTGGGAACAGGTAGAAGATAACTGGTATCAGATTACGGTCGAGACATGCTCGAATCGAGAGCATGCCCAAAAGGATTTAGGCACTGTTGAAAACCAAAGGTGGATTTACAATATACTAACACAATAATAAAAATTAAAATATTGAGTTTTAGGAGCAAAACAGTAACAATGCAGTGACATGACAAGAATCTGTATAACTAATCATATGATAAATTCATACAAGTTAAATTTATGTATGATATAGCTAAGATGATTGTCTATAAAATGCTGATAGTTTCATGTTCAAAGCCGTAGTGGAATGGTGAGATATGGAGCCTGAAAGTCAAAAGTTAAAAACTTTTTTACCCATTTGCTTGGAAGTGTAAGTGAACCACTGAGTTAATGACTTTACCAAGAGCTAATTGTCAAATGATTTTTAAACTTAGCAGATGAGATTGTAGGGATAGGCCACTGGCACTTTGCCTATTAAATTGAGACACATAAAATTTCTTACTGACAAATTTATTCTTCTCAAGAAAGACTAGTTAGTGGGAGCCAAGCGTAAACTGTAAATGACGTTCCGAAAACCATAGAATACATGATATGGATATGAATAAATCTGGAAGTAAATAAATCTAGAAATAGCTACATAACCATATACATTATCTATGATATAAGAAATTTTCTCATTGTGCAGACATTTCACAACATTGTTTCTCTCCTTAGGAGTGCACTCTCTGGTTAGATCACTCAGAGTATCTATAGCAGTGAGGGGGTTTCTAAAATATAAAATATAGCTTTTATTAATTCATTGCAATTTAAAAATGAAAAAAGGACATAGTCACATAACACATACAACTGACCCCAATTGAAGTAGCCTAATTTGCATACCTATTGACAAAGCTGACAAAGAGGAGAATGATTATCTCCCTATAAATAGCAATTTTTAGGCATAAAGAAACAGTAGGTGAATAGAGTATATGTGAGAGGGAGAGCCAGGGCCGTAGTCGTGGCTGAGAGAATGGGCTCTCTTGCGCCCTGGTCTCCCGTCACATACAAAGAATGTCCCATTGTCATTGCACTTGCCTCTCTATTCTCCGCACATTCAGGGTCTCCTCTGTGTTGCTTAAGGCCCTCTCCGGTTGTTTGCACACAAATAGAGACACAGTCCAGTTTCAACTTCAAACGTATAACTTTACTTCTTTCTCTTCACAGCACATCCATGTCAGTTACAGTATTTACATAGAGTTCCACACAATTCACTTCCCTCACTTTCCCTGTACTCTTTCCTAGGTACTTGAGAACATTCCTGGGTCGTACTGTCTCATACGATACCACAGCGTCCTCCCTGTTCAGCCTTACCATGTTCAGGAGCTCCCTTGTCCGTTTCACCCACATGAGGGCATCTGCCCATGTGGTAAGCTGCCACATCCTAGAGCGACCTGCGTCCCTGTACTGCTGTGACTTAGGCTGTATCTTCCGTTCTCACCACTGCTGTCACTGCAGTTGTCTCTGCTGCCTTCACTGCCGTTGTCTCTGCTGCTGTTTCTGCTGGCCACTACAGTACCTGGATGGCTGGGCTATCTTCCTTGAATGATACGGAGTGGAGCCGCCCTGTCTCGGCTCCCTGGCTTCACTAACTCGAAACAGGAAATTCCCCTAGCTTACCCACGGCTGGCTCCTCCAATGTAAACTATGTACACTAATGAACCCCATCTAGTGTCCACCTTGAGGTACTGCACTTACCCTACAATATCTATATATATATATTGCACTTCACAACATACATAACTATTCAGACAGCAGCATTAGATAAACATATGTACAGTCTTAAATATAAGGCAACATATATGTATATGAGGATATGAGGAAAGAGAATACATAGTAACATAGTATTTAAGGTTGAAAGAAGACCTTAAGTCCATTTAGTTCAACCCATAGCCTAACATGTTGATCCAGAGGAGGGCAAAAAAAACCCATGCGGCAAAGATTAACCCCTTCACCCCCCAGGGTGGTTTGCACGTTAATGACCGGGACAATTTTTACAATTCTGACCACTGTCTCTTTATGAGGTTATAACTCCGGAACGCTTCAACGGATCTTCGCGATTCTGAGATTGTTTTCTCGTGACATATTGTACTTCATGTTAGTGGTAAAATTTCTTCCATATAACTTGCGTTTATTTTTGAAAAAAACGCAAATATGGCGAAAATTTTGAAAATTTAGCAATTTTCAAACTTTGAATTTTTATTCCCTTAAAACAGAGAAATATGTCACACAAAATAGTTAAGAAATAACATTTCCCACATGTCTACTTTACATCAGCACAATTTTGGAATCAAAATTTTTTTTTGTTAGGAAGTTATAAGGGTTAAAAGTTGACCAGCGATTTCTCATTTTTACAACAAAATTTACAAAGCCATTTTTTTTAGGGACCACCTCTCATTTGAAGTCACTTTGAGGGGTCTACATGACAGAAAATACCCAAAACTGACACCATTCTAAAAACTGCACCCCTCAAGGTACTCAAAACCACATTCAAGAAGTTTATTAACCCTTCAGGTGCTTCACAGGAACTAAAGCAACGTGGAAGGAAAAAATGAATATTTAACTTTTTAGCCACAAAAATGATCTTTTACAAACTTTTTTTTTATTTTCACAAGGGTAAAAGGAGAAAATGGACAGATAAGGTTGTTATGCAATTTCTCCTGAGTACGCCAATACCCCATATGTGGGGGAAAACCACTGTTTGGGTACACGGCAGAGCTCGTAAGGGAAGGAGCGCCGTTTGACTTTTTCAAACTAAAATTGGCTGGAGTTGAGATTGGACGCCATGTCGCGCTTGGAGAACCTCTGATGCGCCTAAACAGTGGAAACCCCCCACAAGTGACACCATTTTGGAAACTAGACCCCCTAAGGTACTTATCTAGATCTGTTGTGAGCACTTTGAACCCCCAAGTGTTTCACAAAAGTTTATAATGCCTGGGTGTGAAAAAAAAAAAAAAAATTTCCACAAAAATGATTTTTTAGTCCTAAATTTTTGAATTTTCCCAAGGAAATTGGACCCCAAAAGTTGTTGTCCAATTTGTCCTGAGTACGCTGATACCCCATATGTGGGGGTGGAAAACTGTTTGGGCGCACGGCAGGGCTTGGAAAGGAAGTAGTAATGTTTTGGAATGCAGACGTTGATGGGGGTCATGTTCCGTTTGCAGTGCCCCAGATGAGCCTAAACAGTGGAAATCCCCCACAAGTGACCCCATTTTGGAAACTAGACCCCCTAAGGAACTTATCTAGATCTTTGGTGAGCACTTTGAACCCCCAAGTGCTTCACACAAGTTTATAATGCCCGGGCATGAAAATAAAAAATCCTATTTTTTTCCCACAAAAATTATCTTTTAGTCACTAATTTTTTATTTTACCAAGGGTATCAGGAGAAATTGGACCACATAAGTTGTTGTCCAATTTGTCCTGAGTACGCTGATGCCCCATATGTGGGGGGGAACCACTGTTTGGGCGCACGGCAGAGCTCGGAAGGGAAGGAGCACCATTTGACTTTTTCCAACCAAAATTGGCTGGAATTGAGATTGGATGCCATGTTGCATTTGGAGAGCCCCTGATGTGCCTAAACAGTGGAAACCCCCCACAAATGACCCCATTTGGGAAACTAGACCCCCTAAGGAACTTATCTAGATCTTTGGTGAGCAATTTGAACCCTCAAGTGCTTCACACAAGTTTATAACGTAGAGCCGTAAAATTTAAAAATCATATTTTTTCCACAAAAATGATCTTTTCACCCGAATTTTTATTTTTCCAAGGGTAACAAGACTCCAAAAGTTATTGTGCAATTTGTCCTGAGTACACTGATACCCCATATGTGGGGGTATACCACTGTTTGGGTGCATGGCAGAGTTTGGAAGGGAAGGAGCGCAGTCTCACTTTTTCAATGCAGAATTGGCTGGACGCCATGTCGTGTTTGGAGAGCTCCTGATCTGCCTAAACAGTGGAAACCCCCCACAAATGACACCATTTTGGAAACTAGACCCCTCAAGGAACTTATCTAGATGTGTGGTGAGAACTTTGAACCCCCAGGTGTTTCACTAAAGTTTATAACGTACAGCCTTAAAATAAAAAATCCTTTTTTTTTTTTACAAAAATGATTTTTTCGCCCCCAATATTTTATTTTCACAAGGGTAACAGAAGAAATTGGAACCCAAAAGTTGTTGTCCAATTTGTCCTGAGTACGCTGATACCCAATATGTAGGAGAAAACTACTGTATGGGTGCACGTCAGGGCTCGGAAGGGAAGTAGTGACGTTTTGGATTGCAGACTTTGATGGAATGGTCTGGGGGCGTCATGTCGCATTTGGAGAGCCCCTGATACGCCTAAACAGTGGAAACCCCCCACAAGTGACCCCATTTTGGAAAATAGACCCCACAAGGAACTTATCTAGATGTGTGGTGAGCACTTTGAACCCCGAAGTGCTTCACAGAAGTTTAAAACGCACAGCCGTAAAAATAAAAAATCCTTTTTTTTTTTACAAAAATGATTTTTTCGCCCCCAATATTTTATTTTAACAAGGGTAACAGGAGAAATTGGACCCCAAAAGTTGTTGTCCAATTTGTCCTGAGTACGCTGATACCCAATATGTGGGAGAAAACTACTGTATGGGCGCATGTCAGGGCTCGGAAAGGGAAGTAGTGACGTTTTGGATTGCAGACTTTGATGGAATGGTCTGGGGGCGTCATGTCGCATTTGGAGAGCCCCTGATGCGCCTAAACAGTGGAAACCCCCCACAAGTGACCCCATTTTGGAAAATAGACCCCACTAGGAACTTACCTAGATGTGTGGTGAGCACTTTGAACCCCGAAGTGCTTCACAGAAGTTTATAACGCACAGCCGTAAAAATAAAAAATCCTTTTTTTTTTACAAAAATGATTTTTTCGCCCCCAATATTTTATTTTCACAAGGGTAACAGGAGAAATTGGACCCCAAAAGTTGTTGTCCAATTTGTCCTGAGTACGCTGATACCCAATATGTGGGAGAAAACTACTGTATGGGTACACGTTGGGGCTCGGAAGGGAAGTAGTGACGTTTTGGATTGCAGACTTTGATGGAATGGTCTGGGGGCGTCATGTCGCATTTGGAGAGCCCCTGATGCGCCTAAACAGTGGAAATCCCCAACAAGTGACCCCATTTTGGAAAATAGACCCCACAAGGAACTTATTTAGATGTGTGGTGAGCGCTATGAAGCCCCAAGTGCTTCACAGAAGTTTATAATGTACAGCCGTAAAAACAAAAAAATCTTATTTTTTTTACAAAAATAATATTTTCGCCCCCAGTTTTTTATTTTCCCAAGGGTAACAGAAGAAATAGGACAAATTTCACAATAACTCTTGGGGTCCAGAGTACGCTGATACCCCATATGTGGGGATAAACTACTGTTTGGACGCATGGCAGAGCTCAGAAGTGAAGGAACACCGTTTGACTTTTTCAAAGCAGAATTGGCTGGAATGGAGATCAGACGCCATGTCACATTTGGAGAGCCCCTGATGTGCCTAAACAGCGGAAACCCCCCAATTCTAACTCCAACCCTAACCCCAACACACCCCTAACCCTAGTCCCAACCCTAATCCCAACCCTAACCCTAATCCAAACTCTAACCCTAATCCTAACTTTAGCGCCAACCCTAACCCTAACTTTAGCCGAAACCCTAACCCTAACCCTAATGGGAAAATGGAAATAAATACATTTTTTTTATTTTATTATTTTTCCCTAACTAAGGGGGTGATAAAGGGGGGTTTGATTTACTATTTATAGCGGTTTTTATGATTGGCAGCTGTCACGCTAAAAGACGCTTTTTATTGCAAAAAGTAGTTTTTTGCATCGCCACATTTTGAGAGCTATAATTTTTGCATATTTTGGCCCACAGAGTCATGTGAGGTCTTAATTTTTGCGGGACGAGGTGACGCTTTTATTGGTACCATTTTTGAGCACGTGACATTTTTTGATCGCTTTTTATTTCGATTTTTGGGAGGTTAGAATGAACAAAAATCAGCAATTCATGAATTTCTTTTGGGTGAGGCGTTTTTATTGTTCCGCGTGTGGTAAAATTGATAAAGCAGTTTTATTCTTCGGGTCAGTACGATTATGGCGATACCTCATTTATATCATTTTTTATGTTTTCGCGCTTTTATAGAAAAAAACAATTTTATATAAAAAATAATTATTTTTGCATCGCTTTATTCTGCGAGCTATAACTTTTTTATTTTTTGCTGATGATGCTGTGTGACGGCTCGTTTTTTGCGGGACAAGATGACGTTTTCAGCGGTACCATGTTTATTTATATCCATCTTTTTGATCGCGTGTTATTCCACTTTTTGTTCAGCGGTATGATGATAAAGCACTGATTTTTTGCTTCGTTTTTATTTTTTATTTTTTAAGGGGTTCACAAAAGGGGTTAACTAGTGGGACATTTTTATAGGGGGGTCGTTACGGACGCGGCGATACCATATATGTGTACTTTTATTGTTTTATTTTTTTTATTTACAATAAGTAATGAATTTATTGGGGAATATTTTTTTTTTTTTTGGATTTTTTTTTACACATGTTTATTTTTACTTTTTTATCTTTTTTACTTTGTCCCAGGGTGGGACATCACTGTATTTCATCAGATCGCTGGTGTGACAGTGTGCACAGCACTCTGTCACACCAGCGATCGCTCAGGCAGTGCAGCAGGCTTCTCAGTGCCTGCTCTCGGCAGGCACTGAGGAAGCCGCCTCCCTCCAGGACCCCAGCGCCATCTTGGATCCGGGTCCTGGGAGGGAGGAAGCCCTCAGAGCAGCGCGATCACATCGCGCTGGTCTGAGGGTCTCAGGGGGGCGCGCAGGGAGCCCCCACACTGCGCGATCCTCCCCTGTGCCCCCAGTACACCGCGATCATGTTTGATCGCGGTGTGCAAGGGGTTAATGTGCCGGGAGCGGTCCGTGACCGCTCCTGACACACAGTCACGGGTGTCAGCTGTGATAATCAGCTGACACCCGGCGGCGATTAGCTGCGCTCCCTCGGGGAGCGCAGCTAATCGCCTATGACGTACTATCCCGTCCATGGTCAGAATGGCACGGGTTTTATGGACGGGATAGTACGTCTAATGTCAGAGAGGGGTTAAGCTCCACATTGGGGAAAAAAATTCCTTCCCGACTCCACATAGGGCAATCAGACTAGTTCCCTGGATCAATGCCCTATCAAGGAATCTAGTATATATACCCTGTAACATTATACTTTTCAAGAAAGGCATCCAGTCCCTTCTTAAATTTTAGTAGTGAATCATTCATTACATCATACAGCAGAGAGTTCCATAGTCTCACTGCTCTTACAGTAAAGAATCTGCGTCTGTGATTATGACTAAACCTTCTTTCCTCCAGACGTAGAGGATGCCCCCTTGTCCCCGTCACAGGTCTAAGAGTAAAAAGATCATTAGAAAGGTCTTTGTACTGTCCCCTAATATATTTAATAAGATCACCCCTAAACCTTCGTTTTTCCAAATTAAATAACCCCAAGTGTAATAACCTGTCTTGGTATTGCAGACCCCCCAGTGCTCTAATAACCTTGGTTGCTCTTCTCTGCACCCGCTCCAGTTCAGCTATGTCTTTCTTATACACCGGAGACCAGAACTGTACACAGTATTCTAAGTCTGGTCTCACTAGTGACTTGTATAGGGATAAAATTATGTTCTCCTCTATGCCTCTTTTAATGCATCCCATTATTTTATTTGCCTTTGCAGCAGCTGCCTGACACTGGCCACTAAATGTGAGTTTGTGGTCTACCCATACACCCAGGTCTTTTTCAGTGACAGTTTTGCCCAGTGTTTTACAATTAAGCACATAATTATACATCTCATTTCTTCTGCCCAAGTGCATGACCTTACATTTATCACCATTAAAGTCCATTTGCCATTTATCAGCCCAAGCTTCTAGTTTACATAAATCCTCCTGTAATATAAAATTATCCTCCTCTGTATTTATTACCCTGCAGAGTTTAGTGTCATCTGCAAATATTGAAATACTACTCTGTATGCCCCCTACAAGGTCATTAATAAATATGTTAAAGAGAAGCTGCCCCAATACTGACCCCTGTGGTACCCCACTGCTAACCGTGACCCAGTCCGAGTGTGCTCCATTAATAACCACCCTTTGTTTCCTATCCCTGAGCCAGTTCTTAACCCACTTACACATATTTTCCCCTATCCCCATAGTTCTCATTTTATGTATCAACCTTTTATGTAGCACTGTATCAAAAGCTTTAGAAAAGTCCATATACACCATGTCCATTGTGTTCCCTTGGTCCAGTCCGGAACTTACCCCTTCATAAAAGCTTATCAGATTAGTCTGACAAGAACGGTCCCTCGTAAACCCATGCTGATCTGTGTCATGAGGTTATTCTGCCTCAGATGCTCCAATATAGTATCCCTTAAAAAACCCTCCAGGATTTTACCCACAGTAGATGTTAAGCTCACTGGCCTATAATTTCCAGGTTCAGTTTTTGCCCCCTTTTTGAATATTGGCACCACATTTGCTATACGCCAGTCCTGTGGTACAGACCCCGTTATTATGGAATCTTTAAAGATTAAAAATAATGGTCTATCTATAACTGAACTTAATTCCTGCAGTACTCAGGGGTGTATCCCATCCGGGCCCGGGATTTGTCAACTTTAGTGACTTTTAGATGCCGCCATACTTCCTGCTGTGTTAAGCAGGTGACATTTAATGGAGAATTTTTGTTATCACTGACCATGTTATCTGTCATGGGATTTTGTTGTGTAAATACTGTTTAACCCCTCTCTGACATTAGACGTACTATCCCGTCCATGAAACCCGTGCCAATCTGACCATGGACGGGATAGTACGTCATAGGCGATCAGCTGCGCTCCCGGAGGGAGCGCAGCTAATCACCGCCGGGTGTCAGTTGATTATCACAGCTGACACCCGTGACTGTGTGTCAGGAGCGGTCACGGACCGCTCCTGGCACATTGACCCCTGGCACACCGCGATCAAACATGATCGCAGTGTACCGGGGGCACAGGGGAGCATCGCGCAGGGAGGGGCTCCCTGTGCGCCCCCCTGAGACCCTCAGAACAGCGCGATGTGATCGCGCTATTCTGAGGGCTTCCTCCCTCCCAGGACCCGGATCCAAGATGGCGCCGGGGTCCTGCAGGGAGGCGGCTTCCTCAATGCCTGCTGAGAGCAGGCACTGAGAAGCCTGCAGCTATGCCTGTGCGATCGCTGGTGTGACAGAGTGCTGTGCACACTGTCACACCAGCGATCTGATAAAATACAGTGATGTCCCACCCTGGGACAAAGTAAAAAAGTTAAAAAAAATAAAAATAAACATGTTTTTAAAAAAAATCCAAAATAAATAAAAAAAAAAAAAAATATTCCCCAATAAATTCATTTCTTCCTGTAAATAAAAAAAACAAAACAATAAAAGTACACATATTTGGTATCGCCGCGTCCGTAACGACTCCCCCTATAAAACTGTCACACTAGTTAACCCCTTTAGTGAACCCCTTAAAAAAAAAAACAAAGCAAAAAATCAATGCTTTATCATCATACCGCCGAACAAAAAGTGGAATAACACGCGATCAAAAAGACCGATATAAATAAACATGGTACCGCTGAAAACGTCATCTTGTCCCGCAAAAAACGAGTCGCCATACTGCATCATCAGCAAAAAAATTAAAAAGTTATAGCTCGCAGAATAAAGCGATGCAAAAATAATTATTTTTTATATAAAATTGTTTTTATTCTATAAAAGCGCCAAAACATAAAAAATGATATAAATGAGGTATCACCATAATCGTACTGACCCAAAGAATAAAACTGCTTTATCAATTTTACCACACGCGGAACGATAAAAACGCCTCCCCCAAAAGAAATTCATGAATTGCTGATTTTTGTTCATTCTAACCTCTCAAAAATCGAAATAAAAAGCGATCAAAAAATATCACGTGCTCAAAAATGGTACCAATAAAAATGTCAACTCGTACCGCAAAAAATAAGACCTCACATGACTCTGTGGGCCAAAATATGCAAAAATTATAGCTCTCAAAATGTGGCGATGCAAAAAACTATTTTTTGCAATAAAAAGCGTCTTTTAGCGTGACAGCTGCCAATCATAAAAACCCACTATAAATAGTAAATCAGACCCCCTTTTATCACCCCCTTAGTTAGGGAAAAATAATAAAATAAAAAAAATTTATTTATTTCCATTTTCCCATTAGGGTTAGGGTTGCGGCTAAAGTTAGGGTTAGGGTTGACGCTAAAGTTAGGATTAGGGTTAGGGTTGGGATTAGGGGTGTGTTAGGGTTAGGTTTATGGTTAGGGTTGGGACTAGGGTTAGGGGTGTGTTGGGTTAGGGTTGGAGTTAGAATTGGGGGGTTTCCGCTGTTTAGGCACTTCAGGGGCTCTCCAAATGTGACATGGCGTCTGATCTCAATTCCAGTCAATTCTGCGTTGAAAAAGTCAAACGGTGCTCCTTCACTTCTGAGCTCTGCCATGCGTCCAAACAGTAGTTTATCCCCACATATGGGGTATCAGCGTACTCTGGACCCCAAGAGTTATTGTGCAATTTGTCCTATTTCTTCTGTTACCCTTGGGAAAATAAAAAACTGGGGCAAAAATATCATTTTTGTAAAAAAAAAAAATGATTTTTTGTTTTTACGGCTGTACATTATAAACTTCTGTGAAGCACTTGGGCTTCATAGCGCTCACCACACATTTAGATAAGTTCCTTGTGGGGTCTATTTTCCAAAATGGGGTCACTTGTTGGGGATTTCCACTGTTTAGGCGCATCAGGGGCTCTCCAAATGCGACATGACGCCCCCAGACCATTCCATCAAAGTCTGCAATCCAAAACGTCACTACTTCCCTTCCGAGCCCCAACGTGTACCCATACAGTAGTTTTCTCCCACATATTGGGTATCAGCGTACTCAGGACAAATTGGACAACAACTTTTGGGGTCCAATTTCTCCTGTCACCCTTGTGAAAATAAAATATTGGGAGTGAAAAAATAATTTTGGCAAAAAAAAAAAAAGATTTTTTATTTTTACGGCTGTGCGTTATAAACTTCTGTGAAGCACTTCGGGGTTCAAAGTGCTCAACACACATCTAGATAAGTTCCTTGTGGGGTCTATTTTCCAAAATGGGGTCACTTGTGGGGGTTTCCACTGTTTAGGCGCATCGGGGGCTCTCCAAATGCGACATGACGCCCCCAGACCATTCCATCAAAGTCTGCAATCCAAAACGTCACTACTTCCTTTCCGAGCCCTGACATGCGCCCATACAGTAGTTTTCTCCCACATATTGGGTATCGGCGTACTCAGGACAAATTGGACAACAACTTTTGGGGTCCAATTTCTCCTGTTACCCTTGTGAAAATAAAATATTGGGGGCGAAAAAAAATCATTTTTGTAAAAAAAAAAAAGGATTTTTTATTTTTACGGCTGTACGTTATAAACTTCTGTGAAGCACTTCGGGGTTCAAAGTGCTCACACAAATCTAGATAAGTTCCTTGTGGGGTCTATTTGCCAAAATGGGGTCACTTATGGGGGGTTTCCACTGTTTAGGTGCATCAGGGGCTCTCCAAATGCGACATGACTCCCCCAGACCATTCCATCAAAGTCTGCAATCCAAAACGTCACTACTTCCCTTCCGAGCCCCGACGTGTGCCCATACAGTAGTTTTCTCCCACATATTGGGTATCAGCGTACTCAGGACAAATTGGACAACAACTTTTGGTTTCCAATTTCTTCTGTTACCCTTGTGAAAATAAAATATTGGGGGCGAAAAAATCATTTTTGTAAAAAAAAAAAAAAGATTTTTTATTTTACAGCTGTACGTTATAAACTTTAGTGAAACACCTGGGGGGTTCAAAGTTCTCACCACACATCTAGATAAGTTCCTTGAGGGTCTAGTTTCCAAAATGGTGTCATTTATGGGGGTTTCCACTGTTTAGGCAGATCAGGAGCTCTCCAAACACGACATGGCATCCAGCCAATTCTGCGTTTAAAAAGTCAGACAGCGCTCCTTCCCTTCCAAACTCTGCCATGCACCCAAACAGTGGTTTACTCCCACATATGGGGTATCAGCGCACTCAGGACAAATTGCACAATAACTTTTGGCGTCTTGTTACCCTTGGAAAAGTAAAAATTGGGGTGAAAAGATCATTTTTGTGGAAAAAATATGATTTTTAAATTTTACGGCTCTACGTTATAAACTTGTGTGAAGCACTTGGGGGTTCAAATTGCTCACCAAAGATCTAGATAAGTTCCTTAGGGGTCTAGTTTCCCAAATGGGGTCATTTGTGGGGGGTTTCCACTGTTTAGGCACATCAGGGGCTCTCCAAATGCAACATGGCATCCAATCTCAATTCCAGCCAATTTTGGTTGGAAAAAGTCAAATGGTGATCCTTCCCTTCCGAGCTCTGCCGTGCGCCCAAACAGTGGTTCCCCCCCACATATGGGGTATCAGCGTACTCAGGACAAATTGGACAACAACTTTTGAGGTCCAATTTTTCCTGTTACCCTTGGGAAAATAAAAAATTAGTGACTAAAAGATAATTTTTGTGGGAAAAAAATAGGATTTTTTATTTTCATGCCCGGGCATTATAAACTTGTGTAAGCACTTGGGGTTCAAAGTGCTCACCAAAGATCTAGATAAGTTCCTTAGGGGGTCTAGCTTCCAAAATGGGGTCACTTGTGGGGGGTTTCCAATGTTTAGGCTCATCTGGGGCACTGCAAACGGAACATGACCCCCATCAACGTCTGCATTCCAAAACGTTACTACTTCCTTTCCAAGCCCTGCCGTGCGCCCAAACAGTTCCCCCCCCCACATATGGGGTATCAGCGTACTCAGGACAAATTGGACAACAACTTTTGGGGTCCAATTTCCTTGGGAAAATTCAAAAATTTGGGACTAAAAAATCATTTTTGTGGAAAATTGATTTTTTTCACACCCAGGCATTATAAACTTTTGTGAAACACTTGGGGGTTCAAAGTGCTCACAACAGATCTAGATAAGTACCTTAGGGGGTCTAGTTTCCAAAATGGGGTCACCTGTGGGGGTTTCCACTGTTTAGGCGCATCAGAGGTTCTCCAAACGCGACATGGCGTCCAATCTCAATTCCAGTCAATTTTAGTTTGAAAAAGTCAAACGGCGCTCCTTCCCTTACGAGCTCTGCCGTGTGCCCAAACAGTGGTTTTCCCCCACATATTGGGTATTGGCGTACTCAGGAGAAATTGCACAACAACCTATTCTGTCCATTTTCTCCTTTTACCCTTGTGAAAATAAAAAAAAAAGTTTGTAAAAGATCATTTTTGTGGCTAAAAAGTTAAATATTCATTTTTTCCTTCCACGTTGCTTTAGTTCTTGTGAAGCACCTGAAGGGTTAATAAACTTCTTGAATGTGGTTTTGAGTACCTTGCGGGGTGCAGTTTTTAGAATGGTGTCACTTTTGGGTATTTTCTGCCATATAGACCCCTCAAAGTGACTTCAAATGTGAGGTGGTCCCTAAAAAAAATGGCTTTGTAAATTTTGTTGTAAAAATGAGAAATCGCTTGTCAACTTTTAACCCTTATAACTTCCTAACAAAAAAAAATTTTGGTTCCAAAATTGTGCTGATGTAAAGTAGACATGTGGAAAATGTTATTTCTTAACTATTTTGTGTGATATATTTCTCTGTTTTAAGGGAATAAAAATTCAAAGTTTGAAAATTGCAAAATTTAAAAAATTTTCGCCATATTTGCGTTTTTTTCAAAAATAAACGCAAGTTATATTGAAGAAATTTTACTTCTAACGTGAAGTACAATATGTCACAAGAAAATAGTCTCAGAATCACGAATATCCGTTGAAGCGTTCCAGAGTTATAACCTCATAAAGAGACAGTGGTCAGAATTGTAAAAATTGGCCCGGTCATTAACGTGCAAACCACCCTTGGGGTTGAAGGGGTTAAAAAAAAGTCATTAAGCATATTGGCAGATTATTTTTAAGGGGTCCAACACTATCATTTTTTAGTTTCTTACTATTTATGTAGTTAAAGAATATTTTGGGATTATTTTTACTCTCTCTGGCAATGAGTCTCTCTGCCTCAATCTTTGGTGCCTTGATCTGCATTTTACAGAATTTATTTAATTTTCTGTATTTATTTAATGCCTTATCACTACCTATTTCCTTTAATTCTTTAAATGCTTTCTTATTGTCACATATTGCGCCCCTTACAGCTTTATTTTGCCATAGTGGTTTTCTCCTATTTCTAGTATGTTTATTCCCATAGGGTATACACTGTGCACAGGTTCTATTCAGGATGCTAATAAACGTCTCCCATTTTCTTTGTGTACTTTTATATTTCAGGATATCTTCCCAGTTTATTGCACTAAGATTATCTCTCATTCGTTGGAAATTTGCCTTCCTGAAGTTTAGTATCCTTGTAACCCCTCAACTATACATCTTATTAAAGGATACGTGAAAACTTATTATTTTGTGATTACTATTACCCAAGTGAACCCCAACCCTTATATTTGATATGCATTCTGGCCTGTTGATTAATATTAGGTCTAGCAGTGCCCCCCCTCTTGTTGGGTCCTGAACTAGTTGTGAAAGATAACTGTCTCTTATAGTTGTCAAAAACCTATTACCTTTGCTGGAACTGCAGGTTTTGGTTCCCCAATGTATTTCAGGGTAGTTGAAGTCCCCCATAATAATGACTTCTCCTTGAGTGGAATGGAGCATCACACGATCCCGGTATACCCCTTACATTCCCCCTTTCCTTAATAATGGTCGTCCCCGATCATTCACGCATTAGTACCACGTAACTCCACACAGGGAGGCAATAGAGGTAGATATATATACAGCTCTGGCAAAAATTAAGAGACCACTTTCAAATGTTCAATTTGTCTGATTTTTCTCTTTATAGGTATATTTTGGAGTAAAATGTAAATTGTTCTTTTAGTCTATAAACTTCTGACAACATGTCTCCAAATTTCCAAGCAATAAATTTTGTATTTTTTTCTGACAAAGAAAAATGGTCAAAATAAAAAAAACCCAGTGCTTTCAGACCTCAGATAATACAAAGAAAACAAGTTCATAATCATTTAGAAATAACAATTCTAATGTTTTAACTCAGGAAGAGTTCTGAAATCAATATTTTGTGGAATAACCACGATTTTTAAAAACAGCTTTCATGCGTCTTGACATGCTTGCCACCAGTCTTTCACACTGCTTCTGTAGCAAAAATTTAAGCAGTTCTTTGTTTGATGGCTTGTGACTATCCATCATCCTCTTGATTACATTCCAGAGGTTTTCAATGATGTTCAGGTCTGGAGAATGAGCTGCCCATGACAGGGTTTTGATGTGGTGGCCTCTTAATTTTTTCCAGAGCTGTATATGCGGCTCAACATGAGCAAAGTTCTTTCTCTTTTTTTTTTTCTATGACGCATGAGAGTCTCTTCTCTTTTAAGAGGTGCCTGGCACACAGTCTTCCAGGTGACACCCAATTCCGGTCCCAACCACCAATATGCAATATAGAAACATAGATCAGATGAGATATAGTGACAGGTACTGTACTATAGAGGTGAACCCTGATACCAGCTTATTGTCTAATGCACTACTCATAAATGTCAGAGCAAGTCTTGGGAAATATATGCAAGTGCCCTCTTGTAGCTGTTTACTGTCAACAGAAGGAGGAAAATAAAAAGAAACACAATTTCACAAAATTAAATAGTCAGGGACAGGCATTAACTTGCTCTTTTAATTAGTGACAAGTGTACCACTTTATTTATTTTTTGTTCCTGGGTCCAAAATGTGTTCTCCTAACCCGTTATGCCTAAAAGACATAGAAAATAGTTGTTGTTCCACAAAAACTTTGCTTCTGTGATCAGGACAATGAAATTTTGAAATTTGTCTGTTTTCGGGAAAATTCTCGATTCGTATTCATTACTGAGTAGTCTTCTAGAATATTGTTGAACTGCTAGAATTGTGCAGAAGTTTCTACAATTTTCCAGAATTATCTAGAAGTTTCCAGAAACTTTTAGAACTTTCTACAACGTTCTCGGACTGTTCAATAGTAGTCATACAAGTATAAAAGCACAGGTGACTCGAACCAACATTTCGGTTTATGTTATTGCTGAGTAAGAGAATAACGAATCGTAGTTAAAGAGCAATTATTTGTTTTAGATGGCAACAAGAGGTTGTTTGCGTCCAGCAGATGCATTTTACTACGTGTGTGGACAATTTATAAAGTCAAGAGTGAGAAAGTATTCCGTGAAAGCATGTCGTATGATGTGCGAGGCCTACAAGGCATATCTCGGCATGCCTGTCGGGGATCAAGACAAGTCCTGGGCACCTCATTTCACATGCGAATATTGCAAGAAAACTCTTGAAGGTAAGGTGAACAATTGCTGCTCGTTTAGATGGCAGTGCTTTATTTTGTAGAATTTCAATGATTTAGATCTAGTAGAGTTTAACCCCTTACTGGCCGCGGACTGAATAGTACGTCCACGGCCAGTATCCCATGCTTTGATAAGGGCTCCGGCAGTGATCCACTCGTGCCTATTAAGTAGTTAAATGCTACTGTCAAACGCTGACAGTGGCTTTTAACAAGTGCTTCCGGCCATCGGGCCGGAAATATGCGCATTGCTAACCCCTGTCACGAGATCAGGGGTCATCGGTGCGTCGGCATAACAACCAGAGGTCTCCATGAGACCTCTATGGTTGTTGATGCCGGATGGCTATGAGCACCAACCTGTGGTCGGCACTCACAGCAATGCAGTAATTCTGCTACATCGAGGTGATCTGAGTATCATCTCTATGTAGAAGAGGCGATCGAGCTATGGCAGCTTCTAGCCTCCCATGGAGACTATTGAAGCATTCCAAAAGTTAAAAAAAATGTTTTTAAAAATATGAAAAGAATAAAAAAACAAAAATTCAAATCACCCCCCTTTCGCCCCATTCAAAATAAAACAATAATAAAAAAAAATATACACGTTTGGTATCGCCGCATTCAGAATCGCCCGATCGATCAATATAAAAAGGATTAACTTGATCACTAAACAGCGTAGCGACAAAAAAAGTAAAAATGCCAGAATTACATTTTTTTGGTCGCTGTGACATTGCATTAAAAATAAATAATGGGCGATCAAAAGAACATATCTGCACAAAAGTGGTATCGTTAAAAATGTCAGCTCGGCACGCAAAAAATAAGCACTCACCCAACCCAAGATCACGAAAAATGGAGACGCAACGCGTCTCGGAAAATGGAGCAAATTTTATTATTTTTTTTAAGCAAACTTTTGAAATTTTTTTTACCACTTAGATAAGAGAGAACTTAGACAAGTTTGGTGTCTATGAACACGTAATGACCTGGAGAATCATAATGGCAGGTCAGTTTAACCTAGCAAAAAAGCCAAACAAAAAACAAGTGTGGGATTGCACTTTTGTTTGCAATTTCACCACACTTGGAATTTTTTTCCTGTTTTCGAGTACATGACATGCTAAAACCAATGGTGACATTCAAAAGTACAACTCGTCCGGCAAAAAAAAACCTCAAATGGCCATATTGACGGAAAAACCTCTGAAGCTGCTGATGCCACCACTGCATATCAAGTTAGGCCTCATCAAGCAACTTGTCACGGCTCTTGACAAGGACTCAGCAGCTTTCAAGTACCTCCAAGATCTCTTTCCAAAGCAGTCTGAGGTAAAGGTCAAGGCTGGTATCTTTGTCGGACCGCAGATCAAGAAGATCATAGAATGTGACGAGTTCGCCAAGCTGCTGAACAGGACGGAGAAAGCGGCTTGGAACAGTTTCGCTGCAGTGGTTCATGGCTTCCTGGGTAATCACAAGGCTGAAAACTATGTGCAGTCGGTTCAGACTCTCATAAAGAATTACGCCATAATGCGATGCACAATGTCTCTCAAAGTCTATATCCTTGACGCTCATCTTGACAAGTTCAAGAAGAACATGGAGCTTACTCAGAGGAGCAAGGCGAACGCTTTCATCAAGATATATTGGACTTTGATTGTCATTACCAAGGACAGCATAACGAAAACATGATGGGGGACTACATTTGGGGGCTTCTTCGAGAAAGCGATTTGCAGTACACTCGCAAATCTAGAAAAACTACTAATTTCTGAACCTTTTTCAGTGATTTTTGACTGTCTTTGTCTATTCACCATGCAAGTGTTGTTTTTTATCAGACCGTATGAACGAAAATATAATAATTTCCTTTTTGACACAATAAATACGAAATTTTTCTAGCCTGTGGTCAAAAAAATCAAAGTTTGTGCTGAATGTAGTAGTTTTTTTCCATAGTCTTTAAACATAAGCAGTTGAAATATTACACTTGGAAGCCAGGAACAAAAATTGTGTTACATAGTGTAATCAAACTACTGTCATACAGGAACCATATAGCGTTCATTAACAGTACTAGTTCAACATTGACGCTCTACATGTAAAATCAAGCTGCAGACCATATAAGTGAATACAGTACAGGGCTGATCAACTGCAATCACATGCTGAATGTATAGCTGTTAAAGTCCAGTGGCTCAGAAGATATCTTCTATACGAGTCTTTTACTTCTATTTCTTTCTCATCCTTCTGCTACCATTACTACTTTACCATCAATAAACCTTTTGCTTGTTCATTCCTATTACTGTACCTACAGTGCTACAATGCCCCTAAATACTATGCAGTCTTAGCCAAGAGTTTTGAGATTTACACAAATTTTGGGCTTCACGAAGTTTGCTGCTAAAGTTTTTATAGTGGCAATCATGGATATCGTTTGAGTTAAAGAACCTGTGCATTAGCCCCGAACTGTCTAGGAGCCCAGGATCTCCAGTGACTACAGCATTGAACCATGTCAGCATCAATATGACACCAATACAGTTCAATTTCGTGGAAGAGGATGCTGCAGTGTACAGAAATCAGGATTAGGTTACCATGATCTATATTGTTTTTAATGTTATCGGGTTGTGGAGGCCTCTGGTACTATGTATACAGATATGAAGGACATCATACTGCATATAGGGAGCTGTGTGGGGTGTCATAGTATATATTGGGGTTTGTTGTGGTCATCCTACTATATAGAGAGAGCTATGGAGAATATCATACTGTATATAAGGGGCTGTGTATTGTTATGTCTGTCAGAGACCAAAGGCTGAAATAGGCAACCTTGGACAGACTTGTCACAAACCACTCCATTTGGCAGATTATTGAGGAAAACACTACTGTGTTTTCTCTTTTTAAATGTTAATGACAACCCAATACATCAAAATGACCATGATCAAAAGTTTACATACTCCATTTCTTAATACAGTGTATTGCCCCCTCTAACATCGATGACAGCTTGAAGTCTTTTGTGGTAGTTGTGGATAAGGTTCTTTATTTTCTCATATGGTAAAGCTGCCCACTCTTCTTGGCAAAAAGCCAAAAAGCCTCCAGTTCCTCTAAATTCCTGGGCTGTCTAGCATGAATTGCGCGCTTGAGATCTCCGCAGAGTGACTTAATGATATTGAGGTCAGGAGACTGCAATGTCCACTCCAGAGCATTCACTTTGTTCTGATGTAGCCAATAACAGGTCGACATGGCCTTGTGTTTTGGATCGTTGTCATGTTGGAACGTCCAAGTATGTCCCATGCGCAGCAGTATTTTCTGATAACATGCTGCATTCATCTTTCCTTCAACTTTGACCAAGTTTCCTGTGCCTTTGTAGCTCACACATCCCAAAAAAATCAGCGATTCACCTCCATGCTTTACAGTAGGAATGGTGTTCCTTTCCTCATAGGCCTTGTTGATCTCTCTCCAAATATAATGTTTATGGCCAAAAAGTTCAATTTTGGTCTCATCACGCCAAATTACCTTGTTCCAGAAGTTTTGGGGTTTGTCTCTGTGCTGTTTTGCGTATTGTAGGCGAGATACTTTGGGGCATTTGCGTAGTAATGGCTTTCTTCTGGTGTCTCTACCATGCAGCCCATTTTTCTTCAAGCACCTCCTTATTGTGTATCTTTAAACAACCACACCGCTAGTTTTCAGAGAGTCCAGTATGTCGGCTGGTTTTCCAGGCAGTTGTGGACAAACATTTTTGTTGGTCTACCTGACCGTAGTTTGTTTTTAAAAGAGCCCCTGATTTTCCATTTGTTAATCACAGTTTGAACGCTGCTGACTGGCATTATCAATTCCTTGGATATATTTTTGTATCCCTTTCCTGTTTAATACAGTTCAACTACCTTTTCCCATAGATCCGTTGACAATTCTTTTGCTTTCCTCATGACTCACAATCCAGAAAAGTCAGTGGCTGAATGAAAGATGCAAGAGTTTGTCTGGATCCCAGAAACCCACTCAGCTTTTATGCACACACACTGATTACAAGCAAACAGGTCATAGGGGAGGATGTTACCTTTAGTAGCCATTCAAACCCATTTGTGTCAAATTCTGTGCATGTTATCAGGCCAAAATCACCAGGGTATGTAAACTTTTAATCAGGGTCATTTGGATGTTTTGGGTTGTCATTATGATTTAATAAGCAAAAACACAGTAGTTTGACAATAAATGGCTTCACCCAACCACTAACCATGAGTGGAGAAAAAGTTTTCATGTTATCATTCATATTCTCTGAAAAAAGGCCAAGAAATCAAAAATTCTGCCGGGGTATGTAAACTTTGAGCACAACTGTATGTAGACCAAGAGTGTACAACATTTTTTGGTCCAAGGAACACAATGCCAAATTGAACCAATTGCAAATGCTGCAAAAAATGTAAAGGGGTACTTACATGAGTACATCACCAGAACCAACATCATTGCATTAACACATCACGAGAAACATGTTTAGAGTATATGAGGAGGATTTGAAGAGATTCTGGTAAGTTGCTGCTCCAGAAAATAAGTGTGAACATACGCTAACTTACACTGGGTTTTTGGAGCAGAAACTGAGCAGAATCTCTCCAAATCCTACTCATAATCTCAAAACTCTAAGTTTTTTGGATTTTTAAGTTTCAACATAGCCATGAAGCATGTTTTGGATTTCTACATGTGTACAATATCAGAACCACTGTAAGTACATGAATGCAGCATCAAAACCATCGTCAGTACATGAATGCAGTGCCAAAACCACAGTCAGCACATAAATGCAGAATGGAAATCACCGTCAGTACATAAATGCAGTGTCAGTAGCACCATCAGTACATGAATGCAATAGTGCCACCATTGATACATGAATGCAGCACCACAACCACTGTTAGTACATGAATTCAGTGCCAGAACCATCATCAGCACATGAATGCAGCTCTAGAAACACCATCTGTTCATTAATCACCAAGCTTAGTACAGAAATCAATTACAATGTCAGGTCAGTCCCATGTACAATTGTATCGTATGAATCTACAACTCCCAGTATGACTTTAACAATGGCAAGAAGATACTGAGAGTTTTTGCCAACAGGCATTATCAGACTGCAGACAATACAAGAACCACAGCACTGATGAGAGCCAAGAAGGATCAGAAAAAAACATTTATATCCAGATACCTTATACAGTATTTGAGATCTTCTCAGATTGAAATCAATCCCATCCCTTTTGTCTCTATGTTGTGCAGATGTCATGATAACTCTTCTCCGTCTTCAGCAGCACTTCCCGACACTGTGCCCTAAAAAAATAAAAGTATCATCATAGTGCCCAATAAATATATATCTGATACTTTGCCCCTCAATAAATAATTGTCCCTCACTGTGCTTTCTGCACAAAATATCCCCCAGACGCTGCTCTGCTCCAAAATATCTTCCCGCCACACTACCTATCTGTAAAATATTCCCCCACACTGCCCCTCTGCAAAATATCCTCGGCACACTGCCCTTCTGCAAAATGTCCCCTATACATTGTCCCTCTGCAAAATATCCCAACCAAACTGACCCTCTGAAAATATACCCTGAAACTGCCTCTCTGCAAAATATCCCCTGCAAACTGCCCCTCTGTAAAATATCCCCGTAAAATGAACTTCTTCAAAATGTCCCACACCCTAACCCTTTGAAAAATATCCCCTGCACACTGCTCCTCTGTAAAATATCCCTGCAAACTGCCACTCTGCAAAATATCCCCCCCACACTGCTCCTCTACAAAATATCCCTCCAAACTGTTTCTGCAAAATATTCCTACACACTGCCCCTCTGCAAAATATCCCCCACACACTGCCACTCTGCAAAATATCCCTTAAAACTGCCCTTAAACATATCCTCCCGAACTGCCCCTCTTCAAAATGTCCCCTGCACACTGCGCCTTTGCTGCAAAATATCCCTCGCACACTTCCCCTCTGCAAAATATCTCCTGCACACTTCCCCTGTGCAAAATATCCGTTGCAAATGACCCCTCTGGAAAATATCCCCTGCACACTTCCTCTCTGCAAAATATCTCCTGCACACTTCCCCTCTGCAAAATATCCCCTGCAAATGGCCCCTCTGCAAAATATCCCATGCAGACAGTCCATCTGCAAAATATCCCCTGTAAACTGCCCTTCAGTAAAATATCCCCCCAAACTGCTCCTTTGCTCCTTTGCAAAATAACCTTGGCACATTGCCACTCTGCCAAAATTTCCCACCCCACACGGCCCCTCTGCAAAATGTATCCCCCCACAAAGCCCCTCTGTGAAATATTGCACACTGCCCCTCTGCAAAATCTCCCTTGCAAACTGCCCCTCTGCAAAATATCCCCTGAAGACTGCTAGTCTGAAAATATCCCCGCAAACTGACCCTCTGCAAAAAATACCCTATAAACTGCCCCACTGCAAAATATCCCCCAAACTACTCCTGTGTAAAATATCTCCCAAAATTGTGCTTCTGCAAAATATCCCAGCGCTTTGCCCCACTACAAAAGATCCCCCACACACTGCCCCTCTGCAAAATATTCCCTTCAAACTGCCCATCTGCAAAATAACCCCCAAATTGCTCCTCTGTAAAATATCCACCCAAATTGTGTTTCTTTAAAATATCTCCGCTAGTGTTGAGCGATACGATACCGCAAGTATCGGGTATCGGCCGATATTAGCTGTATCGGACTTTCGATATTGACTTTCGATATTTCCCATATATCGTATACCGGAATCGGAATTGTCACTGTCACTGTGAGTGTCCGTCGGTCTGGTCTGTCAGGAGTCAGCGGCACTTACCTGGCAGAAGATCTCCGGTGGTCACGGCCTGGACTGGTTGATGGCCGCCATCATCTTTCCCCGGCGGTCACATGCAGTTTCTCGCGATAACTGCAGTGACTGCTGGGTAATACCGGCCATAAAGCAGTCAGTCCGATGACGTCACCGCCGGGGAAGCAGGTAATCAGCTGTGCTGCGCCGGGATGACAGCCTCTGCCTGTCATTCCGATGTAGCAGAGCTGGATCGTCGTGGGACAGTCGTTACTATGGACTGCGTCGGACAGGTGGTATACTGTTGGTTTGCTTTTATCCTTTTTTTACAGGAGATCGATGGCGTCGCAGGAATAAGAGTATAATAAAAGAAATGAAAACTGTGTTGTCTCTTTTATTTCATTAAAATACTTTTTTCTTGCTGTGTCTTTTTTTTATACATTTAAAAACTTTGGGATTAATAATGGATCGGTGTCTTATTGACACCTCTCCATTATTAACCGGGCTTATTGTCACCGTGCAATCAACGGTGACATTAACTCCTTATTACCCCACTTGCCACCGCTACAGGGCAGTGGGAAGAGCCGGGTAAAGTGCCACAATTGGCACATCTTTTGATGCGCCAAATGTGGGGCTGCTGTAGCCTGGTATTATCAGGCTGTTGAGGGCCAAAATCCATGGGCCTTGACAGTCTTTTAATACCAGGCCGCAGCAGTCTGCATTTTACTTGGCTGGTTAACAAAAATAGGGTGACCCCTACGCCGTTTTTTTTTTCGAGGGGATCCCCTATTTTTGTTAACCAGCCAAGCTAAGCAGACTGCTGTGGCCTGGTATTATCAGGCTGGCAAGGTCCATGGATATTGGCTCATTACCAGCCTGAAAAACCAGGCCTCAGCAGTCTGCTTCATCTGGCTGGTTAACAAAAATAGGGTGGACCCCATGCCAATTTTTTTTTCGAGGGGATCCCCTATTTTTGTTAACCAGCAAAGATAAGCAGACTGCTGTGGCCTGGTATTATCAGGCTGGCAAGCAGGGTCGGACTGAGGCACCGGGACACCGGAGAAACCTACGGTGGGCCCCAGCTCCTGCGTGGTGGGCCCTGATTTGAAAGGATAGGTCGCGGGGCAGAGGGGGTGGTGGCCCCGGGGTCCGCGCTCTGAGGGGGCCCACCCGGAGCTACGATACAGTTACATTCTGCGGCAGAGCAGGGAGAATCGCTCTCCCTGCTCTGCCGCCCGGAAGCTATGGGGCCTGAACAGGCGTTGGGGGGGCCCGGTGCCAGCAGTGGGCCCCCCACCCGTCATCGGAGGGTCAGCTGTATCGGCATCCAGCCGATAAAGCTGACCGCATAGAGAGAGAAGGAGCGAGCGCTCCTTCTCTCCCATAATCCCCCTCTCAGCGTATGACAGCGGGCGCAATAACATCACCTGCCGGCGCCCGCTGTCAGACGCTGAGAGGGAGAACAGTGAGCAGCACAGGAGCCGGGAGGTAAGTATTTTTTTATTTTTTTTTAATGGGGGTGCAGTCGAGTCCTGGCTGGAGAAGTCGTCATGTCGGTGTGGGCCAGATGGAAAAGACATGAAAAGTGAACAATTCCATTAGAAAGAACATCAGCGGTAAGTCATTATCTGTACCTGTGCTGTAATCTATATGTTCTGTAGGACTGGTATTATTTAACACAGACCAAATTATTTTGGCCAACAGCGCGGTCATTTGCTGAGGTTCTCTGATGATGGGCCCACTCAGAGGTTTTGCCCCCACTAAACCAAAACCCTAGCTACGCCTATGGCTCTCTCTCTAGTCTTTCTTTCTCGCTCTCTGTTCTTCCTTCTCGCTCTCTGTTCTTTTTTCTCTCTGTTCTTTCTTTCTCTCTTTTCTTTCTTTCCTCTCTTTCTTTCTCTGTTTGTTCTTTCTCTCTCGCTGCTCTTTCTTTCTTTTCCTCAGTACCAGCCACTGTGCCCTCATTACCAGTCAGTGTGATCAGCAGTGCTAAATGGTTAACACTTGGGGCGAGGATATGGGTGTGATTAGCTGTGAAATGGGTGTTGTCGGGGCGTGGCCTAAAATTTTTAGCGGCGCGCAACACGCGCCGCAGCCTTAATCCTCTTTCCTGTCTTCCAAATTTGGGAGGTATGCTGTATGACCTCCCTACAACTTCTGGCCATGCTCCTGATGAGCGCGACGGATGGTCTCGTGAGGGATCTCCTCCCACACCTGGACTAAAGCATCCACCAACTCCTGGACAGTCTGTGGTGCAACGTGGCATGGCCTAAAATTTTCTGCAGCATGCACAGCGTGCCACAGCCTTTGTCCCTCTTTCCCTTATTCAAAGGTTGGGAAGTATGATGTTGGGCCGCAAGAATATATTTTCTCTGGTGGGCCCAAGGTACTCCAGTCCGACGCTGCTGGCAAGGTCCATGTATGTTGGCTCCTTAACAGCCTTAACCCCTTACTGCCATCGGACGTACTATCCCGTCCATGGTACCTGGGCCCGTATGACCGGGACGGATAGTACGTCATAGGCGATCAGCTGCGCTCCTGAGGGAGCGCAGCTAATCGCCGCCGGGTGTCAGCTGATTATCACAGCTGACACCCATGACTGTGTGTCAGGAGCGGTCACGGACCGCTCCCGGCACATTAACCCCTTGCGCACCGCGATCAAACATGATCGCGGTGTACTGGGGGCACAGGGGAGGATCGCGCAGGGTGGGGGCTCCCTGCGCGCCCCCCTGAGACCCTCAGAGCAGCGCGATGTGATCGCGCTGTTCAGGGCTTCCTCCCTCCCAGGACCCGGATCCAAGATGGCGCCGGGGTCCTGGAGGGAGGCGGCTACCTCAGTGCCTGCCGAAGAGCAGGCACTGAGAAGCCTGCATCTATGCCTGTGCGATCGCTGGTGTGACAGAGTGCTGTGCACACTGTCACACCAGCGATCTGATAAAATACTGTGATGTCCCACCCTGGGACAAAGTAAAAAAGTTAAAAAAGTAAAAATAAACATGTGTAAAAAAAAATCCAAAATAAATAAAAAAAAAAAAAAAAATTCCCCAATAAATTCACTTCTTCCTGTAAATAAAAAAAAAAAAACAATAAAAGTACACATATTTGGTATCGCCGCGTCCGTAACGACCCCCCTATAAAATTGTCCCACTAGTTAACCCCTTTAGTGAACCCCTTAAAAAAAAAAAAAAAAACGAAGCAAAAAATCAAAGCTTTATCATCATACCGCCGAACAAAAAGTGGAATAACGCGCGATCAAAAAGACCGATATAAAAAAACATGGTACCGCTGAAAATGTCATCTTGCCCAAAAAACACTGCATAAACATCACCGAAAAAAAAAAAAATTATAGCTCCAGAATAAAGCTGAAAAAATAATTATTTTTATAAAAAATTTTGTTTTTATTCCCCAAAAAACCCCAAAAACAGAAAAAAGAATAAATTAGGTATCGCCAAAATCAAAACGACCCGAAAATAAAACTGCTTTATCTTTTTAACCAAAAACGCAAACGGTATAAAAACGCCCCCCCAAAAGAAATCATAAATTGCTGATTTTTGCATTCTAACCCCCCAAAAATCGAAAAAAAAAGCGAAAAAAAAACTCCGTCTAAAAAAAGGGTACCAAAAAAAACGTCAACTCCCCGAAAAAAATAAGCCTCACATGACCTGGGGGCCAAAATATGCAAAAAATTATACCCAAAAATTTTGGGGATGCAAAAAACTTTTGCAAAAAAACGCTTTAGCTGACGCTGCCAATCAAAAAACCCCATAAATAGAAATAAAACCCCCCCTTTTACCCCCCCTTAGTAAGGGAAAAATAAAAAATTTTAAAAAAAAGTTTTTTTTTTTCCCTTTTCCCCCTTAGGGTTGGGGTTAGGGTTGGGGCTAAAGTTAGGGTTAGGGTTGGCGCTAAATTAGGATAGGGTGGGGGTTTGGGGATTAGGGGTGTGTTGGGTTTAGGTTTGGGGTTGGGGTTGGGGACTAGGTAGGGTGTGTTGGGTTAGGGTTGGGTAGAATTGGGGGGTTTCCGCTTTTAGGCAAAACAGGGGCTCTCCAAATGGACAGGCTCTGACCCAAATTCCACCAATTCGCTTGAAAAAGTAAAACGGGGCCCTTCCCTTCTCACTCTGCCATGATTCCAAACAGATTTTTATCCCCACATAGGGGTATCACGTACTCGGACCCCAAATTATTGTGCAATTTGCCTATTTTTTCTGCACCCCCTTGGGGAAAAAAAAAAAACGGGGGGGGAAAAATCATTTTTTTACAAAAAAAAAAATTTTTTGTTTTTAAAACGGGGGTACATATAAACTTTGGAAAACACTTGGGGGGTTCATAGCGCTCACCACACATCTAGATAATTCCTTGTGGGGTCTTTAAATTTCCAAAAAAGGGGGCACTTGTTGGGGATTTTCCCTGTTTAGGCCATCAGGGGTCTCCAAATCGACATGACGCCCCCCGACCATTCCAACAAAGTCTGCAACCAAAACGCACTACTTCCCTTTCCCACCCCAACGTGTACCCATACATAGTTTTCTCCCACATATTTGGGTTCACACCGACAAATTTGGGCAAAAACTTTTGGGGGCAATTCCCTTTCCCTTAAAAAAAAA
>JARQOD010000001.1:671618778-671646658 GCA_033576555.1 Oophaga sylvatica | reverse complement strand
CCTAAACACAGTAAAGACAACAAGACGACAAGGGAAAAAAAAAATCCACCTTGCATACAAAACCACTCCACAAAAACAGGGGGAACCCCAACGGGAAACGGAATAAATGATAAAGCAGGAGGGAAAAAAACACACCAGGAAACTTTTCCACTTCAGCCCTTTCCCCAATACCACGATCCGCTCTGCTGGTCGGGCAGAATGCTTTCCCCCAAAACCTTTCCTAGCAGACTGGCGGGAAATTTGGGAAGGAATCTCATTACTGCGCATTAACTCGGGCGGGGCGGGGCCGGGCCCTCTAGCACAGAGAGAGAGAGAATTAACTCCCTCACGCCGAAAAACACCAAGCCCCAAAAATCTCAGCTGCCCCGAAGCAGGTTGTGTAATCGCGACGATCTTCGTGGCGACACACCCGTGACACAAAGACACGTTTAGGGTTATTGGATAGTGAGGTGATGAGGGTGTTGAAGTAGGTTTGTTTGGAGAGGTGAAGGGCAGAGTTGTATGTTTTAAGCATAAACTTGTAATGGATAAAATCTTCGGGTAGATTTTGGGTGTATTGGCAGGGCTTAGAAGGGAAGGAACACCGTTTGACATTTTCAACTCAAAATTGACTGGAATTGAGAGCAGACACCACGCTGTGTTTGGAGAGCCCCTGATGAGTCTAAACAGTACCTAAACCCCCCCACAAGTGACCCTATTTTGTAAACTAGACCCCTAAGGAACTTATATAGATGTGTGGTGAGAACATTTAACCCCCAGGTGCCTCACAGAAGTTTATAACGTAGAGCCGTGAAAATAAAAAAAATCACTTTTTTTTGTCCCCACAAAAATGATCTTTTAGCCCCAAATGTTTCATTTTCCCATGGGTAGCAGGATAAATTTGACCCCAACAGTTGTTGTGAAATTTCTTCTGAGTACTCTACTACCCCATATGTGGGGGGAAAACCACTGTTTGCGTGCCCAGCATGGCTCTGAAGGCAAGGACAAGGGCACTTTCAGTTCCGGAAGTACTGAAGCCTGTTCCTTCCTGACTTCCAAATATTTTGGCCTTGTTCAGTACTTCTTGGAGCTGAAGGAAAGTCCTGGTCTCGGTTTGGCCTGTACATCGCGATAGTGTAAAGGGACAGCCGCGGGGCCGATGCACTGGAAGCTGCTACGTATTTTACCTCTGTAGTCTCCATTTGCCTGGGGTGTTATTCTCCCGTGAGGGAGCGTACAGAGCAATTAGAGTCAGAGTCCCAAATCACGTCAAACAGTTCTGCTTTATTTTCCTCTGGACACAGCACATCCAAGACACCATAAGCACGTCTTAATCGATACCAGCAATACATTCTTCACAATTCTGCCTCTTCTTCTCTGCTACACCAGAATGGACCACTAAGTATTGACGGGACGAGGAGCCCGGTGAAAAACGACACTTCAATCTCTTCACCTGGAGACACTTCAATCCAGCATAAGAAAGACACATCTACTAGGTCATCCACCCCTCTCTGGTTATCCTGCCCGGAAACTTCTGATGACCCACTCGCTTCTACGCTAATGCACGACCTCTTCTTCTGAGCGTTCCCACAGTGGTTCTTCCACTGGACTACTGCTACGTAAACCCACTCTCTTTGGGCTCACGTTTCCCACGGTGAATCCTTCACCAGCTTCTTCAGGGGTTGCTGGTCCCCTCTTCTTCCTACCCTATGCTCAGGGCCCAGGAACGTGGACGTCCTCACACTAGCAAGGTCCACCCCCGACTGACAACCACTAAGAGGAAGTCTTCCTGACAGATTCCCGCTTGGAGGCAATCTTTCCCTAGCAAACAAATCCCTAACTATTGTACCTATCAGAATGGATGTACTCAATGCCCCCCTCTAGTGACCAAACCCCATAACTGCTTGACATCTTTTTCTAACGTTCTAACAGAATCTTTAATGTGCCCCCATTAGTGATCCCTCGCAAGCTACACTTAACCCATCAATATATACACTACCCTTCTGGTGCCCTCCTCTAGTGACCTCAAGGATGCACTAACTACCTATCACTCAACCCCCACATAAATATATATACATAACATATACAAAGGATATATTTACACAGGTAAACACAATTAAAGGGGATGAAACCTTTAAAGTGTTAATACCCTTCACCTCCTTACTGTCCCCTTCCCTTTAACTATTGCTGTCCCGGCAATAGGGGCACTATAATACACATCTACACATTAATAGTCAGTGAGACATATATATATATATATATATATATATATATAAACAGTAAAACTTTTTTTCTTTAATAAAATGCAAAATTCAAATAAATGAACTGTCCTGAGCTCCTCTTCCCTTTGAGGGAAGCCGGGGTAACCAAAAAAAATATTATGTTTCTACTAAATGTCCGTCGGACCTCAGGCCCGCTGAGACGTGGAACAGTCTCAACGTGATTGTGCAACAAGCACAGGCTTACTTGCCATCGTCCTTATCTGACTCTGCGGCGTAACTCCCGCTTCGTGGCTCCGCCATCCTTGGAAGGGACAATGGGGATCCGAGGGATTCCGGAACCCACGAGCATCGCAACCGTATCACAGGGTCCGACTGGGTGGCGGGTTGATCTGATCAGATCTGCTTTTGATGGCCTGGGACGAACTGGCCGCTCCGCTCTCTCGGTCCACTGCTCCACTCCGGCCCGGATCTCTTGAAGGCACCGCTGTACTGCCTTGGTCAAATACCCTGAGCCTGGGGCTGCAACCGCTCCGGACTCCTCCTTTGCTCTCACCAGCGCCTCCGGTTCGGGTCCCGTCTGAGCCGGAGCCGGGAGACACAGGGTCGGTAAGGGAGGGAAGAAAGAAGCCATGCTCCGTGGACACGGGTGCGCGGTCCCCAGCCACCTGTCCAGCTCCTCCTCCGTCAGCTCATCCCATAGGAGCGTGGGACGTACACGCTCCAGCTCTCTCCACCACCGCCACTCCAATCGGCCAACTCCTGCTCCGTGGCCCCGAAGCATCGTACCTGCCATCTCAGATGTCAATGAAGATGCTTTGTGACACTCAGGGCCATCTTCAGAGCCACTCCCGCTCCAGGGAGGAGCTCTCGTGGGCCTCTCCACCCATTTTCCAGCATTAGGTGGGAAACCACAAATGTCCATCTCAGCATCCTCCTCCTCGCAGGGGCGGTCCAGTCTTTGTTGACAGTTCTCCATTGGTGCCACTAAGTTGCCGTCACGCCCACGATGTGCAGGTTGATGACAAGGACAGTCCTTTTTGGCGCCAGAATTCTCCATCTTGTCAGACACCATCTTGGGATCTGAAGCATCTTCCTCCATCTTTTCTTTAGTAAGTCCGGTATTTTAGTCACATCCTATGTTGTGAACGCTCTGGATCTGACTTCTGAGTTTGGGCTCCCCCTGGTGGCTGCTGATAGTAATGAAGCTGCTTTGGCTAACAGAGGTCTTTCAGCTGGGGGCGATGATTGGCAATCAGGTGTTGCTGACCGGGGAGATATAAATGAGCAACCTTCCCATGATCCTTGCCGGTGATTTGTTGCTTCCTGGTCCCTTTTGGAAGTCAGCTTGCTTCTGCTTCCTGCTCTGTCCTGCAACTTTCAGATAAGTTTTGCTATTTATTTCTGTGCCATTTGTTTTTGTCTATCTTAGTTTTCTGCCTTTCTGGAGTTTGTACAGTCAGGTCCCCCTGCGGGCGCCTGCGCTGGACTCTGTTTCTCATTTGCCACTGTTTATGTATTTTCAGTTCCCTGTTATTTCAGTTTCTGCTGATTTGCTACCAGTTCACACCAGAGACAGTTTTTGTATTTTCAGTTCCCTGTTATTTCGGTATCTGCTGATTTGCTACCAGTTCCCACCGGAGTTCTGATCTAGCGGGGGAGAGATCGTGTGGTCTCAGTATTTTTGTATATCAGACGTGTTGGAGTTTTCCTTAGAGTTTTTGCTGGATTGCAGACAGTATTCTTTCCTGTCCTGTTCTATCTAGACAGTTTGGGCCCCAGCATTTGCTTGCTCTATTTTCTCCCTGTGTTTGTATTTCATCTTGTCTCACCGCCAATATATGTTTGGGGCTACCTATTCCTTTGGGGGCTCTACTCCGGGGCAGTTAGCTTTCCCCTTTCTCTCTTTAGGCTTCGTTAACTCTCCAGCTGTGTCGAGGCATCTAGGGCACCGTAGGCACGTCCCACGGCTGCTTCTAGTTGTGCTGTCAGTTTAGGGGTCTGTAATCCGCTAGTTACCAACCTCTCTGGGTGTCTGGTTGCCTAGGCTATTTTGGCTACTGTCCTCCTCGGCTACCAAATCATAACAATCCGGTCTATCAGACACCTCCATCTCTCGGAATTTTTCAGAGCATTCCTCAATCTTTAGATACAGAGTAATACAGTAGCTTCCAATGTCACGGCTCCCATGTACTTCATCATTGTTATGGTGTCACTACCAGATGGGGCAGTGAGATCCTGCCGACTACGCCACTTGTAAAGGGACGGCCACGGGGCCGATGCACTGGAAGCTGCTACATATTTTACATCTGTAGTCTCCATTCACCTGGTGTGTTCTCCTCCTGTGAGGGAATTAGAGTCAGAGTCCCAAATCACATCAAACAGTTCTGCTTTATTTTCCTCTGGACACAGCACATCCAAGACACCATAAGCACATCTTAATCGATACCAGCAATATATTATTCACAATTCTGCCTCTTCTTCTCTGCTACACCAGAATGAACCACTAAGTACCACTAAGGAGCCTGGTAAAAATGGCACTTCGATCTTTTCCCCTGGAGACACTTCAATCCAGCATAAGAAAGACACATCTACTAAGTCGTCCACGCCTCTCTGGTTATCCTGCCCGGAAACTTCTGATGGCCCACTCGCTTCTACGCTCATGCACGACCTCTTCTGCTGAGCGTTCCCACAGTGGTTCTTCCACTGGACTACTGCTACGTAAACCCACTCTCTTTGGGCTCACGTTTCCCTCGGTGAATCCTTCACAGGCTTCTTCAGGGGTTGCTGGTCCCCTCTTCTTCCTACCCCCGACTGACTCCCGCTAAGAGGAAGTCTTCCTGACAGATTCCCACTTGGAGACAATCTTTCCCTAGCAAACAAGTCCCTAACTATTGTACCTATCAGAATGGATGTACTCAATGCCCCCCTCTAGTGACCAAACCCCATAACTGCTTGACATCTTTTTCTAACATTCTAACTGGATCTCTAACATGCCCCCATTGTGACCCCTCGCAAACTACACTTAACTCATCAATATATACACTACCCTTCTAGTGCCCTCCTCTGGTGACCCCAAGGATGCACTAACTACCTATCACTCAACCCCCACATAAATATAAATACATAACATATACAAAGGATATATTTACACAGGTAAACACAATTAAAGAGGATGAAATAATACCCTTCACCTCCTTACAATAGAATGAAAGCGTTGTACATTGTCATCCGTACGATGTGCACAGCCAGCTGCCAGCTACCACACCTAGGCTTTTTTCATTGCACTGTACAGCTGGAGAATTTGATCAGAGAGATCAACTCCCCCTATGTTCTTGCTGTACCCCAGTAGACAGTGTGGTTTGTGGACCTGAGTAGAGGTACCCCGTAACGTGCCGGGGTACTGCATTCACCATGAATGGTGCTCAAGAAAAGGGCAACCCTCTTGTCCCTCTACTTGGCCACCAGCATGCTTTCAATACACTGGGCTTTGCTCTCACCCTTTCTGAGCAGCTACCCAATTAGCATCTTAGGGAGACCTCTCTGATTCTTTCGAACAGTACAGGCTGTGGTAGCTCTCGCAGAAAGGGACTTGAACAGTGGGAAGCTGGTATAAAAGTTATCTACATAGAGATGATAACCTTGATCCAGCAGCACCAAATCCCACACAATTTTCCCACTCCAAGGACAGGTGGGCATTCAGGGTATTGAATCCGGGTGTCCTTCCCTTCATAAACCCTAAACTAGTGGGTGTATCCTGAGGTACTCTCACACAGTTTGTAGAGCTTAATTCCATACCTGGCTCTCTTTCTGGGCAGGTATTACCAGAATTTGAGCCTCCCCTTGAAATGTATTAGGGACTCATCCATGCAGATGTCCCCTTGGGAGTTATACCCACAGCAAACTTGTTGTTGAAGTGCTTAATGACCAGCCAAACTTTGAAAAGTCGATCAAAGTTGGGGTAATCTCGGGGAAGACATTGTGCATTATCACTGTAATGCAAGAATTTGTGGATGGCCTCCAAGCGTGTCTGGGGCACAGCCATGAAGAACAGTGGAGTGTTATACAAAACGTCAAAACTCCAATATTGCCAAATTTCTGGCTTCTTCACTATGCCCACGTGAAGAACCAGGTCTCAAAACTTCATAATTTCTATGTTATCTACCAGTTGGCAAATGATGATGATGATTTTCAGAAAAACTAGTACCACCTACATCAGCTGACCTAGCAACTCTGCAATTGCAGCATGCTGCCAGCAAGGGAAACTTACATTACAACTGCTGGCCTGAAAGGAAAAAAGCTACTTTCAAATCACAGTGGAATCAGAGCTGCCAAGCATCCAAAAATGGATCGTGACACCTAATTGACCTAAAACGGGAATGGTTTATTCTAATTTCATGTCAGATATTGAGAAAAACTTGCATGTGTGTCTTTTTACATAGTGTATGTAAACTTCTAATTTGAACTGTTCTGTAGGTACAAGTGATACCAATATGCAGAACTATATTTATAGGCAAGTTGATACATTGAGCGTATGTATGATATACATTGTATGCAAACTGCAGATTAATTGCATTTTTTTGTGTTTTTCCAAGCAAAATCAAGGGAAGCCACTAGTGTTATACTTTCATTTTCCCTATTTATCCATCTATGTGTTTGCAAAATGTGGCACCCCAGAGTCAGGTTGCCACGGTGACATTGCCTCCCTCTAAGGGGTGATGTCATGCCTGGAGGCAGGGGGGTCCCCATGCCAGATAACACAGTGTACATGTCAATTGCTGCTCCATGCCAGAAAGGGGAGCTTCCTTATAAATTCTGGCCAACAGGTGGGGTTCGTGAGTCAGAAAGAAGTCAGCTGAGAGAGTAAACAGGAGAGTTGTCATGGAAACAGGAGCCAGCTGGAGCTTGTGACAGGACAGCGAGAGAGGAGAGTTGGCAGTTGGTCTGTGGAGAGGGAAGGGACAGGAGCAGAGTCAAGAGCTCAGGGGAATAAAAACTGCGTATAGCTGACCCCAGAGTGGAGCGTTGATAAAAAGGGATGCCAGAGTCCTTGGCTGGGCGGGTGCTATACGCCCTGACAGCCGAATCTGGAGGGCAGGGTACTGCAAGCTCCCTGGCCACACCGAACACCTGAAGGCATGGCAGCAGACCAAGAGCCCAGGGCTGACAGTGAAAAGGACAGTGCCCATGATATAGGCTCACGTTGTCTGCCATAGTGGTTTCGAAATCATCACGCAGGACAGAGCCGCAGCTTAGCTACAAGTAGCAGGGACCCGAAAAGAGAGCGCAGAAGGAAAGACTCCAACCTCACCTGGCAGGGTGGATCCCCTGAATGCCTCCAGGCAAGCTGGACTCAATCCGTCATCTGTAATTGGCATCTTCTTTCAAGTAAAAGGTAAAGAAAACTGCACCTCTCTGTGTCCTTCACTAATTCTCTGCACCCCAACGTTCACCATCTGAACAATCAAATATATATTTGCCCTGGGGCCCTGCTCTACCTGTGGGGATCTGAACCATCTTTGCTGCGTCACCATCAGCCCCAGTGGACCAAAACCGCAGCGTCAGCCACCCATTGCCGAACACCACGGGTGGCGTCACAACCAAACACCACATAACTATCCTCCATTTTATGTAGATGAATAAGGGGTGCTCACTATATGTTGAGTTTAGGTGCTCAAGAGAAAAATTGAAAGTCAATATTTGTATATATAACTCCGGCACTCCAATTTAAACAAATAGAATTCATGCAGAAATTATATCCTCCATTTTATGACATGGCCATGGCCACGGAAATGGATTACAGCCCCGTGACCTCCCCCATAGAACTGTCCGGTCTGATTCCGGGTACCCCATGGGCCTGGCGGGTGCATCAAATACATATTTCAAATCTCTTTCCATAGTCATCCGGTATATTTTGCAAGTATGCTATATGAGTAGCTGACTTTGTACAGTAGCCATTGTGCTTAATTTAGTAAAATATAAAAATGTATTCCCTTCGTTTGATTCTGGAATGTCTTCAGAGTGAATTAGGTATTATTTCAGTTAGCTAATGTGTCCCTTAGGCGCATCTCTGTTTTATTTTATTGTATGTTTTTAAATATTCTGAATAAAGGTTATTGTAATTTTTAACATTAATTATGGATCTCTTCTTTTTTTGAGTAGCAGTTATTATAACCCAGAAAAAGGTTATCATATTGTAGACTGAAGTGCCATATAATGATACTAAGCTGGACATTATTTGATAATCATTTGCTTTAGTTTATAGCATAGGGATGATTTATTGCTTGCTGTAATTATCAAAAATCATGTCAGCTGTCATTTATCTTGCTTTTGTGTTTCCTAGCAGAACATGGATGTAAAGCCTTTGCAGAAAGTAGTCTTCATAGGACACTGCTTGTCCCAAGACACCAAACATCTCACAAAGGAAAGGAAAGTCTCAATACAGCAGCTTGTTACCCCAAAAATATGGTCTACAGCAGTGACCTGTGGCTTATTATTCAGCCAGATTGGACCTTGTCACTAGGGGTGCACCCTCTTGTGTCAGAGCTCTTGTATGGTTCATGTTTTAAAAAGGCCACAGAAATGGTTCTTTATTACAAAGTTACACTTTACATTATATCAATGGTGTTTTCAGTCATGGGCAGTTTAGATACAATGTGCCCTTCTCATGCCCGAAATGTAGAACTCAAGTGATACACAGTTTTGGATCGAGCTATGCTCCTGTTACTGTGTAAGGCAGGGTTCACATTAGCGTTTGAGTCTGCAGCGTTGTGCTCCGGACTTCTTTCCTTAGCTCTGCCTACTTCCACATGTGTACTGCGTACCTACTTTAACTTTGAGTATGCAGGAACATGCGTTGTATGCGGATGCGTCCGCGAGCGGCATTTTGAAGTGCCCTCCGAATACAACATGTTGCATTTTCTTGTGTTCGGCGGGCACGTCAAAACGTCGCACGCTGACGCATCCGCATTCAACGCATGTCCCTGCGTACCCAATGTTAAAGATAGATATGCTGGACGTAGGCGGAGCCATGTGGAAGTAGGAGGAGCTTTAAGGAAAGAAGTCCGCAGCACCACGCTGTGGACTCAAACTCTAATGTGAACCTAGTCTAAAGCAGGTAAAAGGATGCAGTAACACAAAGGCGCAGAGCAAAGGTTAACAGGAGTTCAGTTTAATTAACAATAATGAACTCCTCCCAGGGAGATAACAGGAAGGGGGAAAGACAGGTTAAACAATATAAATGTGGTTCAATGCAACAGTCTCTCTATAAAGTTTAACTTATCGTGTCTCCGCTGTCTTTTAGTCGCCTGTAGTCCAATAGATGATACAATGCTGGCGGGGACCGACACTGCGTCTTCATGCTTTCCTGCCCAACACACGGTCAGGCTTCTGGCGGCAGCGGCCGGTCTCCGGTTTTGCCCGCTGATCCCCTAGTTCATTCAACAGCAGAGCCAAATTGTGAAGCTCCGCACTAGTCTCTTCTCAGCGTGTGCTTCCCTGCCCACCCGCCAACTGGATGCACGCACCACGATGTCTCACTTGGCGCTCCTCCCTCAGTACACCCGCCGGTACCTGAACACTTGCACCACGCTTCTTTACCCGTCTGTGCGTCTGTGCGCCCAACGGTACTTGGGAGTCCTCACTGACCACATCCTGGGTCTCTGCTCTGCGCTTCAACTCGCTCCGCTGTGCGCAGCCGGTCCCTGCTCTCTTTCCCTTTCGGCGGGAACTTTCTGTCTATTCCCGCACTAACCCTGCCGTCTCCCCTCATTTACCACGCCCCCTATTTTCAGGTCATGGGTTCGTTCCGTCTCCTCTTGCCTTCCCCCCTGCAACACTGGACGCAGCCTCTGCAGTTCCAGATCCGGCGTCTCAAAGGTACCCACAGACCGGCCCTCTTCCTTACACCAGGATTCAAAAAGGGGGGAAATATGCAGAAATGACCTATTTTTATATTCCTTAATAGAAGAGGAAATAGTAGACATACATACGCCTCATCATTGTGCTGGTCTGATGCAACAAGAAACAGAAGGGTTTGACTATGTCTCAGATGAGCCAATTTTTAACACAGATTTTGAGTTTCTTATAGATAGATCGAGATACCAAAATGCTGGTTGATTCCACACTCTATATTCTGTAGTTACACAACATGAGGTAATAAAAGCTGAACTACTCCCCCCTTCACCTGTCGGCACATAAGGCACAGATAAAGGCGCTCACTGAGGCGTGTATAGTGCCAAAGTATAAGATGGCCAAATGTGTACGCAGACAGTAAACCTTTCCTAATGTCACAGCAGAGAGTGTGTAAAGAGAGAGTGTAAAGGCCCTGATGGAGGTTCTCCTGTTACCGAATAAGCTAGGAATAGTGAAGATGAAGTGAACACCTGGGGTGACACCGATGAAGCCAGAGGAAATGCTCGAGCAAATGTAAGGGGGTCCCACGCATCTACCCCCTTTAAGTAAAGTGAATTGTCGTTGATGTATATATGAACAGTCATGGCCAAAAGTTTTGAGAATGACACAAATATTAATTTTTACAAAGTCTACTGCTTCACTTTTTCTAATGGCAATTTGCATATACTCCAGAATGTTATAAAGAGTGATCAGCTTAACAGCAATTACTTGCAAAGTCAATATTTGGCTAGAAAATGAACTTTATCCCCCAAAACACATTTCAACATCATTGCAGCTCTGCCTTAAAAGGACCAGTTAACCTCTTTTCAGTGATTGATCCATTAACACAGGTGTGGGTGTTGATGAGGACATGGCTGGAGATCAATCTGTCATGATTAAGTAAGAATGACACCACTGGACACTTTAAAAGGAGGCTGGTGCTTGGCAACATTGTTTCTCTTCTGTTAACCATGGTCATCTCTAAAGAAACACGTGCAGTCATCATTGCAATGCACAAAAATGGCCTAACAGGGAAGAGTATCGCAGCTAGAAAGATTGCACCTCAGTCAACAATCTATCGCATCATCAAGAACTTCAAGGAGAGAGGTTCCATTGTTGCCAAAAAGGCTTCAGGGCGCCCAAGAAAGACCAGCAAGCGCCAGTACCATCTCTTAAAAGTGTTTCAGCTGCGGGATCGGGCTACCAGCAGTGCAGAGCTTGCTCAGGAATGGCAGCAGGCAGGTGTGAGTGCATCTGCACGCACTGTGAGGCGGAGACTCTTGGAGCAAGGCCTGGTCTCAAAGAGGGCAGCGAAGAAGCCACTTCTCTCCAGAAAAAAACATCATGGACAGACTGATATTCTGCAAAAGGTACAGGCAGTGGACTGCTGAGGACTGGGGTAAAGTTATTTTCTCTGATGAATCCCCTTTTCGATTGTTTGGGACATCAGGAAAACGCCTCATTCGGAGAAGACAAGGTGAGCGCTACCACCAGTCTTGTCTCATGCCAACTGTTAAGCATCCTGAAACCATTCATGTGTGGGGTTGCTTCTCAGCCAAGGGAATCGGCTCTCTCACAGTCTTGCCTAAAAACACAGCCATGAATAAAGAATGGTACCAGAATGTCCTCCAAGAGCAACTTCTCCCAACCCTCCAAGAGCAGTTTGGCGATCAACAATGCCTTTTCCAGCATGATGGAGCACCTTGCCATAAAGCAAAGGTGATAACTAAATGGCTCAGGGAACAAAACATAGAGATTTTGGGTCCATGGCCTGGAAACTCCCCAGATCTTAATCCCATTGAGAACTTGTGGTCAATCATCAAAAGACGGGTGGACAAACAAAAACCTAAAAATTCTGACAAAATGAAAGCATTGATTGTGCAAGAATGGACTGCTATCAGTCAGGATTTGGTCCAGAAGTTGATTGAGAGCATGCCAGGGAGAATTGCAGAGGTCCTGAAGAAGAAGGGTCAACACTGCAAATATTGACTTGCTGTATTAACTCATTCTGTCAATATAAGCTTTGTTACTCATATTTTTGCAATTATTATATTTCTGTCTGTGATAAAAACATCTGTCAAACACACATAAAAACCAGAGGGCAGCAGATCATGTGAAAATATAATATTTGTGTCATTCTCAAAACTTTTGGCCATGACTGTATATACAGTACAGACCAAAAGTTTGGACACACCTTCTCATTCAAAGATTTTTCTGTATTTTCATGGCTATGAAAATTGTAGAATGACACTGAAGGCATTAAAATTATGAAGTAACACATGTGGAATTATACATTACACTTTACAAAAAAGTGTGGAACAACTGAAAATATGTCTTATATTCTAGGTTCTTCAAAGTAGCCACCTTTTGCTTTGATTACTGCTTTGCACGCAGAAAAGGTGAAATTTCTCAACAAATAGGCTGTTCCCAGAGTGCTGTATCAAGGCACCTCAATGGGAAGTCTGTTGGAAGGAAACAATGTGGCAGAAAACGCTGTACAACGAGAAGAGGTGACCGGACCCTGAGGAAGATTGTGGAGAAGGACCGATTCCAGACCTTGGGGGACCTGAGGAAGCAGTGGACTGAGTCTGGTGTAGAAACATCCAGAGCCACCGTGCACAGGCGTGTGCAGGAAATGGGCTACAGGTGCCGCATTCCCCAGGTAAAGCCACTTTTGAACCATAAACAGCGGCAGAAGCGCCTGACCTGGGCTACAGAGAAGCAGCACTGGACTGTTGCTAAGTGGTCCCAAGTACTTTTTCCTGATGAAAGCAAATTTTGCATGTCATTCGGAAATCAAGGTGCCAGAGTCTGGAGGAAGACTGGGGAGAAGGAAATGCCAAAATGCCTGAAGTCCAGTGTCAAGTACCCACAGTCAGTGATGGTGTGGGGTGCCATGTCAGCTGCTGGTGTTGGTCCACTGTGTTTCATCAAGGGCAGGGTCAATGCAGCTAGCTATCAGGAGATTTTGGAGCACTTCATGCTTCCATCGGCTGAAATGCTTTATGGAGATGAAGATTTCATTTTTCAGCACGACCTTGCACCTGCTCACAGTGCCAAAACCACTGGTAAATGGTTTACTGACCATGGTATTACTGTGCTCAATTGGCCTGCCAACTCTCCTGACCTGAACCCCATAGAGAATCTGTGGGATATTGTGAAGAGAAAGTTGAGAGACGCAAGACCCAACACTCTGGATGAGCTTAAGGCCGCTATCGAAGCATCCTGGGCCTCCATAACACCTCAGCAGTGTCACAGGCTGATTGCCTCCATGCCACGCCGCATTGAAGCAGTCATTTCTGCAAAAGGATTCCCGACCAAGTATTGAGTGCATAACTGAACTTTATTATTTGATGGTTTTTTTTGTTTGTTTTTAAAAAACACTTTTATTTTATTGGACGGTTGAAATATGTTAATTTTTTGAGACAGGTTTTTTGGGTTATCAGGAGTTGTATGCCAAAATCATCAGTATTAAAACAATAAAAGACCTGACAAATTTCAGTTGATGTGTAATGAATCTAAAATATATGAAAGTTTAATTGTAATCATTACATTATGGAAAATAATGAAATTTAGCACTATATGCTAATTTTTTGAGAAGGACCTGTATATACTGTATATATCTGAACAATGTTTTATATAGGGAAAGTGTATTGCTCCCATACAGCCACTAGACGGGGGGCATTCTGGTCTACTTAGTATCAGATAGGAGTTAGCACTGTATATAGTCAATCATAGGAGGGGTTTGCTTTGGTTAAGACAGAAGGACTTCCTGGTTTGAGTTAGTTGGGGCCAGGGTGCACATAGAGCTCGGGTGGGCTTAGGGCCCGGGCAGCACAGCAATCACGTAACCTTAAAAGAGAAGCCCAGCCATCCAGGGCCAGTGGAACAGGCATTTTCCCACACTGCAGAGTTCACCACGGGTCAGCCTGTGAGTGAGCGGAGCATCAGTGACATCAGCGCTAGCCACTGATGCTGCCGCCAGCAGCTTCTCATTCATTCCTCAGTGGTTTACAGCCAGGGTGGTCGCATTAGCACCGCTCCTGGTTGTAAATTATTTAACCCCCAGATATGGATTACGGTGTGGGATTGACTGTACGCTGGACAGGTATAGTATATTGTTGGTTTTTTATGTTTTATTTTTTACAGGAGATCGAGGGCATCATTTGGATTAGCAGAAGAATAAAGATGGCAAAAATGTGTGGTCTGTCATTTCATTAAAATACTTTATTCTACCTGTGTATGTTTATTGAACCTTTTACAAACTTCAGTTTTAGTGATGGATAGATGTCTTATTGACACCTCTCCATTACTAAGCCAGGCTTAATGTGACCTTACAATACAGGGGTGACATTAACCCCTTATTAACACATATGCCACCACTACAGGGCAGTGGGAAGAGAGAGGCTAAGTGCTAGAATTGGTGCATCTTACAGATGCGCCTTTTCTGGGGTGGCTGGGGCCAGATGTTTTTAGCCAGGGGAGGGCAAAAACCATGGTCCCTTTCTAGGCTATTAATATCTGCCCTCAGTCACTTGCTTTCCCTGTCCCCCACGCCATTTTTTTCTGTGAATACATTCTTTTATTAAATACCTACAGCTCCCAAATAGTAGTCAGTGACATATACACTGCAAAAAAATAAAGGGAACACTTAAACAAAAAAGTTAATCAAACTTCTGTGAAATCAAACTGTCCACTTATTAAGCAACACTGATTGACAATCAATTTCACATGCTGTTGTGCAAATGCAATAGACAACAGATGGAAATTATTGCCAATTATCAAGACACACTCAATAAAGGAGTGGTTCTGCAGGTGGGGACCACAGACCACATCTCAGTACCAATGCTTCCTGGCTAATGTTTTGGTCACTTTTGAAAGTTGGTTGTGCTTTCACACTTGGGGTAGCATGAGACGGACTCTACAACCCACACAAGTGTCTCAGGTAGTGCAGCTCATCCAGGATGGCACATCAATGCGAGCTGTGGCAAGAAGGTTTGCTGTGTCTGTCAGCATAGTGTCCAGAGGATGGAGGTGCTACCAGGAAACAGGCCAGTACACCAGGAGATGTGGAGGGGGCCGTAGGAGGGCAACAACCCAGCAGCAGGACCGCTACCTCCACCTTTGTGCAAGGAGGAACAGGAGGAGCACTGCCTGAGCCCTGCAGAATGACCTCCAGCAGGCCACAAATGTGCATGTGTCTGCACAAACGGATAGAAACCGACTCCATGAGGATGTTCTGAGTGCCCGATGTCCACAGATTGGGGTTGTGCTCACAGCCCAACACCATGCCACAGAATACCATGATTGGCAAATTTGCCACTGGCACCCTGTGCTCTTCACAGATGAAAGCAGGTTCACACTGAGCACACGTGACAGACGTGACAGTGTCTGGAGATGCTGGGAGAGCAATCTGCTGCCTGCAACATCCTTCAGCATGACCGGTATGACAGTGGGTCAGTAATGGTGTGGGGTGGCATTTCTTTGGAGGGCCACACAGCCCTCCATGTGCTCGCCAGAGGTAGCCTGACTGCCATTAGGTACCAAGTTGAGATCCTCAGACCCTTTGTGAGACCATATGCTGGTGCGTTTGGCCCTGGGTTCCTCCTAATGCAGGACAATGCCAGACCTCATGTGGATGGAGTGTGTCAGCAGTTCCTGCTAGATGAAGGCATTGAAGCTATGGACTGGCCCGCCCTTTCCCCAGACCTGAATCCGATTGAGCACATCATGTCTCGCTCCATCCATCAACATCACGTTGCACCACAGACTGCCCAGGAGTTGTCGGATGTTTTAGTCCAGGTCTGGGAGGAGATCCCTCACGAGACCATCCGCCGCCTCATCAGGAGCATGCCCAGGCGTAGTAAGGAGGTCATACAGGCACAGGGAGGTCATACAGGCACGTGGAATCCACACACACTACTGAGCATCATTTCGACTTGTTTTAAGGACATTACGTTCCACTTTAATTTTGTGTGTGACTCCATATCCAGGCCTCCATTGGTTAATAAATTTGATTTCTATTGATGATTTTTGTGTGATTTTGTTGTCAGCACATTCAACTTTGTACAGAACAAAGTATTCAATGAGATTATTTCATTCATTCAGATCTACGATGTGTTATTTGAGTGTTCCCTTTATTTTTTTGAGCAGTGTATAAATCGAACTGTTCTGCAATGGTTTACTGTATGTAAACCTTGTCTCCTATCCTGTCGGCTTCTGCAATGATTTTAAAGAAGCCAACAAATGAATTAACGGCTATTCTGCTATCTAGCTCTCTATGAAATATAAAGTTATTGTAAGGATTGTACTCACTCAGCTGCGTAGGAGGAGACAGGGGGCACATTCTCTTCAATGTCCATGTAGTTTATTGGCTTCATAAACATTCAAATCAGCAACAAAATGGTAAACAGTTTTTATATCATGCAGGCACAGTATCAATATCCATAGCCCTCGGGCTCTATCTGGAGCCACAGACACAGGGAAGCTTCTTCCTCTCCAAACACATACCTCTCTGTAGTGTCCAGACTGGACACATGGAAGTCTGTCCACTCTGACAGACTCCCAACCACTCACTCATGTGCTAAACACACCTCGATTACATAGCCTGTAACCACACCCACAAGTGAGGTATGGATCACATGGTCTGGTCACATGGTCATGACCTCATCACAGGTCCTCAAACTCACAACCACTCACTCCCACCAACACAGGGAAAAAGGGGTACAGTGAGCACCCTCACCAAAGGTGAAGTAGTATGGGTAGCCAGACCCTCCCATCTCTCATAGCTACCCGCAACCCGGACACAGGTACACTAAACGACATATTAGTGCTCATGTGCACTAAAGACTAAATACTCCCGGTTGCATCGCAGGGAGCATCCATCCCTGTGACATGTACCTCCCATTAACCACGCGACCACCAGTCACACAACAATATATACAGTATATATATGTGTGTCAGTGACATACTGTATATATATATATACATCTATACTATGTGTATATATCTATTCTATTGTAAGATGTCAGTGTGATTTTACAGTACACCGCACATGAATTGCCGGCTTTTCTAAGGACACTGGTGCGTATTTCTCGCAAGTCACACTGATGGTCCGTGTGGTTTGCGAGTTTTTTTCGCACCCATAGACTTGTATTAGCGAGTCTCGGCCGATATATTCTGCAAATCGCACATATAATACTTACGAGAAAAAAACGGATGATGGGAGCTGCCCCATAGATTAACATTGGTCCGAGTGCTATGCGATTTTTTCTCGCATAGCACTCGTCCGTATTCCTCTCTAGTGTGACGCCGGCCTACCACTTAATATTGTGCAGAGTTAAGTATGCTGACATCCTCCTATTTACCGTATGAGCCTACACACAGTCCCCTATATGCCATAAGAGCCCACATACAGCCTCCTTTATACCGTTTGAGCCCCTACATGCCTCCTATACACAATGGGAGCCCCCACATAGCCTCTTAATACAGTTTGAGCCCCCACATAGCCTTTTATATACAGTAGGAGCCCCACATAGCCTCCTATATACAGTATGAGCCCCCACAAAGCCTCCTATATACAATGAGAGCCCCCACATGGCCTCCTATATACAACATGAGCCTCCATATAGCCTCCTATATACAGCATGAGCCCCCACATAGCCTCCTATACACAGCATGAACCCCCACATAGCCTCCCATATACAGCATGAGCCCCCATATAGACTCTCATATACAGCATGAGCCCCCATATAGCCTGCCATATACAGCATGAACCCCCACATAGCCTCCTATATACATCATGAGTCCCACATAACCTCCCATATGCAGCATGAGCCCCGCATAGCTTCCCATATACAGCATGCACCCTCATATACCCTCCCATATATATTTACCATATGAGCCTGCACACAGTTCCCTATATACAGTAAGAGCCCATATACAGCCTCCTTTATACTGTATGAGCCCCACATATGCCTCCTATATTCAATGTGAGCCCCACATAGCCTTATATAGTTTGAGCCCCCACATAGCCTTTTATATTCAGAATGAGCCCACACATAGCCTCCTCTATACAGCATGAGCCCCCAAATAGCCTTCTATGCACAGCATGAACCCCCACATAGCCTCCCATATACAGCAAGAGCCCCCAAATAGGCTCCTATATACATCATGAGTCCTACATAAACTCCCATATGCAGCATGAGCCCGCATAGCTTCCTTTATACAGCATGCACCCTCCCATACTATCCAATATATAGCACGAGCCCCACATAACCTCTCATATACAGCATGCGCCTCTCATATACATTATGAGCCCTACATAGTCTCCAATGTATAGTATGTGCCCCACATAGCCTCTGTATATAAAGCATGAGCTACACATAACCTTGTACATACAGTATGAGCCACACATAGCCTCCATATATACAGTGTGAGCTCCACATAGCCTCCTATGTACATACAAACTTCCCATACACATGAAAAAAAAACACAATATGTTCACCTTGCTCCTGTTTCCCCGGCGTTCAACCAATGCTCCTGTCTCAGGTGCATTGACTCTCCACAGTGCACAGCTGACATGATGAAATGACGTCATCATGTTTGCTGCTTTACATGCTGATTCGTGGAAGAAGTGGCCTGTGGCATCTGAAGATGCAGATAGCTGTGGAGGCAGCGGTGGATGGACGGTGGATGGGAGAAGGCACTGTGCAGCCCGTGGGCCACTGTTTCAGCCCTTTGACTGTCTCAGTCCGCGGGTCAGACTGCAACAGTCAGAGGGCCGGATATGGCCGGTGGGTTGCACTCTGTCCTGGTCTGCTCAAAACTATGACAGGATTACATCCATTTATCATTCAAGGTTAATCATAGAGTGCACTTTATTTAATTATACATAGTTCTATTTGTTGGGATTTGTGGTTCTAGGTAATTAGCCACACTGGAGGCATATCTGTTTACCTGATTACAGCATTTCTATATGGGCTTTTACATGCTGACCAAATTGTACGTTCACTGTATAAATATAGAGGTTTCTATTTGTTTAGAAGGTTTTTGGTAAGTGGACAGCGCACTTTCTTGAAGTACCGAAGAGTTTATTCCCCCCATTACATTATGTTATCTGCGGTCACTCCACAGTCATTATAGACCACCTTGCTCTGTCTTGAGTTAGTAGAAAAATATGGTGATTATGGTACCACAGATTACTGACAAACTAGTTCACCATCCAATACAACTTCGTACATTGGGGGGACATCCTGTTCATTACTTACATCATCAAATTGTTTGCCTTGATATAATGTCTTACCTTATTTTATCTTTAACCGAGAACTCTTTATTGTCATCATCCCTCACAATCTGTCGTCAGATTACCGTCCTTTCATCATGACTATTTTCCCAGTTTTATCTCTTGCTGTGTCTGCTCAGTAAAGTTGTTCTAGTATTATCGCTTAGTGTGCCATAGGATCCTTTTCTTCTATTGGTTTATGTTGTCCTGATGAGCTACTCTCCCTCCAACCTCCAACTGGCCGTCATATACCGACCTCCAAGCCCGGCCATTGCCTTCATCGACCAATTCTCTACCTGGCTTCTTCTCTTTCTTTCCACTGACATCCCACTATCATCATGGGTGACTTCAACATCCCCACTGATCCCCTACAGTCAGCAGCCTCCAAACTCCTGTCCCTTACTTCATCCTTTGGACTTACTCAGTGGTCCTCCTCAGCCACCCACACGGACGGTCATACATTAGACCTGGTCTTCACCTGCCTCTGCTCTCTATCTAACTTCACTACCTCCCTTCTCCCTCTATCGACCATCATCTACTCACTTTCTCATCCCTGTCCTCCTCTCCTGTCACCCATGTCCAGCAACATGCGCACCCCCGCAGAAACCTTACACACCTAGACATCTGTTATGTTACGGTAGCTGAGGAGTGCAGGTAAAAAAGGAAATACACCAGAGCAGTTGGAATCTATGAGATTGCAGTACCCTGACTAACCACCACAACTAGAGGCAGCCGTGGAGCGTTCCTACGATGGTCCTAGACGCCTCGTCACAGCCTGAGAAACTAACTACACCTAAAGATAGAAATAGGAAAGCTATCTGCCCCGGAGCAGAACCCCAAAGATAATAGAAAGCCCCCAAACATGTAATGGCGGTTAGACAAGAGGAAATACTGACACAGAAAGAAAATAGTATGAGCAAACGCTGGGGCCCAAACTATCTAAATAGAAAAGGACAGGAAGGGTACTTACTGCAATCCCAGAAAACCCTGAAAAACACCAACTCTACTAATTTCAAAATCACCTGAGATCACACGACCTCTACCACCTAAATTAGTTCTCTGGTGTAACAAAAACAGCAGCCACTGAAAAAACTGCAAAAAGCAAAAGTACAAAACACAGTGGCTGGACTAAACTGAGAGGGCAAAAGCCCCCGGAGGGGACCCAGAAGGCCCCCACAGAAGTGCAGAACAAAATGCAAAAATATAGCAAAAACACAAAATAAGAAATTGTCTTATCTGATAGCAGGAGATGCAGACACGACACAGCAGGCTACAAGGGAAACTGGAAAGAAGGATTCAGACCAGAACAATTGATCACCGGCAACCCTGATGGGAAAATGATTCCCTTAAATAAGACCAATCAGTAACACCTGATTCCCAATCCTCACTAGTACCGCTTGTAACCACCAGAGGGAGCCTCTGCTCAGAACTCATCTCAAACCCATTCACAACAGTACCCCCCCCTTGAGGAGGGGTCACCGAACCCTCATTTGAGCAACCAGGTCGGTCAGGATGAGTTCTATGATACGCACGGATAAGTCTCCTAGCATGGATGTCCGAAGCAAACACCCAAGAATTATCTTCCTGACCATAACCTCTCCATTTAACCAAATACTGGAGTCTTCGTCTAGAAAAACGAGAATCCAATATTTTCTCAACCACATACTCCAGATCCTCAACCAAAACAGGGTCAGGAGGCACAGCAGCAGGAACCACTGGCTCAACAAACCTCTTCAACAAGGACTTGTGGAACACGTTATGGATCTTAAATGTCCCTGGAAGAAGCAAACGAAAAGAAACAGGATTAATAATCTCCATGATCTTATAAGGTCCAATGAACCTAGGCTTAAATTTAGGAGATGCTACTCTCATAGGAATATTCTTTGAGGACAACCAGACCAAGTCCCCCACTTTAAACCGAGGACCATCAGTCCTATGCCGGTTAGCAAACCGCTGGGCCTTCTCCTGAGAGAGGGACAACCTCTCCACTACCTGGTCCCAAATCTGCTGCATACGCTCAACAACAGAGTCAACACCTGGACAGACAGAAGCCTCCGTCTGTCCTGAAGAAAATCGAGGGTGAAACCCAGAATTACAGAAAAACGGAGACATCAAAGTGGCAGAGCTAGCCCTATTATTAAGAGCAAACTCAGCCAAAGGCAAAAAAGAGACCCAGTCATCCTGATCAGCAGACACAAAGCATCTTAGATAAGTCTCCAATGTCTGGTTTGTTCTCTCAGTTTAACCATTGGTCTGAGGATGAAATGCCGAGGAGAAAGACAATTGAACACCCAGTTTAGAACAAAAAGTCCTCCAAAATCTGGAAACAAACTGGACTCCTCTGTCAGACACAATGTTCTCAGGAATGCCGTGTAAACGAACCACGTGCTGAAGGAACAATGGCACCAATTCAGAGGAGGAAGGCAACTTAGGTAATGGCACAAGATGTATCATTTTGGAAAACCTATCACAAATTACCCAGATGGTGGTCATTCTCTGAGAAACAGGAAGATCGGAAATGAAATCCATAGAGATATGGGTCCATGGTCTCTTGGGCACAGGCAATGGCATCAACAAACCACTAGAGCGAGAGCAAGGCTTGGAGCGAGAGCAAGTCCCGCAGGACTGCACAAATTCCCTGACATCGCGAGACAAGGTAGGCCACCAAAAGGACCGACTAACCAAGTCTCTGGTACCAAAAATTCCGGGATGCCCAGCCAATGCGGAACAATGAATCTCAGACATCACACTCTTTTTCCATTGGTCCGGGACAAACAATTTTCCAACAGGGCAGCGCTCGGACCTATCCTCCTGACACCCCTCCAGAGCAAGTCTCAAATTAGGCGAGATGGCGGAAAGAACTACACCCTCCTTCAAAATAACAGAGGGATCAGATAGCTCAGGAGAGTCCGCAAGGAAACTCCTCGAGAGGGCATCCGCCTTAACATTCTTAGTGCCAGGAAGAAAGGAAACCACAAAATTAAAACGTGTGAAAAACAAGGCCCACCTGGCCTGTCTAGGATTGAGTCGCTTGGCAGATTCCAGATAGACCAGATTCTTATGGTCCGTAAGGACCACCACCTGATGTTTGGCTCCCTCCAGCCAATGTCTCCACTCTTCAAAAGCCCACTTCATGGCCAATAACTCCCGATTACCCACGTCATAATTACGTTCAGTAGGAGAAAATTTTCGAGAGAAAAAGGCACAAGGGTTACTTTTAGAGGTCTCTGGATCTTTTTGGGACAAAACGGCACCTGCCCCAATTTCAGAGGCATCAACCTCCACCTGAAATGGCAGAGAAACGTCAGGCTGCCGTAGAACAGGAGCAGAAGTGAATCTCTGCTTAAGTTCCTGAAACGCAGAGACTGCCTCAGGAGGCCAATTCACCACATCAGAACCCTTTCTGGTCAAATCAGTTAATGGTTTAACAATAACAGAGAAATTACCAATAAATTTACGATAAAAATTGGCAAAACCCAAAAATCTCTGAAGAGCCTTTAATGAAGTAGGTTGGACCCAATCACAGATGGCCTGAACCTTGACCGGGTCCATTTCAATAACAGATGGGGACAAAATGAATCCCAGAAATGAGATCTTCTGTACGCCAAAAAGACACTTTGATCCCTTCACATACAGAGCATTCTCTCTCAAAATCTGGAATACAGTTCGAACATGTTTCACATGAGAGTCCCAGTCATTAGAAAAAATCAAGATATCATCCAAATAAACAATCAGAAACTTGTCCACAAAATCCCTGAAAATGTCATTCATGAAGGACTGGAAGACGGAAGGAGCATTAGTGAGCCCAAAGGGCATCACAAGGTACTCAAAATGCCCTTCAGGGGTGTTAAATGCCGTCTTCCATTCATCCCCGTGCTTAATGCGAATAAGGTTATACGCCCCCCTGAGGTCAAGCTTGGTAAACCAAGTAGCGTTTTTCACCCTGGAAAACAGGTCAGAAATCAAGGGTAACGGGTATTGATATTTCACAGTAATATTGTTCAAGAGACGATAATCAATACACGGCCTTAATGAACCATCTTTTTTGGCCACAAAGAAAAAACCGGCACCTAAGGGTGAAGAGGATGGTCTGATATGACCCTTCTCCAATGATTCCTTGATATAAGACCGCATAGCGTCATGTTCAGGTACAGACAAGTTAAAAAGGCGACCCTTAGGGAATTTACTACCTGCCACTAATTCAATAGCGCAGTCATAGCTCCTATGGGGAGGTAAGGATGCAGATTTACTTTCGCTAAACACATCAGAAAAATCAAACAAAAAGTCAGGAACATCCTCAGCCTGGGGGGAGGCAGAAAAAACAGGAGTGTTGGTATTAACACATTGGCAGCCCCAACTGGTTACAGACACAGATTTCCAATCCAAAACAGGATTATGAGACTGTAACCAAGGGAAACCCAGCACGATAATGTCATGCAGATTATATAGAACCAAAAATTTGCAGCACTCCTGGTGATCAGGTTCAACCCTCATTATCACCTGAGTAGAAAACTGGGGTTTATTCTCAGCCAAAGGGGTAGAATCGATCCCCAGTAGGGGAATAGACTTCTGTAGGGGTATCAAGGGAAATCCACAACGTTTAGCAAAATCATAATCCATCAGGTTAATAGCTGCTCCAGAATCAACGAAAGCCTGAGCAGAAAATGAGGACAGAGAGCATATCAGAGTGACAGTTAATAAAAACTTAGTCTGAACACTACCCAAGACAACTGAGCGTGCAAAACGTCTTCCCCGCTTAGGGCAGACTGAAATAGCATGAGAGGCATCACCACAGTAGAAACATAACCCATTGCGCTTTCGAAACTCATGACGCTGTGCCCCAGACACCACTCCATCACACTGCATGGGCTCAGCAGCTGGCTCACAAGGCAACACCACTCCACGCATACTTCTCCGCTCACGCAAACGTCTGTCAACTTGAATCGCTAATGACATAGAATCATTGAGACCAGAGGGGACAGGGAATCCCACCATAACATCCTTTACATTATCCGACAGACCCTTCCGGAAAAGGGCCGCCAAAGCGTCGTCATTCCATTTGGTCAGGACTGCCCACCTACGGAATCTCTGACAGTATAACTCAGCGTCATCAAGCCCCTGATTTAATGCCAACAAGGCTTTTTCAGCTTGATCAGTGACATTAGGCTCATCGTACAATAACCCCAAAGCCTGAAAAAATGCATCAACATCACTCAAAACAGGATCCCCAGGTGTGAGGGAAAAAGCCCAATCCTGAGGATCGCCGCGCAGGAGAGAGATGACAATTTGAACCTGCTGCGCTGCGTTTCCTGAGGACTTAGATTTTAAGGCAAGAAACAATTTACAATTATTTTTGAAATTCTGAAACTTAGCTCGATCCCCTGAAAACAAATCTGGCATGGGGATCCTAGGTTCCACAACAGGCAACCTAGCAAGATATGCAGCAATACTCCGAACCTCAGTGGCAAGCTGATCCACACGGCCAGACAACTGTGCAAACTCCATTGGGAGAAAAGATCCTCCCCAGCACCCAGAGATACAGAGGGAAAAAAAAAAAAAAAAAAAATGCAACAAACAGAAAAATATCTCTGACAACTTTTCTTCCTTCAAAATATTTTTTCCCTTCTGTGAGTACCATACAATTTTTATGGCCGGTGATACTGTTATGTTACGGTAGCTGAGGAGTGCAGGTAAAAAAGGAAATACACCAGAGCAGTTGGAATCTATGAGATTGCAGTACCCTGACTAACCACCGCAACTAGAGGCAGCCGTGGAGCGTTCCTACGATGGTCCTAGACGCCTCGTCACAGCCTGAGAAACTAACTACACCTAAAGATAGAAATAGGAAAGCTATCTGCCCCGGAGCAGAACCCCAAAGATAATAGAAAGCCCCCAAACATGTAATGGCGGTTAGACAAGAGGAAATACTGACACAGAAAGAAAATAGTATGAGCAAACGCTGGGGCCCAAACTATCTAAATAGAAAAGGAAGGAAGGGTACTTACTGCAATCCCAGAAAACCCTGAAAAACACCAACTCTACTAATTTCAAAATCACCTGAGATCACACGACCTCTACCACCTAAATTAGTTCTCTGGTGTAACAAAAACAGCAGCCACTGAAAAAACTGCAAAAAGCAAAAGTACAAAACACAGTGGCTGGACTAAACTGAGAGGGCAAAAGCCCCCGGAGGGGACCCAGAAGGCCCCCACAGAAGTGCAGAACAAAATGCAAAAATATAGCAAAAACACAAAATAAGAAATTGTCTTATCTGATAGCAGGAGATGCAGACACGACACAGCAGGCTACAAGGGAAACTGAAAGAAGGATTCAGACCAGAACAATTGATCACCGGCAACCCTGATGGGAAAATGATTCCCTTAAATAAGACCAATCAGTAACACCTGATTCCCAATCCTCACTAGTACCGCTTGTAACCACCAGAGGGAGCCTCTGCTCAGAACTCATCTCAAACCCATTCACAACAGACATCCACACACTCTCTGACTCTATTCTACCACTGGCATCCATATCCTCACTCCACGACACAGACAGTGCCACTGCGTTCTACAATGCCATTCTCGCATCGGCTATTGACACGGTCGCCCCTCTCGTTCATGGCAGAGTGTGACATACCAACAGACAACCCTGGCACAATAACTCCACTAAAAACCTCCGGAAAGTGTCCAGGATTGCAGAGCAGCGTTAGAAGAAAACAAATTCGCAAGATGACTTCACTGCATTCAAACAAGCAACACTCTCTTTCAAATCTGCCCTCATCTCTGCTAAACAGGCCTACTTCACAACCCTCGTATCTTCCCTATCCGACAACCCCAAACAGTTATTCAAAACTTTTAACTCCCTCCTCCACCCACCACTGCCCCCTCCTACCTCCCTCATCTCTGCTGAGGACTTTGCCACACACTTCAAAAATAAGATTGACCAAACAAGGCAAGTCTTCATTGTTCAACCACCACAACCCCTTTGTATACCAAATATGCCACAATCACGCCTATCCTTAAAAAGCCAACCCTCGACCCAACTGCTATGTCCAGCTATCACCCAATATCGCTGCTCCCATTCGCTTCCAAACTCCTGGAGCTGCATAATCATGTACATAGAACCCCAAAAAAACGTTTAAAACATAACTTTTATTAAATATATATATAAAACGGACATAAACCATCACACATATTAAAAAGTGCACACTGAATATATACCCTATCAATATTCCCTACTCTGTTCCCTGCCTTGCCGCGGAGGTTGGCACCTTAAGATAGCCCAGATAGTGTCCTACAGTTGCCCCTATATATCTGACACAACAAATGAAGATACATCCCTCAAAGGTGGGAAAAATGGCTGCGTACACCTGTATGTCAGGTTCAAGGAATAGGGTTAATATTGGATACTTGATATTGTTAGATATAAAACTAAGACCCCTCAACTAAGTCTAAAGAGATATTTGTGGCTGATCCCTGCATAACAGCACATCAGTATTATATAAATACACCAGCAGTGGTGTTTTTAACTCCTAAATGGCTAATATTGCATGACCCTAGAAATATGTGTCTAATAGCTTGATAATCGACACATAAAACAAAAATGCACACATCATAGGGACATCATTTCATAAATATCCAAATTGGTCCTAATAGACCTGATATCTCTCCCATATAGGAGCCTCAGACTGAGGGGTACTTATCATTTAGTTGTTTAGTTGTAGAATTTAGCCTCTACGCGTTTCGCCAACATGGCTCATCAGGAGGTCAGATAAGATAAGCTCCTGGAGCTGCATGTCCACACTGAACTTTCCTACCACCTTTCATCTAACTTTCTCTTTGACAATCTACAATCTGGTTTCCGCCCCCATCACTCCACTGAGACAGCCCTGACCAAAATTACTAATGACCTACTTACAGCCAAAGTGAACGGACAATACTCTATACTCCTGCTTCTTGACCTGTCCTCTGCTTTTGACACAGTTGACCACTGCCTTCTACTACAGATTCTCTCCTCCTTTGGCGTCAAAGACCTCGCCCTATCCTGGATCTCCTTATACCTTTTGAACCGCACATTCAGCGTCTCTCACTCCCACACTACCTCCTCGTTCCACCCTCTCTCTGTTGGAGTCCCCCAAGGCTCTGTTCTAGGACCCCTACTCTTCTCAATCTATACAATTGGCCTGGGGCAACTCATAAGGTCCCACGGATTCCAGTACCACCTTTATGCTGATGACACTCAGATCTACCTCTCTGGCCCAGACGTCACCTCTCTGCTGTCCAGAATCCGGAGTGTCTATCAGCCATGTCCTCCTTCTCCTCAAACTCAATGTGGACAAATCTGAACTCATCATCTTTCCCCCATCTCACAGATCTTCCTTACCTGACCTATCCATCACAATTAACGACATCACGCTTTCCCCCGTACCAGAAGTCCGCTGCCTGGGAGTAACCCTTGACTCTGCCCTGTCCTTCAAACCGCACAACCAAGCTCTTTCTACCTCCTG
>JARQOD010000001.1:671598778-671613778 GCA_033576555.1 Oophaga sylvatica | reverse complement strand
TTGCAGCCATTTGGTAAATTCAAAAGAGTTCATTTTTTTCTCATTAATGTACACTCTGCAGCCCATCTTTACTGAAAAAAAGAGAAATGTAGAAATTTTTGCAAATGTATAAAAAAAGAAAAACTGAAATATCACATGGTCATAAGTATTCCAACCCTTTGCTCAGTATTGAGTAGAAGAACCCTTTTGAGCTAGTACAGCCATGAGTCTTCTTGGAAATGAGGCAACAAGTTTTTCACACCTGGATTTGGGGATCCTCTGCCATTCTTCCTTGCAGATCCTCTCCAGTTCCGTCAGGTTGGATGGTGAACATTGGTGGACAGCCATTTTCAGGTCTCTCCAGAGATGCTCAGATGGGCCTAGGTCAGGGCTCTGGCTGGATCAGTCAATAATGGTCACAGAGTTGTTTAGAAGCCACTCCTTTGTTATTTTAGCTGTGTGCTTAGGGTCATTGTCTTGTTGGAAGGTGAACCTTCAGTCAAGTCTAAGGTCCAGAGCACTCTGGAAGAGGTTTTCATCCAAGATATCTCTGTACTTGGCCGCATTCATGTCTCCTTCAATTGCAACCAGTCATCTTGTCCCTGCAGCTGAAAAACACCCCCATAGCATGATGCTGCTACCACCATGTTTCACTGTTGGGATTGTATTGGGCAGGTGATGAGCAGTGCCTGGTTTTCTCAACACATACTGCTTATAATTATCACCAAAAAGTTCTATCTTCATCTCATCAGACCAGAGAATATTTTTTCTCATAATCTGGGAGTCCTTCATGTGTTTTTTAGCAAACTCTATGTGGGCTTTCATAGGTCTTGCACTGAGGAGAGGCTTCCGTCGGGCCACTCTACCATAAAGGCTCGACTGGTAGAGGGCTGCAGTGATAGTTGACTTTGTGGAACTTTCTCCCATCTCCCTACTGCATCTGTGGAGCTCAGCCACAGTGATCTTCTTTACCTCTCTCACCAAGGCTCTTCTCCTACGATTGCTCAGTTTGGCTGGACGGTCAGGTCTAGAAAGACTTCTGGTGGTCCCAAACTTCTTCCATTTAAGGATTATGGAGGCCACTGTGCTCTTAGGAACCTTGAGTACTGCAGAAATTCTTTTGTAACCTTAGCCAGATCTGTGCCTTGCCACAATTCTGTCTCTGAGCTCCTTGGCCAGTTCCTTTGATCTCATGATTCTCATTTGGTCTGACATGCACTCTGAGCTGTGAGGTCTTATATAGACAGGTGGGTGCCTTTTACAGATCCAAGTCCTGTCAGTTTAATTAAAAACAGCTGGACTCCAATGAAGGAGTAGAACCATCTCAAGGAAGATCACAAGGAAACGGACAGCATGTAACGTAAATATGAGCGTCTGAGCAAAGGATCTGAATACTTATGACCATGTGATATTTCAGTTTTTCTTTTTTAATAAATTAGGAAAAATTTCTACATTTCTGTTTTTTTCAGTCAAGATTGGGTGCAGAGTGTACATTAATGAGAAAAAATGATCTTTTTTGAATTTACCAAATAGCTGCAATGAAACAAAGAGTGAAAAATTTAAAGCGGTCTGAATACTTTCCATACCCACTGTAGATGTCTCCTTGCTGATTCCAATCACATGTGCTGAAAATGAGACTATAAGTCAAGAGCTCTACTTACACACCTATGAAAACTTATGTAGCACAGAGATTGTGGTCATGTTATTATATCATTTGATTTTATGAAATGTTTTATCTTAGGAAAAAAAAAATCACACACATAAACCAAATGGCTATGTCTTTAACCCCTTACTGCCATCGGACGTACTATCCCGTCCATGGTACCTGGGCCCGTATGACCGGGGACGGGATAGTACGTCATAGGCGATCAGCTGCGCTCCTGAGGGGAGCGCAGCTAATCGCCGCCGGGTGTCAGCTGATTATCACAGCTGACACCCATGACTGTGTGTCAGGAGCGGTCACGGACCGCTCCCGGCACATTAACCCCTAGCACACCGTGATCAAACATGATCGCGGTGTACTAGGGGCACAGGGGAGGATCGCGCAGGGTGGGGGCTCCCTGCGCGCCCCCCTGAGACCCTCAGAGCAGCGCGATGTGATCGCGCTGTTCTGAGGGCTTCCTCCCTCCCAGGACCCGGATCCAAGATGGCGCCGGGGTCCTGGAGGGAGGCGGCTACCTCAGTGCCTGACGAGAGCAGGCACTGAGAAGCCTGCATCTATGCCTGTGCGATCGCTGGTGTGACAGAGTGCTGTGCACACTGTCACACCAGCGATCTGATAAAATACTGTGATGTCCCACCCTGGGACAAAGTAAAAAAGTTAAAAAAGTAAAAATAAACATGTGTAAAAAAAAAATCCAAAATAAATAAAAAAAAAAAAAATATTCCCCAATAAATTCACTTCTTCCTATAAATAATAAAAAAAAAACAATAAAAGTACACATATGTGGTATCGCCGCGTCCGTAACGACCCCCCCTATAAAACTGTCCCACTAGTTAACCCCTTTAGTGAACCCCTTCAAAAAAAAAAAAAACGAAGCAAAAAATCAATGCTTTATCATCATACCGCCGAACAAAAAGTGGAATAACACGCGATCAAAAAGACCGATATAAAAAAACATGGTAACGCTGAAAATGTCATCTTGTCCCGCAAAAAAGGAGCCGTCATAAAGCATCATCAGCGAAAAAATAAAAAAGTTATAGCTCGCAGAATAAAGCGATGCAAAAATAATTATTTTTTATATAAAATTGTTTTTATTCTATAAAAGCGCCAAAACATGAAAAAATGATATAAATGAGGTATCGCCATAATCGTACTGACCCGAAGAATAAAACTGCTTTATCAATTTTACCACACGCGGAACGGTATAAACGCCTCCCCCAAAAGAAATTCATGAATTGCTGATTTTTGTTCATTCTAACCTCCCAAAAATCGAAATAAAAAGCGATCAAAAAATGTCACGTGCTCAAAAATGGTACCAATAAAAACGTCAACTCGTCCCGCAAAAAATAAGACCTCACATGACTCTGTGGGCCAAAATATGCAAAAATTATAGCTCTCAAAATGGGATGATGTAAAAACTATTTTTGCAATAAAAAGCGTCTTTTAGCGTGACAGCTGCCAATCATAAAAACCCGCTATAAATAGTAAATCAAACCCCCCTTTATCACCCCCTTAGTAAGGGAAAAATAATAAAATTAAAAAAAAGCATTTATTTCCATTTTCCCATTAGGGTTAGGGTTGCGGCTAAAGTTAGGGTTAGGGTTGGCGCTAAAGTTAGGATTAGGGTTAGGGTTGGGATTAGGGGTGTGTTAGGGTTAGGTTTGTGGTTAGGGTTGGGACTAGGGTTAGGGGTGTGTTGGGGTTAGGGTTGGAGTTAGAATTGGGGGGTTTCAGCTGTTTAGGCACATCAGGGGCTCTCCAAATGTGACATGGCGTCTGATCTCAATTCCAGCCAATTCTGCGTTGAAAAAGTCAAACGGTGCTCCTTCACTTCTGAGCTCTGCCATGCGTCCAAACAGTAGTTTATCCCCACATATGGGGTATCAGCGTACTCTGGACCACAAGAGTTATTGTGCAATTTGTCCTATTTCTTCTGCTACCCTTGGGAAAATAAAAAACTGGGGGCGAAAATATCATTTTTGTACAAAAAAAAATATTTTTTTGTTTTTACGGCTGTACATTATAAACTTCTGTGAAGCACTTGGGGCTTCATAGCGCTCACCACACATCTAGATAAGTTCCTTGTGGGGTCTATTTTCCAAAATGGGGTCACTTGTTGGGGATTTCCACTGTTTAGGCGCATCAGGGGCTCTCCAAATGCGACATGACGCCCCCAGACCATTCCATCAAAGTCTGCAATCCAAAACGTCACTACTTCCCTTCCGAGCCCCAACGTGTACCCATACAGTAGTTTTCTCCCACATATTGGATATCAGCGTACTCAGGACAAATTGGACAACAACTTTTGGGGTCCAATTTCTCCTGTTACCCTTGTAAAAATAAAATATTGGGGCAAAAAAATCATTTTTGCAAAAAAAAAAAGGATTTTTTATTTTTACGGCTGTGCGTTATAAACTTCTGTGAAGCACTTTGGGGTTCAAAGTGCTCACCACACATCTAGACAAGTTCCTTGTGGGGTCTATTTTCCAAAATGGGGTCATTTGTGGGGGGTTTCCACTGTTTAGGCGCATCAGGGGCTCTCCAAATGCGACATGACGCCCCAGACCATTCCATCAAAGTCTGCAATCCAAAACGTCACTACTTCCCTTCCGAGCCCTGACGTGCGCCCATACAGTAGTTTTCTCCCACATATTGGGTATCAGCGTACTCAGGACAAATTGGACAACAACTTTTAGGTTCCAATTTCTTCTGTTACCCTTGTGAAAATAAAATATTGGGGGCGAAAAAATCATTTTTGTAAAAAAAAAAAAAGATTTTTTATTTTTACGGCTGTACGTTATAAACTTCTGTGAAGCACTTCGGGGTTCAAAGTGCTCACCACACATCTAGATAAGTTCCTTGTGGGGTCTATTTGCCAAAATGGGGTCACTTGTGGGGGGTTTCCACTGTATAGGTGCATCAGGGGCTCTCCAAATGTGACATGACGCCCCCAGACCATTCCATCAAAGTCTGCAATCCAAAACGTCACTACTTCCCTTCCGAGCCCTGACGTGCGCCCATACAGTAGTTTTCTCCCACATATTGGGTATCAGCGTACTCAGGACAAATTGGACAACAACTTTTGGGTTCCAATTTCTTCTGTTACCCTTGTGAAAATAAAATATTGGGGACGAAAAAATCATTTTTGTAAAAAAAAAAAAGATTTTTTATTTTACGGCTGTACGTTATAAACTTTAGTGAAACACCTGGGGGTTAAAAGTTCTCACCACACATCTAGATAAGTTCCTTGAGGGGTCTAGTTTCCAAAATGGCGTCATTTATGGGGGTTTCCACTGTTTAGGCAGATCAGGAGCTCTCCAAACACGACATGGCGTCCAGCCAATTCTGCGTTGAAAAAGTCAGACGGCGCTCCTTCCCTTCCAAACTCTGCCATGCACCCAAACAGTGGTTTACCCCCACATATGGGGTATCAGCGCACTCAGGACAAATTGCACAATAACTTTTGGAGTCTTGTTACCCTTGGAAAAATAAAAATTGGGGTGAAAAGATCATTTTTGTGGAAAAAATATGATTTTTAAATTTTACGGCTCTACGTTATAAACTTGTGTGAAGCACTTGGGGGTTCAAATTGCTCACCAAAGATCTAGAAAAGTTCCTTAGGGGGACTAGTTTCCAAAATGGGGTCATTTGTGGGGGGTTTCCACTGTTTAGGCACATCAGGGGCTCTCCAAATGCAACATGGCATCCAATCTCAATTCCAGCCAATTTTGGTTGGAAAAAGTCAAATGGTGCTCCTTCCATTCCGAGCTCTGCCGTGCGCCCAAACAGTGGTTCCCACCCACATATGGGGTATCAGCGTACTCAGGACAAATTGGACAACAACTTATGTGGTCCAATTTCTCCTGTTACCCTTGAGAAAATAAAAAATTAGTGACTAAAAGATAATTTTTGTGGGAAAAAAATAGGATTTTTTATTTTCATGCCCGGGCATTATAGACTTGTGTGAAGCACTTGGGGGTTCAAAGTGCTCACCAAAGATCTAGATAAGTTCCTTAGGGGGTATAGTTTCCAAAATGGGGTCACTTGTGGGGGGTTTCCACTGTTTAGGCTCATCTGGGGCACTGCAAACGGAACATGACCCCCATCAACGTCTGCATTCCAAAACGTTACTACTTCCTTTCCAAGCCCTGCCGTGCACCCAAACAGTTCCCCCCCCCCACATATGGGGTATCAGCGTACTCAGGACAAATTGGACAACAACTTTAGGGGTCCAATTTCCTTGGGAAAATTCAAAAATTTGGGACTAAAAAATCATTTTTGTGGAAAATTGTTTTTTTTTTTTTTCACACCCAGGCATTATAAGCTTTTGTGAAACACTTTGGAGGTCAAAGTGCTCACAACAGATCTAGAGAAGTACCTTAGGGGGTCTAGTTTCCAAAATGGTGTCACTTGTGGGGGTTTCCACTGTTTAGGCGCATCAGGGGCTCTCCAAACACGACATGGCGTCCAATCTCAATTCCAGCCAATTTTAGTTTGAAAAAGTCAAACGGCGCTCCTTCCCTTACGAGCTCTTCCGTGTGCCCAAACAGTGGTTTTCCCCCACATATTGGGTATTGGCGTACTCAGGAGAAATTGCATAACAACCTTATCTGTCCATTTTCTCCTTTTACCCTTGTGAAAATAAAAAAAAAGTTTGTAAAAGATCATTTTTGTGGCTAAAAAGTTAAATATTCATTTTTTCCTTCCACGTTGCTTTAGTTCCTGTGAAGCACCTGAAGGGTTAATAATCTTCTTGAATGTGGTTTTGAGTACCTTGAGGGGTGCAGTTTTTAGAATGGTGTCACTTTTGGGTATTTTCTGCCATATAGACCCCTCAAAGTGACTTCAAATGAGAGGTGGTCCCTAAAAAAAATGGCTTTGTAAATTTTGTTGTAAAAATGAGAAATCGCTGGTCAACTTTTAACCCTTATAACTTCCTAACAAAAAAAAATTTTGGTTCCAAAATTGTGCTGATGTAAAGTAGACATGTGGGAAATGTTATTTCTTAACTATTTTATGTGACATATTTCTCTGTTTTAAGGGAATAAAAATTCAAAGTTTGAAAATTGCAAAATTTAAAAATTTTCGCCATATTTGCGTTTTTTTCAAAAATAAACGCAAGTTATATCGAAGAAATTTTACTTCTAACGTGAAGTACAATATGTCACGAGAAAACATTCTCAGAATCGCGAAGATCCGTTGAAGCGTTCCAGAGTTATAACCTCATAAAGAGACAGTGGTCAGAATTGTAAAAATTGGCCCGGTCATTAAGGTGCAAACCACCCTTGGGGGTGAAGGGGTTAAAGCCCATCTCCAGAGCTGTTGTTTTTTTTCAGTGCTGCAGTGGTGCTTCTAATGTAAGGTCCCAGCCTCCAGTCTTAGGCCGGGATCACACATGCGAGTAAATCGGCCGACACTCGCATGTGAAATCCCAGCTCTGGCGCCGGCATTTGGGAGTGGAGCGCGCGGCTGCATGTAGTTCTATGCGAATGCCGGCGCCAGAGCTGGGATTTCACATGCGAGTGTCGGCCGATTTACTCGCATGTGTGATCCCGGCCTTATACTCACCCTCTGATGTGTTCACCTTTTTTGGGCGCCGCTCCAGTCCCGTGGCTCCATCTTGTGACCACAACTTCTGACTGGCCGGAAGTCATAAGTTATGTTACAATCGCTCAATGCAAGTCTATGAGAGCCAGAACGAGACCAGAAAGAGGCCTCCATGGAATCCTGTACCGTTCCGGCAGGTCACAAACTGCCGGAGACCAATGGAAACGGCGGTAGTAGAAGGTGAAGATGACGGCAGGTATGAGAGTAGGGACAGGGACATTAGATTAGAAGCACCACTCCAGAGGTAAAACAAAAAGCTGGAGTGGTGCTTTAATTGAATTGTGAATTAATTATCCCAGTATACTTGAAATTTCGTTATGATGTGTATGAATGATAATTTTTTACCTAGAAACCTGATTGAAATCAGCAATGAGCCATCCATTTCTTTAGGATCTCATGGTAATCTTAGGCCACGTTCACATGTTCAGTATTTGGTCAGTATTTCACATCAGTATGTATAAGCCAAAACCAGGAGTGGAACAATCAGAGGAAAAGTATAATAGAAACACGTCACCACTTCTGTATTATCACCCACTCCTGGTTTTGGGTCACACATACTGAGGTAAAATACTGACCAAATACTGAATGTGTGAATGTGGCCTAACAATCAGTGTTAGGCCACATTCACACCTTCAGTATTTGGTCAGTATTTTACCTCAGTATGTGTGACCCAAAATCCGGAGAGGAACAATCAGAGGAAAAGTATAATAGAAACACGTCCCCACCTTTGCATTTTTCCTGGTTTTGGCTTACAGATGCTGAGGTAAAATATTGACCAAATACTGAATGTGTTAACGTGGAACGTGGACTTATGTAGCAGTGCTTGCGGTCAACATTATTATATCATTTAATTTTATTAATGATGGACAGGATTTATTTGCACATCTGCCAACTAAGAGGTCTTGGCTGGGCATGTGATCCCATGATCCTTTGCACATTAGCCATATAGGGTGGTGCTCCTGTAGTTGTGCAGGAGCCACATAGGGTGGTGCTCCTGTAGTTGTGCAGGAGCCACATAGGGTGGTGCTCCTGTAGTTGCAGGAGCCACATAGGGTGGTGCTCCTGTAGTTGTGCAGGAGCCACATAGGGTGGTGCTCCCGTATTGCAGAGCCACATAGGGGTGCTCTGTAGTTGCACAGGAGCCATATAGGGTGTGCTCCTGTAGTTGAACAGGAGCCATATAGGGTGGTTCTCCTGTAGTTGCACAGGAGCCATACAGGGTGTTGCTCCTGTAGTTGCACAGGAGCCATATAGGATGGTGCTCCTGTAGTTGCACAGTAGTCATATAGGGTGTTGCTCCTGTAGTTGCACAGTAGCCATATAGGTGGTGCTCCTGTAGTAGCACAGTAGTCATATAGGGTGTTGCTCCTGTAGTTGCACAGGAGCCATATAGAGTGCTGCTCCTGTAGTAGCACAGTAGCCATATAGGGTGGTGCTCCTGTAGTTGCACAGTAGCCATATAGAGTGCTGCTCCTGTAGTAGCACAGTAGCCATATAGGGTGGTGCTCCTGTAGTTGCACAGTAGCCATATAGAGTGGTGCTCCTGTAGTTGCACAGTAGCCATATAGGATGGTGCTCCTGTAGTTGCACAGTAGCCATAAGGATGGTGCTCCTGTAGTTGCACAGTGCACAGGAGCCATATAGGGTGGTGCTCCTGTAGTTGCACAGTAGCCATATAGGTGGTGCTCCTGTAGTTGCACAGTAGCCATACAGGGTGGTGCTCCTGTAGTTGCACAGGAGCCATATAGGGTGGTGCTCCTGTAGTTGCACAGTAGCCATATAGGGTGGTGCTCCTGTAGTTGCACAGGAGCCATATAGGGTGTTGCTCCTGTAGTTGCACAGTAGCCATATAGGTGGTGCTCCTGTAGTTGCACAGTAGCCATAAAAAGAGCATAAGGGTGGTGCTCCTGTAGTTGCACAGAGCCATAAGGGTGGTGCTCCTGTAGTGCACAGTGCCATATAGGGTGGTGCTCCTGTAGTTGCACAGTAGCCATATAGGGTGGTGCTCCTGTAGTGCACAGAGCCATAAGGGTGTGCTCCTGTAGTTGCACAGAGCCAATAGGGTGGTGCTCCTGTAGTCACAGTAGCCATACAGGGTGGTGCTCCTGTAGTGCACATGCCATATAGGGTGGTGCTCTGTAGTTGCACAGAGCCATATAGGGTGGTGCTCCTGTAGTGCACAGTAGCCATATAGGGTGTGCTCCTGTAGTTGCACAGAGCCATATAGGGTGGTGCTCCTGTAGTTGCACAGAGCCATATAGGGTGGTGCTCCTGTAGTGCACAGTAGCCATATAGGGTGGTGCTCCTGTAGTTGCACAGGAGCCATATAGGTGGTGCTCCTGTAGTTGCACAGGAGCCATATAGGGTGGTGCTCCTGTAGTTGCACAGTAGCCATATAGGTGGTGCTCCTGTAGTGCACAGAGCCATATGGGTGGTGCTCCTGTAGTTGCACAGTAGCCATATAGGGTGGTGCTCCTGTAGTTGCACAGGAGCCATATAGGTGGTGCTCCTGTAGTTGCACAGTAGCCATATAGGTGGTGCTCCTGTAGTTGCACAGTAGCCATAAGGGTGGTGCTCCTGTAGTTGCACAGGAGCCATATAGGGTGTGCTCCTGTAGTTGCACAGGAGCCATATAGGGTGGTGCTCCTGAGTGCACAGTAGCCATAAGGGTGTGCTCCTGTAGTAGCACATAGCCATATAGGTGGTGCTCCTTAGTGCACAGAGCCATATAGGGTGGTGCTCCTGTAGTTGCACAGGAGCCATATAGGGTGTGTCCTGTAGTTGCACAGGAGCCATATAGGGTGGTGCTCCTGTAGTTGCACAGAGCAGTGTGCTCATATAGACATAGGTGGTGCTCCTGTATTTGCACAGGAGCCATATAGGTGGTGCTCCTGTAGTTGCACAGGAGCCATATAGGGTGTGCTCCTGTAGTTGCACAGTAGCCATATAGGGTGGTGCTCCTGTAGTTGCACAGGAGCCATATAGGGTGGTGCTCCTGTAGTTGCACAGGTAGCCATATAGGGTGGTGCTCCTGTAGTTGCACAGAGCCATATAGGGTGGTGCTCCTGTAGTTGCACAGTAGCCATATAGGGTGGTGCTCCTGTAGTAGCACAGTAGCCATATGGGTGGTGCTCCTGTAGTTGCACAGAGCCATATAGGGTGGTGCTCCTGTAGTTGCACAGTAGCCATATAGGGTGGTGCTCCTGTAGTTGCACAGTAGCCATATAGGGTGTTGCTCCTGTAGTAGCACAGTAGCCATATTGGGTGGTGCTCCTGTAGTTGCACAGTAGCCATATAGGGTGGTGCTCCTGTAGTTGCACAGTAGCCATATAGGGTGGTGCTCCTGTAGTTGCACAGTAGCCATATAGGGTGGTGCTCCTGTAGTTGCACAGGAGCCATACAGGGTGGTGCTCCTGTAGTTGCACAGTAGCCATATAGGGTGGTGCTCCTGTAGTTGCACAGGAGCCATACAGGGTGGTGCTCCTGAGTAGCACAGTAGACATATAGGGTGTTGCTCCTGTAGTAGCACAGTAGCCATATTGGGTGGTGCTCCTGTAGTTGCACAGTAGCCATATAGGGTGGTGCTCCTGTAGTTGCACAGGAGCCATATAGGGTGGTGCTCCTGTAGTTGCACAGTAGCCATATAGGGTGGTGCTCCTGTAGTTGCACAGAGCCATATAGGGTGGTGCTCCTGTAGTTGCACAGTAGCCATATAGGGTGGTGCTCCTGTAGTTGCACAGTAGCCATATAGGGTGGTGCTCCTGTAGTTGCACAGTAGCCATATAGGGTGGTGCTCCTGTAGTTGCACAGTAGCCATATAGGGTGGTGCTCCTGTAGTTGCACAGTAGCCATATAGGGTGGTGCTCCTGTAGTTGCACAGTAGCCATATAGGGTGTGCTCCTGTAGTAGCACAGTAGCCATATTGGGTGGTGCTCCTGTAGTTGCACAGTAGCCATATAGGGTGGTGCTCCTGTAGTTGCACAGTAGCCATATAGGGTGGTGCTCCTGTAGTTGCACAGTAGCCATATAGGGTGGTGCTCCTGTAGTGCACAGTAGCCATAAGGGTGGTGCTCCTGTAGTTGCACAGTAGCCATATAGGGTGGTGCTCCTGTAGTTGCACAGTAGCCATAAGGGTGGTGCTCCTGTAGTTGCACAGTAGCCATATAGGGTGGTGCTCCTGTAGTTGCACAGTAGCCATATTGGGTGGTGCTCTGTAGTTGCACAGTAGCCATATAGGGTGGTGCTCCTGTAGTTGCACAGGAGCCATATAGGGTGGTGCTCCTGTAGTTGCACAGTAGCATATAGGGTGGTGCTCCTGTAGTTGCACAGGAGCCATATAGGGTGGTGCTCCTGTAGTTGCACAGTAGCCATATAGGGTGGTGCTCCTGTAGTTGCACAGGAGCCATATAGGGTGGTGCTCCTGTAGTTGCACAGTAGCCATATAGGGTGGTGCTCCTGTAGTTGCACAGGAGCCTATTAGGGTGGTGCTCCTGTAGTTGCACAGTAGCCATATAGGGTGGTGCTCCTGTAGTTGCACAGAGCCATATAGGGTGGTGCTCCTGTAGTTGCACAGGAGCCATATAGGGTGGTGCTCCTGTAGTTGCACAGTAGCCATATAGGGTGGTGCTCCTGTAGTTGCACAGGAGCCATATAGGGTGGTGCTCCTGTAGTTGCACAGGAGCCATATAGGGTGGTGCTCCTGTAGTATGCACAGTAGCCATATGGGTGGTGCTCCTGTAGTTGCACAGTAGCATATAGGGTGGTGCTCCTGTAGTTGCACAGGAGCCATATAGGGTGGTGCTCCTGAGTTGCACAGGAGCCATACAGGGTGGTGCTCCTGTAGTAGCACAGTAGCCATATAGGGTGGTGCTCCTGTAGTTGCACAGGAGCCATATAGGGTGGTGCTCCTGTAGTTGCACAGGAGCCATATAGGGTGGTGCTCCTGTAGTTGCACAGTAGCCATATAGGGTGGTGCTCCTGTAGTTGCACAGGAGCCATATAGGGTGGTGCTCCTGTAGTTGCACAGGAGCCATATAGGGTGGTGCTCCTGTAGTTGCACAGGAGCCATATAGGGTGGTGCTCCTGTAGTTGCACAGTAGCCATATAGGGTGGTGCTCCTGTAGTTGCACAGGAGCCATATAGGGTGGTGCTCCTGTAGTTGCACAGTAGCCATATAGGGTGTGCTCCTGTAGTTGCACAGTAGCCATATAGGGTGGTGCTCCTGTAGTTGCACAGGAGCCATATAGGGTGGTGCTCCTGTAGTTGCACAGTAGCCATATAGGGTGGTGCTCCTGTAGTTGCACAGTAGCCATATAGGGTGGTGCTCCTGTAGTAGCACAGTAGCCATATTAGGGTGGTGCTCCTGTAGTTGCACAGTAGCCATATAGGGTGGGTGCTCCTGTAGTTGCACAGTAGCCATATAGGGTGGTGCTCCTGTAGTTGCACAGTAGCCATATAGGGTGGTGCTCCTGTAGTTGCACAGTAGCCATATGGGTGGTGCATGCCTGTAGTTGCACAGGAGCCATACAGGGTGGTGCTCCTGTAGTGCACAGTAGCCATATAGGGTGGTGCTCCTGTAGTTGCACAGTAGCCATATTGGGTGGTGCTCCTGTAGTTGCACAGGAGCCATACAGGGTGGTGCTCCTGTAGTTGCACATGAGCCATATAGGGTGGTGCTCCTGTAGTTGCACAGTAGCCATATAGGGTGGTGCTCCTGTAGTTGCAAGGAGCCATACAGGTGGTGCTCCTGTAGTTGCAAGAGCCATATAGGGTGGTGCTCCTGTAGTAGTTGCACAGTAAGCCATATAGGGTGGTGCTCCTGTAGTTGCACAGTAGCCATATAGGGTGGTGCTCCTGTAGTTGCACAGTAGCCATATAGGGTGGTGCTCCTGTAGTTGCACAGTAGCCATATAGGGTGTTGCTCCTGTAGTTAGCACAGTAGCCATATTGGGTGGTGCTCCTGTAGTTGCACAGTAGCCATATAGGGTGTGCTCCTGTAGTTGCACAGTAGCCATATGGGTGGTGCTCCTGTAGTTGCACAGTAGCCATATAGGGTGGTGCTCCTGTAGTTGCACAGTAGCCATATAGGGTGGTGCTCCTGTAGTTGCACAGTAGCCATATAGGGTGGTGCTCCTGTAGTTGCACAGGAGCCATACAGGGTGGTGCTCCTGAGTTGCACAGTAGACATATAGGGTGGTGCTCCTGTAGTTGCACAGTAGCCATAAGGGTGGTGCTCCTGTAGTTGCACAGTAGCCATATAGGGTGGTGCTCCTGTAGTTGCACAGTAGCCATATAGGGTGGTGCTCCTGTAGTTGCACAGTAGCCATATAGGGTGGTGCTCCTGTAGTTGCACAGGAGCCATACAGGGTGGTGCTCCTGTAGTTGCACATTAGCCATATAGGGTGGTGCTCCTGTAGTTGCACAGTGCATAGGGTGGTGCTCCTGTAGTCACAAGCATAGGGTGGTGCTCCTGTAGTTGCACAGGAGCCATATAGGGTGGTGCTCCTGTAGTTGCACAGGAGCCATATAGGGTGGTGCTCCTGTAGTTGCACAGGAGCCATATAGGGTGGTGCTCCTGTAGTGCACAGTAGCCATATTGGGTGGTGCTCCTGTAGTTGCACAGTAGCCATATAGGGTGGTGCTCCTGTAGTTGCACAGTAGCCATATAGGGTGGTGCTCCTGTAGTTGCACAGTAGCCATATAGGGTGGTGCTCCTGTAGTTGCACAGAGCCATAAGGGTGGTGCTCCTGTAGTTGCACAGTAGCCATATAGGGTGGTGCTCCTGTAGTTGCACAGGAGCCATACAGGGTGGTGCTCCTGTAGTTGCACAGTAGACCATATAGGGTGTTGCTCCTGTAGTGCACAGTGAGCCATATTGGGTGGTGCTCCTGAGTTGCACAGTAGACATATAGGGTGGTGCTCCTGTAGTTGCACAGTAGCCATATGGGTGGTGCTCCTGTAGTTGCACAGTAGCCATATAGGGTGGTGCTCCTGTAGTTGCACAGGAGCCATATAGGGTGGTGCTCCTGTAGTAGCACAGTAGCCATAAGGGTGGTGCTCCTGTAGTTGCACAGTAGCCATATAGGGTGGTGCTCCTGTAGTTGCACAGGAGCCATACAGGGTGGTGCTCCTGGAGTAGCACATGTAGCATATAGGGTGTGTGCTCCTGTAGTTGCACAGTAGCCATATGGGTGGTGCTCCTGTAGTTGCACAGTAGCCATATAGGGTGTTGCTCCTGTAGTGCACAGTAGCCATAAGGGTGGTGCTCCTGTAGTTGCACAGTAGCCATATAGGGTGGTGCTCCTGTAGTTGCACAGGAGCCATAAGGGTGGTGCTCCTGTAGTGCACATGTAGCCATACTAGGGTGGTGCTCCTGTAGTTGCACAGTAGCCATATAGGGTGGTGCTCCTGTAGTTGCACAGGAGCCATACAGGGTGGTGCTCCTGTAGTTGCACAGTAGCCATATAGGGTGGTGCTCCTGTAGTTGCACAGTAGCCATATAGGGTGGTGCTCCTGTAGTTGCACAGGAGCCATACAGGGTGGTGCTCCTGGAGTAGCACAGTAGCCATATAGGGTGGTGCTCCTGTAGTTGCATAGATGCAGGAGATCTAGGAAAATCTCAGACCTTATGCTGTAATTAGTCATAGAATAAGTAGTCCCATGTAATTAAATAACATTACCAGAGTGGTGACCTGCCATGCCTCATGCACATATGGGCAGTGTTGTCATTAAGTGCACTTTTTGCTACATTT
>JARQOD010000001.1:671510017-671597782 GCA_033576555.1 Oophaga sylvatica | reverse complement strand
TCCTTCACTTGTTTTGTTCCATTTGTAGATATCTTTTAATGAGAACAAATCTCTTCCAGTTTCCAGCCATGTGGCTTCTTCTGTACCCATCTTTTCTCTCATCTTTGCTGTCACCCAGCTTTTCCACACCATGCAGGCACATTGCTGATTCCGTATCATGCAGTCTTCGGTCTCATCCGCTGCTTCCTCCCTCTTGCACATTTCTGCTCTCAGCATTTCTGCCTTTCTCCCCCTCCCTCCTCCCAGTTCTTCTTCTTTCTCCCTGTAAGTATCTAGCTGCTATGTGCTCTCTGGCTTGGAGCCTATATGGCTGTTCGAGGGTGCGATCTGACTGTCCCTATGGGCGCAGAGTAGCACATCTTCTGCTCAGCCTTCTCTGTATGACATAACCAGGACTCCCTATCACATGGGTTCCATGGACCTATAAATTCCTCACTACTTGTAACCCTACTGTATGGAATCTGTCTCTAGATTTTTGCTATGTAATCTTAGAGCAGCATGATGTGGGGGTTGAAAGCCTGATTCCAGAAATGAGTCACTTAATGGGCTGCTTAGTATAGTTTTGATAAAATTGCTGTTTTGTCAGCAGGAGATTATAACTAGAGGACTAGTAAACCTGCTGCCAGGTAGTCAAGTATCTATTCTATTATTTCTAAACACTGTTTTTCAGTGATTACTTTGTATCTCTGTTCATACTGCACCCACACACACAACTGATACACCATTTGAAAGGTTAACCTGCCCCCTTCAGCAAGAAAATAGCCAAACAAACCACACATCCACGATTTGATAATAAAATACAGTTTAAACATTAATTTTCATATACCTGCATTAAGGAATATGACATGCAGGTGGCACCACAGTACCCCAAAGCACACTACCACAAAGCTGCTTACAGACATCACAAACAAATCCAAACATTTGCCTTGGGGGCTTTCCAGCTTGCTGAACTGCTTGCCCAGCCTATTTCAGCCAAATTGGAGGATTGCACACTTCACTGCAGGTGAGGCACATATGCAAACACATTTGTAAACATGCACTGCCTATTGAATTGCACACTTGCTCCATTCATACTCCACCCACGCAAACAAATGATACACCATTTGAAAGGTCAAATTACCTGCAGGTGGCAGCACACTACCCCAAAGCACACTACCACAAAGCTGCTTACAGCCATCACAAATCCAAACATTTGCCTTGGGGTCTTTCCAGCTTTCTCAAGTGCTTGTCCAGCCTATTTCAGGCACATATCTAGGATTGCGGACTTCACTGCAGGTGAGTCACATATGCAAACACATTTGTATACATGCACTGCTTTTTCAGTGATTACTTCACCCCACAAATGATGAGTCACATATGCAAACACATTTGTAAACATGCACTGCTTTTTCGGTGATTACTTCACCCCACACACACAAATGATACACCATTTGAAAGGTAAACTTGCCCCCTTCAGCAAGAAAAGAGCCAAACAAACCACACTTTCATGATTTTATCACTAAATACAGTTTAAACATTCATTTTTATAAACCTGCAGAAAGACACAATGACCTGCAGGTGGCACCTCAACCGGAAGACATTTTTTGGCCTCTACTTATCAAACCCATTTATTGTATTACCAAACTACATATATAAATACCTGTCTGTGTTCATCATCTCATGAAATACATGTAAATTTGACCAACTTGCTTTTTCTGAAATTGCCTGCGCTCCCAACGACCAATGTGTGAAAATTTTGCACGGGCCAAGCTAGTATTCATTATTTCTGTTTAACCCTGCCCTCATCACTGATTGGCAGCTTTCTGTGTACACTACATGGGCAGAAAGCTGTCAGTCAGTGATTTTGACAGGCTTATACATAGCTCAATAATCTGCTAGATTTGCAGCGTTTAAAACAGTGATTTTATCAAATGGACAGCAAGCAGCTAAGTAAGTGACACATCACGGTAATCAGGGTCTCTATCCATACATTATGCTGCTTTCAGATGGGGTAGGAAAAACCTGGTGACAGATTCCCTTTAAGTGTGCTCCTCTGTCACTGCTCCTTTATATTCAAGTAAGACTGACTTGTGATATATTTAAAGGGGTTGTCTGATGATATCTTGTTGATTGGTGGTGGTTGGACCAATCGGACCCATATCGGTATACAGAACAGGAAACATGCATCCCCTTTAGAATGGAGTGGCAGTGTGCATTCCATGCATTCCCTATGGGGTGCCAAGCTCTGGCAGCTGCATAGATGACTGGAGTGGTGGCTCGGTGTCCATTATGCCACACCATTTTGTAATGGGGATTAAAGTTCCCTCTGTTAGGGATAAAATTTCCCCATATTATCTATCACTGTACTGTAGTTCCCAGTAGTCGGACACCCACCAATCTGCATGTTACAACTTATCCTGTGGATAACTTTTTACTGGACAACCATTTAAGTGTTCTTCATCATTTATCTATACACCTAAAACACTTTTTTGTGAACACAAATATTCATTTTTTACTAATCAATACAAAAGTCAAGCCCCTTTCATGCCCCTTTTAAGTATACATAGGAGTTATATTTTTGTTTCCTTAAAGGAGTTGTTCGGTCTAAAATGACAAGTCTGCAGTTACTCTATGTGACTGCAGACTTATCAATTATCACAGAGCATGCTGTGGGGATTCTCCAGGGTCATCACTGGGAATGGTGGTCAAGTGACTGCAAGTATGCGATATTCGGCCACAATCCCACTAGACTGTTTCCGGCAATGCAAATGTACTCCACAAGCTGAACACAGTCTAGTTTGATTCTTTCCGGGAGTATGCATAGCGCATACTAGCGGTCACATGGCTGCCACTTCCAGCACTTCCAGTCTGCAGTCACATACAGTAGAGTATTGGTTTTATCCTTTATGTATATATTGATTGGTCACTAGAGTTGAGCGAAACAAGTCGGTCAGATTCAAAAGTTGCCGACTTTCACCAAAGTCGGGTTTCGTTGGCCGGAACACGACCATAGTGTGAGGTCAGCCAGTTAGTCGTCGAAACGAGCTCCAAAGTCGAGTTTCCCATAATGCTTTCAGGCGCCTTTTTTCAGCCAATGACCAAGGATGCACACTGTGGGCAACGAGATTACATGGGCAGCGGCCACCACCATCTTACAGAAGGGCATTGCAGTGATTGGCTTGCTTTGGGGGGCGTCATAGAGTCTATAAAAGCCCTGAGCACCGAGCTCCATTTTACTTCTGCCGATATTAGCAGTAGGGAGAGGTTGCTGACGCTGTTTATCAGTAGGGAGAGAGTTAGGGCTGGAAAGAGAAGTTCTTCTGTGCTTGTGCTGATAGCAATTGTTCTGTACAGTTAGTGTGCAGTGACGGGGAGGATTTTCTTGTGTGCAGCAGTGCTGGTTATTAGGCTGCCTGATAGCTGTATTGCTGTGTGTTCACTGCTGTGCAGACTGCTTTTTACACAGCACTAATACTTTTATTCTTTTTTTCTGCACAGTTACCGACCGTTCATTTTTTCCCACACCGTATAGAGCTGTACGGTCCTCACACACTACCGTGTACCGGCTGGTATCACGGACAAATACATGCTGACTATCTGTGTGTGACTCCGGAAATATATACGGAGATTTAAAAATTCCCCTACACCGTATACAGCTGTACGCTTCTGGTACAGTACCGTATATCTGCTCTTTGTATTATGGTCAAATCCATACTGAGTGAGCGTCTGTATGTGACTCCGGAAATATATACGGAGATTTACAATTTCCCTACACTGTATACAGCTGTATGCTTCTGATACAGTACCGTATATCTGCTCTTTGCATTACGGTCAAATCCATACTGAGTGAGCGTCTGTGTGTGACTCCGGAAATATATTCGGAGATTTACAATTTCCCCTACACTGTATACAGCTGTACGCTTCTGATACAGTACCATTTTTCTGCTTTTTGTATTCTGGTCAAATCCATACTGAGTGAGCGTCTGTGTGTGACTCCGGAAATATATTCGGAGATTTACAATTTCCCCTACACTGTATACAGCTGTACGCTTCTGATACAGTACCGTTTTTCTGCTTTTTGTATTCTGGTCAAATCCATACTGAGTGAGCGTCTGTGTGTGACTCCGGAAATATATACAGAGATTTAAAATTACCCCAATACTGTATACAGCTGAACGCTACTGATTCAGTACCATATATCTGCTGGTATTTTGGGTACATTTTCCCAAACATGAGGAAGTATGGTGGAGAGGACGTGTGTTAGGGTTCGATTTCCCGCTGCTGCACAAGGGGAGTCTCGAACCCATCCCGCTGCGGTCTCCCATTCATCTCCGGCCGCAGTGGAGCCTGCTCAGCAGAGACGTCGGTCCAGGCGTCTTGCCCACTCCACTACTGGGCAGTGACTTGCTGTTGCCTTTCCTGGATCTGCTATTATAGCCAGTGCTGGAGCAGACGTCTTTGGGACAAAGTCCTGCATTTTCCCTTCTGAGCATGCCCAGAGTGAGATCTCTCATTGGAGATCAGGGGTCACATGTTCAGGTGCTGCAGCGGCTCCTATTGGTCCGCCAGGAAGGTCATGTAGCAGCTTCTCATTGGTCCTTGTTCCTGGAAGGTCCTGTAGCTGTTGCTATAAAAGGGTAGCATGGCTGTGCTGCCATGCGCTAATATCAACCATTGTATGCTATGCGCCAGTGTGATCATCCGTATGTGTGGTTAGGGACCCGGCTGAAATAAGCCACTAGAATACCGACTTAATCGGTGAGGAGTTTGGTGTGCTAGCTGGTCAGGGTCGGTGTCCTAGATGCCCTAGATTACCGGCATAACCGGTGAGGAGTTTGATTGCCGTATTCAGGGTCTGGCGTTCAGACGCCATAGATTGCGGGTGACTCCCGCGAGGACATTAGCGCATGACCACGTATTATGCTCGCTTAGCAATTTACTGTGTACCTGAGAGCCTTACAGGACACGGTACCTTTTCTCAGCGACTCTGTGACGTAACAGGGTTTGCTTTAGACGCTAGACAGCGCCCTAGCATTTTACTTTGCGGCTCACTAAAGCTAAGTGAGTTCGCACCTATCGCCATATAGCACTGTGGCATCCCGTTAGCGGCTCTGGGGATTAACAGAGTTCGCATTTACTGCCACAACGCGCTACGGCGTTTATTTTAGCGACTCTGCGGGATAACAGAGTTCGCTACTTTCGCCATCTTATTAGCAGCGGGCTTCGCCTGCACGGTGGACCCCGGGCTGCGAACGCACCTCTATATTATATCTATTAGGTGCGTTCCGCAGACCCTAACATAATATTAGCGCCAGGGTCTGGCTAGTAAAATGGCGGATGACCAGCATCTAAGGCAGTACATCCAGCAGCTGGAGGGTAGGTTGGCGGCTCTTGAGCGCACAACCTCAGCTGTGGATGTTACCGCAGTCGCTGTTCAGGCTGCTAGCGTGGCTGCAGCCAGGTTGTCCTCTGCCACCCCTGCTCCGACTATTTCCCGCCTCCCACTTCCAGACAAGTTTACCGGTGACAGTAAACAATGTCGGGGTTTCGTCAGTCAGTGCTCCATACATCTAGAGCTTCTGGCTGCACGTTATCCCACGGAGTGGGCGAAAGTGGGTTTTATCATATCCCTTTTGTCGAGCAGGGCGTTGGAGTGGGCAACGCCGTTATGGGAGCGCGATGATCGTGTGGTGCAGAGTGCTCCTCTCTTCTTGGACACTCTTAAACAGGTCTTTTTAGGACCTCGTGTCACCCACGATACTGCTCTTCAACTGTTGACTATCACCCAGGGTTCATCCATGGTCAGCCAGTTTGCCGTCCAATTTCGGACTCTGGTCTCTGAGCTGGATTGGCCAGATAAAGTCCTTATACCCATGTACTGGAGGGGACTGGCAGACCATGTGAAGGACGCCTTGTCCACCAGGGAGATTCCTGCCACACTGGAGGAGCTCATTACCATATCTACCTGCATCGACCTTCGTTTTAACGAGCGGAGGTTGGAGCGGGCCCAGTGTAGGCAGAGGTTCCGGCTGGCGCCCACCTTCGCCAGACCTCTGGAATCTTCCATTCAGGCGTCCGATTCCCCTGAGGCCATGGAGATTTCTCGAGTGAGATCTAAGTCTCGGACCACTCGAGTATCCGTGGTCTGTAGAGTGTGCCAGCAGACAGGACATTATGCCAACAAATGTCCACAGCGATCGGGGAAGCGATCGCGTCTAGTGGTCCTGGGAGGAGGTTCACTAGAGACAGCAGCATTTTCCTCCAAGTTGACACTTAAAGGGACAATCACTGTAGGCACTTCCACTATCGCCGCCGACCTTTGCGTGGACTCAGGAGCAGAGGGGAACTTCATGTCCTCTGACTTTGCTCGCCGTCATGCAATACCTCTGGTGGCTCTTGACAAATCAGTGACTGTCCGGGTAGTGAATGGGTCGACATTGCCCTCACAAATTACACACCAGACTGTTCCACTTGCATTGTTGGTATCTCCTTCCCATCAGGAACTTATTTCTCTACTCGTCCTTCCCGAGGGATTAGACGAGTTCCTACTAGGTATACCTTGGCTCCGTTTCCACTCCCCACATATAGAGTGGACTTCGGGTAGGATACTGGGTTGGAGTGATGCATGTAGAGGCAGATGTGTCAGGAGTTGCGTTCAGGTTACCACTACTGAGTTACCCGCAGATCTTACTCCACTGCCCAAGTGCTACTGGTCATATGCAGATGTATTCTCCAAGAAGGCTGCGGAGACTCTTCCACCTCATCGTCCCTATGACTGTCCTATCGACCTCTTGCCTGGTGCAAAACCTCCTCGGGGAAGGGTCTATCCCCTCTCTCTTCCTGAGACAGAGGCCATGTTGCAATATATTCAGGAGAACCTGGCAAGAGGGTTTATTAGGAAGTCGGTGTCACCGGCTGGGGCGGGATTTTTCTTCGTACAGAAGAAAAATGGAGAATTGCGTCCGTGTATTGATTACCGGGGTCTTAACGCCATCACCGTTAAAAACAAGTACCCGTTGCCCTTGATTTCTGAGCTATTTGATAGGCTTCGGGGAGCAAGGGTATTCACTAAGTTAGATCTGCGCGGTGCGTATAACCTGATTCGCATCCGTGAGGGGGACGAATGGAAGACGGCTTTCAATACCAGGGACGGGCATTACGAATATCTGGTGATGCCCTTTGGGCTCTGTAATGCTCCAGCCGTTTTCCAAGACTTTGTCAATGACATCTTCCGGGATATGCTCTCCACCTCGGTCGTAGTCTATCTGGATGATATACTCATCTTCTCTCCAGATATTGACTCCCACCGGAGAGATGTCTGCAGAGTCTTCGACCTCTTACGGGCTAATTCCCTTTATGCTAAGTTGGAGAAATGTATGTTTGAGCTGGAGTCTTTACCTTTCCTTGGTTATATCATCTCAACCCAGGGATTGGCTATGGATCCGGCCAAACTACAGGCTGTGATGGACTGGCAGGATCCTCACTCCCTTAAAGCGGTGCAGCGCTTTATGGGGTTCATTAATTACTATCGCCAGTTCATTCCGAATTTCTTTACCTTGGTAGCTCCCTTGGTAGCCCTCACCAAGAAGGGAGCAAATCCCAAATTGTGGTCGGAAGAGGTCTCCACGGCTTTCTCTTCTGTTAAGTCTCATTTTGCTAGCGCTCCCATCCTACATCGCCCCGATGTTGATATAGCCATTTTTATTGGAGGTGGATGCCTCATCCGTTGGTGCTGGAGCAGTCCTCTTCCAAAAGGATGCTCAAGGTCGGTGTAACGGGTCTGGGAGGCGGAACCTCTGAGCTACTTATACAAGGAGGTGGTCCTTGTAAGAGAGCTGGTGGCGACCAGGGTAGACGGGCAGACAGTCACAACAGGTAACCGGGGCAGTCTCTGGGTAAACGGGCAGCGGGTCACGGCAAGTGACTGGGGCAGTCTCTGGGTAACCGGGCAGGAAGTCACGGCAAGTGACCGGAGCAGTCTCTGGGTAACCGGGTAGGAGGTCACGGCAAGTGACCGGGGCAGTCTCTGGGTAACCGGGCAGGAGGTCACGGTAGGTGACCGGGGCAGTCTCTGGGTAACCAGGCAGGAGGTCACGGCAAGTGACCGGGGCAGTCTCTGGGTAAAGGTAATACGACCTGTGATGGCTGAGCCTCCCGGTAGGCTAGCAGGCGGATAGCAGATGAGCGCTCCCAGGTGAGCGGGCAGGCTGGTCCATAGACAGACTGGCAGGTGACGATGAGGAGACTGTCGGACGGCAGAGCCTCCAGGTAGGCTAGCAGACAGGTAACAGGTGAGCGCTCCCAGGTGAGCGGGCAGGCTGGTCCATAGACAGACTGGCAGGTGACGATGAGCAGACTGTCGGACGGCAGAGCCTCCAGGTAGGCTAGCAGACAGATAACAGCTGAGCGCTCCCAGGTGAGCGGGCAGACTGGTCCATAGGCAGACTGGCAGGTGACTTTGGGCAGACTGTCGGACGGCAAACTAGCAAGCAGGTACGTGGAATATCAGGCAGGAACCTGACAGGTAACTGGCAACGGAACCTGAGGGCTGAAGCAGAGTAGTGAACAGTGCAACAACATTGCTCGGGCACCTTCCTTCTAGAGGAAGTGCCTTATATAGGGTAAAGTCCTCCGGCCATTGGCCGGGGACTCTTTAGGATGGGTGCGCGCGGCCCCTTTAAGAGAGGGGGAGCGCCCGCGTGCGCGACCTAAACACAGTGGCCGGAAAGGAGCGCGCGCTGCCAGCAGGGCGGGAGGAGGACGCGGACCCGAGACAGAGGGACGCAAGCAGCCAGGAGAGCGGGAGGAGGACGCCGGCCCCGAAACAGAGGAGCGCGCGCAACCAGGAGAGCCGGACGAGGACGCCGGCCCCGAAGCAGAGGAGCGCGCGCAGCCAGGGTGAGTGGAACAGCATCCCTGCCTGACAGCAGGCAGAGACGCCTGCGCTACAGTACCCCCCTTTAGGTCCCCCCTTTTTTAGGCCAGAGAGAAATTTATCTAAGATGAGAGGGGCATGGATGTTCTCCCGCGGCTCCCACGTTCTCTCCTCAGGACCAAACCCCTTCCAATCCACCAAAAAATAGGTCTTCCTTCTTACCCTTTTGGTGGCCAAATATTCTCTACCTCAAATTCATTTTCAGCAGAAACCGGAGCAGGAGGCGTGCCTATAGACATAGAAAAAGAGTTAAATACCACCGGTTTGAGGAGAGATACATGGAAGGAGTTGGGGATCCGCAAGTTGGCTGGGAGTTTCAATTTATAGGCCACCGGGTTGATCTGACTGATGACCTCCAGAGGACCGATTGTTATGTTTCGGTAGCTGAGGAGTGCAGGCAAAAAAGGCAATACACCAGAGCAGTTGGAATCTATGAGATTGCAGTACCTGACTAACCACCACAACTAGAGGCAGCCGTGGAGCGTTCCTACGTTGGTCCTAGACGCCTCGTCACAGCCTGAGAAACTAACTACACCTAAAGATAGATATAGGAAAGCTATCTGCCCGGAGCAGAACCCCAAAGACAATAGAAAGCCCCCAAACATGTAATGGCGGTTAGACAAGATGAAATACTGACACAGAAAGAAAATAGTATGAGCAAACGCTGGGGCCCAAACTAACTAAATAGAAAAGGATAGGAAGGGTACTTACTGCAATCCCAGAAAACCCTGAAAAGCACCAACTCTACTAATTTCAAAAACACCTGAGATCACACGACCTCTACCACCTAAATTAGCTCTCTGGTGTAACAAAATCAAAACAGCAGCCACTGAAAAAACTGGAAAAAGCAAAAGTACAAACATCAGTGGCTGAACAAAACTGAGAGGGCAGAAGCCCCCGGAGGACCCTGAAGGCCCCCACAGAAGTGCAGGACAAAATGCAAAAATATAGCACAAACACAAAAGAAGAAAATGTCTTATCTGTTAGCAGGAGATGCAGACACGACACAGCAGGCTACAAGGGAAACTGGAATAAAGGATTCAGACCAGAACAATTGATCACCGGCAACCCTGATGGGAAGGTGACTCCCTTATATAAGACCAGTCAGTAACACCTGATTCTCAGTCCTCACAATCTTCACTGGACAGACTAGCACCGCTTGTAACCACCAGAGGGAGCCTCTGCTCAGAACTCATCTCAAACCCATTCACAACAGTACCCCCCCTTGAGGAGGGGTCACCGAACCCTCATTTGAGCAACCAGGTCGGTCAGGATGAGTTCTATGATACGCACGGATAAGTCTCCTAGCATGGATGTCCAAAGCAAACACCCAAGAATTGTCCTCCTGACCATAACCTCTCCATTTAACCAAATACTGGAGTTTCCGTCTAGAAAAACGAGAATCTAATATTTTCTCAACCACATACTCCAGATTGCCCTCAACCAAAACAGGGTCAGGAGGCACAGCAGCAGGAACCACTGGCTCAACAAACCTCTTCAACAAGGACTTGTGGAACACGTTATGAATCTTAAATGTCCCTGGAAGAAGCAAACGAAAAGAAACAGGATTAATAATCTCCATGATCTTATAAGGTCCAATGAACCTAGGCTTAAATTTAGGAGATGCTACTCTCATAGGAATATTCTTTGAGGACAACCAGACCAAGTCCCCCACTTTAAACCGAGGACCATCAGTCCTATGCCGGTTAGCAAACCGCTGGGCCCTCTCCTGAGAGAGGGACAACCTCTCCACTACCTGGTCCCAAATCAGTTGCATACGCTCCACAACAGAGTCAACACCTGGACAGACAGAAGCCTCCGTCTGTCCTGAAGAAAATCGAGGGTGAAATCCAGAATTACAGAAAAACTGAGACATCAAAGTAGCAGAGCTAGCCCTATTATTAAGAGCAAACTCAGCCAAAGGCAAAAAAGAGACCCAGTCATCCTGATCAGCAGACACAAAGCATCTTAGATAAGTCTCCAATGTCTGGTTTGTTCTCTCAGTTTGACCATTGGTCTGAGGATGAAATGCCGAGGAGAAAGACAATTGAACACCCAGTTTAGAACAAAAAGTCCTCCAAAATCTGGAAACAAACTGGACTCCTCTGTCAGACACAATGTTCTCAGGAATGCCGTGTAAACGAACCACGTGCTGAAGGAACAACGGCACCAATTCAGAGGAGGAAGGCAACTTAGGTAATGGCACAAGATGTATCATCTTGGAAAACCTATCACAAATTACCCAGATGGTGGTCATTCTCTGAGAAACAGGAAGGTCGGAAATGAAATCCATAGAGATATGGGTCCATGGTCTCTTGGGCACAGGCAATGGCATCAACAAACCACTAGAGCGAGAGCAAGGCTTGGAGCGAGAGCAAGTCCCGCAGGACTGCACAAATTCCCTGACATCACGAGACAAGGTAGGCCACCAAAAGGACCGACTAACCAAGTCTTTGGTACCAAAAATTCCGGGATGCCCAGCCAACGCGGAACAATGAATCTCAGACATCACACTCTTTTTCCACTGGTCCGGGACAAACAATTTTCCAACAGGGCAGCACTCGGGCCTATCCTCCTGACACCCCTCCAGAGCAAGTCTCAAATTGGGCGAGATGGCGGAAAGAACTACACCCTCTTTCAAAATAACAGAAGGATCAGATAACTCAGGAGAGTCCGCAAGGAAACTCCTCGAGAGGGCATCCGCCTTAACATTCTTAGTGCCAGGAAGAAAGGAAACCACAAAATTAAAACGTGTGAAAAACAAGGCCCACCTGGCCTGTCTAGGATTGAGTCGCTTGGCAGATTCCAGATAGACCAGATTCTTATGGTCCGTAAGGACCACCACCTGATGTTTGGCTCCCTCCAGCCAATGTCTCCACTCTTCAAAAGCCCACTTCATGGCCAATAACTCCCGAATACCCACGTCATAATTACGTTCAGTAGGAGAAAATTTTCGAGAGAAAAAGGCACAAGGGTTACTTTTAGAGGTCTCTGGATCTTTTTGGGACAAAACGGCATCTGCCCCAATTTCAGAGGCATCAACCTCCACCTGAAATGGCAGAGAAACATCAGGCTGCCGTAGAACAGGAGCAGAAGTGAATCTCTGCTTAAGTTCCTGAAATGCAGAGACTGCCTCAGGAGGCCAATTCACCACATCAGAACCCTTTCTGGTCAAATCAGTTAATGGTTTAACAATAACCGAGAAATTACCAATAAATTTATGATAAAAATTGGCAAAACCCAAAAATCTCTGAAGAGCCTTTAATGAAGTAGGTTGGACCCAATCACAGATGGCCTGAACCTTGACCGGGTCCATTTCAATAACAGATGGGGACAAAATGAATCCCAGAAATGAGATCCTCTGTACGCCAAAAAGACACTTTGATCCCTTCACATACAGAGCATTCTCTCTCAAAATCTGGAATACAGTTCGAACATGTTTCACATGAGAGTCCCAGTCATTAGAAAAAATCAAGATATCATCCAAATAAACAATCAGAAATTTGTCCACAAAATCCCTGAAAATGTCATTCATGAAGGACTGGAAGACGGAAGGAGCATTAGTGAGCCCAAAGGGCATCACCAGGTACTCAAAATGCCCTTCAGGGGTATTGAATGCCGTCTTCCATTCATCCCCGTGCTTAATGCGAATAAGGTTATACGACCCCCTGAGGTCAAGCTTGGTAAACCAAGTAGCGTTTTTCACCCTGGAAAACAGGTCAAAAATCAAGGGTAACGGGTATTGATATTTCACAGTAATATTGTTCAAGAGACGATAATCAATACACGGCCTTAATGAACCATCCTTTTTGGCCACAAAGAAAAAACCAGCACCTAAGGGTGAAGAGGATGGTCTGATATGACCCTTCTCCAATGATTCCTTGATATAAGACCGCATAGCGTCATGTTCAGGTACAGACAAGTTAAAAAGGCGACCTTTAGGGAATTTACTACCCGGCACTAATTCAATAGCGCAGTCATAGCTCCTATGGGGAGGCAAGGATGCAGATTTACTTTTGCTAAACACATCAGAAAAATCAATCAAAAAGTCAGGAACATCCTGAGCCTGGGGGGAGGCAGAAAAAACAGGAGTGTTGGTATTAACACATTGGCAGCCCCAACTGGTTACAGACACAGATTTCCAATCCAAAACAGGATTATGAGACTGTAACCAAGGAAAACCCAGCACGATAATGTCATGCAGATTATACAGAACCAAAAATTTGCAGCACTCCTGGTGATCAGGTTCAACCCTCATTATCACCTGAGTAGAAAACTGGGGTTTATTCTCAGCCAAAGGTGTAGAATCGATCCCCAGTAGGGGAATAGACTTCTGTAGGGGTATCAAGGGAAATCCACAACGTTTAGCAAAATCATAATCCATCAGGTTAATAGCTGCTCCAGAATCAACGAAAGCCTGAGCAGAAAATGAGGACAGAGAGCATATCAGAGTGACCGTTAATAAAAACTTAGTCTGAACACTACCCAAGACAACTGAGCGTGCAAAACGTCTTCCCCGCTTAGGGCAGACTGAAATAGCATGAGAGGCATCACCACAGTAGAAACATAACCCATTGCGCTTTCGAAACTCATGACGCTGTGCCCCAGACACCACTCTATCACACTGCATGGGTTCAGAAGCTGGTTCACAAGGCAACACCATTCCACGCATACTTCTCCGCTCACGCAAACGTCTGTCAATTTGAATCGCTAATGACATAGAATCATTGAGACCAGAGGGGACAGGGAATCCCACCATAACATCCTTTACATTATCTGACAGACCCTTCCGGAAAAGGGCTGCCAAAGCGTCGTCATTCCATTTGGTCAGGACTGCCCACCTACGGAATCTCTGACAGTATAACTCAGCGTCATCAAGCCCCTGATTTAATGCCAACAAGGCTTTCTCAGCTTGATCAGTGACATTAGGCTCATCGTACAATAACCCCAAGGCCTGAAAAAATGCATCAACATCACTCAAAACAGGATCCCCAGGTATCAGGGAAAAAGCCCAATCCTGAGGATCGCCGCGCAGGAGAGAGATGATAATTTGAACCTGCTGCGCTGCGTTCCCTGAGGACTTAGATTTTAAGGCAAAAAACAATTTACAGTTATTTTTGAAATTCTGAAACTTAGCTCGATCCCCTAAAAACAAATCTGGCATGGGAATCCTAGGTTCCACAACAGGCAACCCAGCAAGATAGATAGCAATACTCCGAACCTCAGTGGCAAGCTGATCCACACGGCCAGACAACTGTGCAAACTCCATTGAGAGAAAAGATCCTCCCCAGCACCCAGAGATACAGAGGGAAAAAAAAAAATGCAACAAACAGAAAAATATCTCTGACACTATTTTTTCCCTTCTGTGAGTACCATACAATTTTCAATTTTTAGGCCGGTGATACTGTTATGTTTCGGTAGCTGAGGAGTGCAGGCAAAAAAGGCAATACACCAGAGCAGTTGGAATCTATGAGATTGCAGTACCCTGACTAACCACCACAACTAGAGGCAGCCGTGGAGCGTTCCTACGTTGGTCCTAGACGCCTCGTCACAGCCTGAGAAACTAACTACACCTAAAGATAGATATAGGAAAGCTATCTGCCCCGGAGCAGAACCCCAAAGACAATAGAAAGCCCCCAAACATGTAATGGCGGTTAGACAAGATGAAATACTGACACAGAAAGAAAATAGTATGAGCAAACGCTGGGGCCCAAACTAACTAAATAGAAAAGGATAGGAAGGGTACTTACTGCAATCCCAGAAAACCCTGAAAAGCACCAACTCTACTAATTTCAAAAACACCTGAGATCACATGACCTCTACCACCTAAATTAGCTCTCTGGTGTAACAAAATCAAAACAGCAGCCACTGAAAAAACTGGAAAAAGCAAAAGTACAAACATCAGTGGCTGAACAAAACTGAGAGGGCAGAAGCCCCCGGAGGGGACCCTGAAGGCCCCCACAGAAGTGCAGGACAAAATGCAAAAATATAGCACAAACACAAAAGAAGAAAATGTCTTATCTGTTAGCAGGAGATGCAGACACGACACAGCAGGCTACAAGGGAAACTGGAATAAAGGATTCAGACCAGAACAATTGATCACCGGCAACCCTGATGGGAAGGTGACTCCCTTATATAAGACCAGTCAGTAACACCTGATTCCCAGTCCTCACAATCTTCACTGGACAGACTAGCACCGCTTGTAACCACCAGAGGGAGCCTCTGCTCAGAACTCATCTCAAACCCATTCACAACACCGATGAACCGAGGACCTAACTTATAGGAAGGAATCTTGAGCCGAACATACTTGGACGAGAGCCAGACCTTATCCCCAGGACGGAATTGAGGAGGATCCAGACATTTTTTGTCAGCATGTCTTTTCATACGCTCGGATGACAGAAGAAGTGCAGACGGGTACTCTCCCATATGGAGGAAAATTTGTCAACCAGAGATTCTGCAGCCGGATTGTCCACTGAGGTGGAGACGTTAAAATGGGATCCGAGGATGCTGACCGAAGACTACAAAAAACGGGGATTTGGAGGAAGATTCGCTCTCGTGATTGTTATAAGAAAATTAGGCCCATGGCAGGAGATCCACCCAGTCAGAATGGTGGGCATTAACAAAGTGCCGGAGGTAACTGGTCAGGATCTGGTTGATCCGCTCCACTTGACCATTGGACTGTGGGTGGTAAGCGGAGGAGAAGTCCAGGGTGACATCCAATAATTTACAAGTGGCTCTCCAGAAACGTGAGGTGAACTGTACCCCTCGATCCGACACGATGTGACGGGGCAGACCATGGAGTCGGAAAATGTGGCGGATGAAGTCTTTAGCCAGCTCAGGTGCAGACGGGAGGCCTGGCAGGGGAATAAAGTGAGCCATCTTGGAAAAGCGGTCGGCGACCACCCAAATGACCGTAAAACCAGCAGAGACAGGGAGGTCCGTTATGAAGTCCATGGCTATATGCTGCCAGGGGGCAGTGGGTACCGGAAGCGGAAGAAGGCGACCGGCAGGCAGGTGTCTCGGAACTTTGTTGCGGCCACAGGAGGCACAGGCAGCAACAAAATCTATTACGTCCTTGTGCAGGGTAGGCCACCAGTAATGCCGAGTAATGAGCTGGAGGGTCTTTTTCTGACCAGCGTGGCCAGCTAGTTTAGACGAATGACCCCAGTGTAGGATTCTCTCCCGATCGGTTACCGATACGAACGTCTTACCAGGAGGTGGACGGTTCAGACTTACGGGAGCCACCTGCATGACTCTGGCGGGATCGATAATATGTTTAGGTTCCTCCTCGAGATCCGAAACCAGGAAAGACCGGGACAAGGCGTCCGCCTTGATGTTCTTGTCCGCCGGGCGAAAATGTAGAATAAAGTCAAAGCGAGCAAAAAACAAGGACCACCGGGCTTGACGCGGTTTAAGCCTCTGAGCATGCTGGAGGTAAGCCAAATTTTTGTGGTCAGTGTAAATAATTACCGGATGAAGAGCCCCTCGAGTAGGTAACGCCACTCCTCCAATGCCAGCTTGATAGCCAATAACTCTTGGTCTCCTATGGAGTAATTGCGCTCAGAAGAGGAGAAGAGTTTGGAGAAGAAGCCACAAGTTACCATCCTCCCGGAAGATGATTTCTGAGTAAGCACTGCCCCGGCTCCAGAGGAGGAAGCGTCAACCTCCAGGAAGAACTGCTTGTTGCCATCCGGGCGATGCAGCACCGAGGCGGAAGAGAACGCCTGTTTTAAGGAGAGAAAGGCCTCCTCTGCTTCGGGAGTCCACACCTTGGGGTTAGTGCCCTTACGGGTGAGCGCGGAAATTGGGGCGGTCCGGGAAGAGAAGTGCGGTATGAAGAGACGGTAATAGTTAGCAAAGCCCAGAAACCGCTGAATGGCCTTCAATCCCTCCGGTCGGGGCCATTTCTCGATGGCAGACAATTTCTCAGGATCCATCCGTAGACCGGTCTGAGAAATAATGTAGCCCAAAAACGGAAGCGAGGTCTGCTCAAAGAGGCACTTCTCGTATTTAGCGAAGAGGTGATTCTGCCTGAGCCTGAGCAGAACCTGACAAACGTCCCTCCAGTGAGTCTGGAGATCCAGAGAGAAGACCAAGATGTCATCCAGGTACACCACTACGCAGGAATAGAGAAGATGCCGGAAGATGTCATTTACTAGCTCTTGAAAGACGGCGGGAGCATTACAGAGCCCAAAGGGTATCACTAGGTATTCATAATGGCCGTCCCGGGTGTTAAAGGCAGTCTTCCATTCATCCCCTGACGGATACGGACTAAGTTGTACGCCCCGCGGAGGTACAGTTTGGTGAAGATTCTAGCCCCCGCAGACGATCAAACAATTCCGGAATGAGCGGAAGGGGATACTTATTCTTCACCGTGATTTGGTTGAGTCCTCTATAGTCTATACAGGGACGGAGAGAGCCGTCCTTCTTTTTTACGAAAAAGAAGCCTGCTCCCGCCGGGGAAGTAGATTTCCGGATGAATCCCCTGGCCAAATTCTCCTCAATATATTCGGACATCGACCGGGTCTCAGCAGCAGACAATGGGTAAATACGCCCACGGGGAGGCGTAGTACCAGGTAACAGATCGATAGGACAATCGTATGGTCTATGATGAGGTAATGTCTCTGCTTCTTTTTTATTAAAGACATCAGAAAATGACCAATAGGGAATCGGAAGACCTGGTAGATTAGTTGGGGTAGGAGAAGGACAGACGGGATGAACAGGAATCAAACACGTCTTATGACAATCCTGTCCCCAGCGAAGGACCTCTCCGGTCTGCCAGTCGAGCACGGGTGCATGTCTCTGGAGCCAAGGTAGACCTAGTAAGAGTGCGTGAGAGAGTCCAGGCAGAACATGAAAAGAGATGCTCTCAGAATGCAGCATTCCCACTTGTAGTGTTATGGATTCGGTGATGAGTTGGATGGGACATGGTAAGAGACCCCATCCACAGCCGCGACCGATAAGGGTACCGCCAGAGGTTTGGTGGGAATGTGATATTTTTCTACCAGGAACTGTGAAATAAGATTCCCGGCTGCTCCAGAATCAAGTTGGGCAAGTTCGAAATAACGATTCTCCCGCAGAGAATGGAGACTGACAGCAGCAGAGATGGAGAGGCTTTCTTCGTGTCTAGGTCGACCTCTCTGAGCGAACCTAGACAGAGGCGTTTCCCGACCTCTCCGGACAAGTACGAATCCGGTGCTCCTTACTGCCACAGTAGAAGCAACTCCCTTCGGCACGACGTAAGTCCTGACGGGTTTTGACCATCTTGGTCTGGTCGACCTGCATAGGCTCCGGAGAGTGTAATTGGGGAGAAACAGAGGGAGTGACGGGTTTCTGAAACGTAGGAGCTAGACGTGGAAACCTCCTCTCACGGGTGACCTCTTTGGCACGCTCCTGAAATCGTAGGTCAATCCGAGTGGCAAGAGTGATTAGGTCATCGAGAGTGGTAGGGATGTCCCGACCGGCGAGTTCATCTTTTATACGGCCGGACAGACCCTCCCAGAAGACAGATACTAGAGCGTCGTTATCCCAGGCCAGCTCCGAGGCAAGGGTACGGAACCGTATGGCATATTGGCCCACGGTGAGACTTCCCTGACGGAGGCGTAGCAAAGAAGATGCGGATGAGATCTTCCGTCCAGGTTCATCGAAGACTTTCTGGAAAGCCGCGAGAAAGGCAGACAGGTCGGACACCAGGGGGTCTCCTCTCTCCCAAAGAGGATTCAGCCAGGCCAGGGCCTCCCCCGTGAGATGGGACATGATGAAGGCAATTTTGGCCCGGTCGGAGTTAAACTGGTGGGAGAGAAGTTCAAAGTGCAGGGTGCACTGGTTAATGAAGCCCCGAGCCTGAGCGGAGTCACCTCCGAAGCGAGAAGGTGCGGAAAGTCGGGGTCCGTGACAGGAAACCATGGGATTGGGAAGCATAGGAGCTGCCGGATTGCGTGTCGTGGCACCAGCTGAGGTTGCTGGTGGAGCTGTCAGAGTGTCCAGGCGAGAGTTGACATTCCGCAGGTGACCCAGGATGGACTCCTGTTGGGACCTCTGACGGGATAATTCATGACACAGGTCCGAGATAGAGGGAGCTTGGGTGCCACCGGGTTCCATGGCCCGAGCAAACTGTAACGGGTCTGGGGGCGGAACCTCTGAGCTACTTATACAAGGAGGTGGTCCTTGTAAGAGAGCGGGGTGGCGACCAGGGTAGACGGGCAGACAGTCACAACAGGTAACCGGGGCAGTCTCTGGGTAAACGGGCAGCAGGTCACGGCAAGTGACTGGGGCAGTCTCTGGGTAACCGGGCAGGAAGTCACGGCAAGTGACCGGGGCAGTCTCTGGGTAACCGGGTAGGAGGTCACGGCAAGTGACCGGGGCAGTCTCTGGGTAACCGGGCAGGAGGTCACGGTAGGTGACCGGGGCAGTCTCTGGGTAACCAGGCAGGAGGTCACGGCAAGTGACCGGGGCAGTCTCTGGGTAAAGGTAATATGACCTGTGATGGCTGAGCCTCCCGGTAGGCTAGCAGGCGGATAGCAGATGAGCGCTCCCAGGTGAGCGAGCAGGCTGGTCCATAGACAGACTGGCAGGTGACGATGAGGAGACTGTCGGACGGCAGAGCCTCCAGGTAGGCTAGCAGACAGGTAACAGGTGAGCGCTCCCAGGTGAGCGGGCAGGCTGGTCCATAGACAGACTGGCAGGTGACGATGAGCAGACTGTCGGACGGCAGAGCCTCCAGGTAGGCTAGCAGACAGATAACAGCTGAGCGCTCCCAGGTGAGCGGGCAGACTGGTCCATAGGCAGACTGGCAGGTGACGTTGGGCAGACTGTCGGACGGCAAACTAGCAAGCAGGTACGCGGAATATCAGGCAGGAACCTGGCAGGTAACTGGCAACGGAACCTGAGGGCTGAAGCAGAGTAGTGAACAGTGCAACAACATTGCTCGGGCACCTTCCTTCTAGAGGAAGTGCCTTATATAGGGTAAAGTCCTCCGGCCACTGGCCGGGGACTCTTTAGGATGGGTGCGCGCGGCCCCTTTAAGAGAGGGGGAGCGCCCGCGTGCGCGACCTAAACACAGTGGCCGGAAAGGAGCGCGCGCTGCCAGCAGGGCGGGAGGAGGACGCCGGACCCGAGACAGAGGGACGCAAGCAGCCAGGAGAGCGGGAGGAGGACGCTGGCCCCGAAGCAGAGGAGCGCGCGCAGCCAGGAGAGCGGGACGAGGACGCCGGCCCGAAGCAGAGGAGCGCGCGCAGCCAGGGTGAGTGGAACAGCGTCCCTGCCTGACAGCAGGCAGAGACGCCTGCGCTACAGTCGGAAGCATCCTTGCTTATTCTTCTCTAAGACCTTCACATCAGCGGAGAGGAATTATTCCATCAGGGATAGGGAGTTGCTAGCCATGAAGTTGACTTTCTCTGAGTGGAGACATCTGTTGGAGGGGGCCCACTTTCCCTTCCAAGTTTTCACCGACCACAAGAATTTGGTGTATCTGCAGACAGCCCAGCGGCTTAATTCTCGCCAGGCCAGATGGTCCTTGTTCTTCTCCCGGTTTAATTTCACACTCCATTTCCTCTCGGGAGAGAAGAACATTCGTGCCGACGCTCTCTCTCGCTCTGTGGTGTCCTCTGAGGAGGAGGTGGAGGAGCCTCGGCTTATTGTCCCCACAGAGAGCCTGAGAACAGTGGCTCCGGTTTCACTAGAGTCTGTGCCCCCAGGCAAGACTTTTGTACGTACCAATTTACAACCGGAGGTACTCTCTTGGGCACATTCGTCCAGGGTTGGTGGACACTTTGGGGCAAAGAGGACATCTGAATTGCTGGCGAGGACTTATTGGTGGCCGCATATGGTCCGTGATGTTGGGGACTATGTTCGGGCGTGTGTCTCCTGCGCCAAGAATAAGTCTCCACGACAACGGCCAGCTGGGTTACTTTACCCTTTGCCGGTGGCAGACAGGCCCTGGGAGATGGTTGGGATGGACTTTGTGGTGGGCTTGCCCAAGTCTCGGGGTTGCACCATCATTTGGGTAATCACCGACCATTTCTCCAAAATGGTGCATCTGGTGCCGCTACCACGGTTACCTTCTGCACGGGCTCTGGCAGCGTTGTTCGTTAGGCATGTCTTCCGTCTACACGGCATGCCGGACAAAATTGTCAGTGACCGAGGTCCCCAGTTTGCGTCTCGGTTCTGGAGAGAGCTTTGTCGTCTACTCAGCATTGAGTTAAATCTCTCTTCAGCGTACCATCCTGAGACGAATGGGTTGGTAGAGAGGGCCAACCAGACCTTGGTCACCTATCTACGACATTTTGTCTCAGCCAGGCAGGATGACTGGGCATCCTTGCTACCATGGGCTGAGTTTGCATTAAACAATGCTGTGGCTGATTCCACCGGACAGACCCCATTCCTCCTGAACTACGGTCAGCATCCGCGGGTACCAGTGCCTATGCCCGTGTCTTCCGCCGATTCCAGGGTGGCAGACTGGGCTGTGGAGGCACGGGACATTTGGGACCGCACTCAGGATGCCATTCAGGCCTCCAAAGAGAGGATGAGGTCTTCGGCCGATGCCCTTCGGCGCCCTGCTCCTACGTTTGCTCCGGGTGACCTAGTGTGGCTTTCTGCCCGAAACATCAGGCTACGGGTAGAGACCACCAAGTTGGCACCTCGCTTTTTGGGCCCCTTTAAAGTTCTTGAGCAGGTGAACCCGGTAGTTTACCGCCTAGCCCTTCCGCCTCGCCTTGGTATCACTGACACCTTTCACGTGTCCCTCTTGAAACCCGTGGCCATTTCCCGGTTTTCCGAGTCATCTGCCGGGACGTCGGGTTCATCTACCGACGATCATGAGGTGAATGCCATTGTTGGGTGCAAGGTGGTACGAGGCAAAATATTTTATTTGGTGGATTGGAGGGGTTATGGGCCTGAGGATAGATCCTGGGAGCCTGCCAAGCATGTTCACGCTCCGCAGCTCATCGCTGCCTTTGAGCGCAGCGAGGCCCAAAGAAGGGGGGGCCCTAGGAGGGGGGGTAATGTTAGGGTTCGATTTCCCGCTGCTGCACAAGGGGAGTCTCGAACCCATCCCGCTGCGGTCTCCCATTCATCTCCGGCCGCAGTGGAGCCTGCTCAGCAGAGACGTCGGTCCAGGCGTCTTGCCCACTTCACTACTGGGCAGTGACTTGCTGTTGCCTTTCCTGGATCTGCTATTATAGCCAGTGCTGGAGCAGACGTCTTTGTGACAAAGTCCTGCATTTTCCCTTCTGAGCATGCCCAGAGTGAGATCTCTCATTGGAGATCAGGGGTCACATGCTCAGGTACTGCAGCAGCTCCTATTGGCCCGCCAGGAAGGCTCTGTTACTACTAGTCTTCTGGAACAGGTTTCTCATTGGTCCTTGTTCCTGGAAGGTCCTGTAGCTGTTGCTATAAAAGGGTAGCATGGCTGGGCCGCCATGCGCTAATATCAACCATTGTATGCTATGCGCCAGTGTGGTCATGCGTGTGTGTGGTTAGGGACCCGGCTGAAATAAGCCACTAGAATACCGACTTAATCGGTGAGGAGTTTGGTGTGCTAGCTGGTCAGGGTCGGTGTCCTAGATGCCCTAGATTACCGGCATAACCGGTGAGGAGTTTGATTGTATTCAGGGTCTGGCGTTCAGACGCCATAGATTGCGGGTGACTCCCACGAGGACATTAGCGCATGACCACGTATTATGCTCGCTTAGCAATTTACCGTGTACCTGAGAGCCTTACAGGACACGGTACCTTTTCTCAGCGACTCTGTGACGTAACAGGGTTCGCTTTAGACGCTAGACAGCGCCCTAGCGTTTTACTTTGCGGCTCACTAAAGCTAAGTGAGTTCGCACCTATCGCCATATAGCGCTGTGGCATCCGTTAGCGGCTCTGGGGATTAACAGAGTTCGCATTTACTGCCACAACGCGCTACGGCGTTTATTTTAGCGACTCTGCGGGATAACAGAGTTCGCTACTTTCGCCATCTTATTAGCAGCGGGCTTCGCCTGCACGGTGGACCCCGGGCTGCGAACGCACCTCTATATTATATCTATTAGGTGCGTTCCGCAGACCCTAACAATGTGGGCAAGGGGGCAGCTGTTATTCCCCATTGACTTGCATTGGGGTCGGGTTTAGTTTTTTTTGTCGACCTACGACTTTTGCCGCGAGCTAGTTGGCCAATCTTGTTCGACTCGACTTTTGCGAAAGTCGGGTGGTCCGAAACCCGACTCGCCCCGAAAAAAGGCAAAGTCGCTCATCTCTATTGGTCACTTGTTTTAGAAATGAAATGCAACAAGTTAGGGGGAGCATCATTTTTGCCCTGGTCATATTCATTAGTTTTTTTTTCTTTAATTTTCTGTTGAACCACAATTCAAAAGCAATGTCTGATTTTCATTAATTGATATTCAGTAAATTTTGATGTTTTTTTCGCTTCCAACAATTGTCCATGTGTGCATAATTCTTCTTAGGCACATGAGGCTATAAGTGTCTCCTTTTACCCTTGTAAGAAAAGCCCTGACAGAACGGTAGCCTTATATAATCAGCCCACTCAGCACACACCAGAGTTGTGGCTTATTGAGACAGCCAATAATTGGGGAACGAGCAGTTCAGACAGACTATTGGCACATCTAAACAGGTCATTAAATGCCCAATGAATGGACAATACTAGTGCAGCAGGTGCCGTGACTTTCATTCTTGGCACCATATTGTCCAGTATAAACAAGTGATGATGTACTTTCGATAATGTGATGTTTTCTATAGTGACAGAATGATTTTAATAATGATCATTCTGTGCACATTAGTGTGGTTGGCAATAAACATCCACAGATGTATATAGCAAATCTGCAGTCATTTTATGGCCTAGATAGTGCCACAATAAACTCACCATTAGGTAAAATCATAATACTCTTCCCCCGGAAGACAAGTGACCAGATAAATTTAACACTTCCCCTTAACCTTTGGCAAAATGGTTTTACTGTCAATTGGGCCCAGCATTCCTAACCCCCAAAGATCACACTCCCCCCAAGGAATAAGTCTGACAGTCAAATAGCTCTAGCATCCATCACCTCAAACAGTATTACTCCCCTCATACCACACCACACACCATCATTACACCCCCATGTATCCTGTGACTTGGAGAACAACTTGAAAATTAACAAAAATATTTAGACTTGAGAGTCCTCAGTGGTTGATACCTTTTAATGGCTAACTGAAAAGATGGTAACAAATTGCAAGCTTTCGAGACTACTCAGGTCTCTTCATCAGGCAAAGACTAAAACAAAAACTGAAGAATCACATATTTATATACACAACAGGACACAGGAATAGTGCAATAGGTAAGACAAGTGACGTGAAGCAGAACTGTCATTATGGCAGAGGGATGAACATAAATATTGGAACAGTTCATAGATAAGGAGAGAAAGTTTTATTGCCCTCTGATTTGGGTCTGGTGTTGTGTTTTGATGCCCCTAGAAGGTCAGAGACGCAGATTCCTTAGTGCTGGAATGAATATATCACACGGATTCATGTCATTCTATATCAATTAACACTGTACACTGTACACTGTACTTAGCCAAAAAATAAAAAAATACAGGCCACACATTTTTCGGTGTGGTATCTCCATGCCAGCTCATATCTGTGCATGCTCAAAGTTTGGCTAGTTTACGGCAGTTTTCTTTTTTTGTCCTGGGTGTCACTGTACTTATATACAGCAGTATTTCGCAAAAAAATAAAAAAAACAGGCCACACATTTTTTGGTGTGGTATCTCCATGCCAGCTCATATCTGTGCATGCTCAAAGTTTGGTCAGTTTACGGCAGTTTTCTTTTTTTGTCTTGGGTGTAACAGTACTTATACAGCAGTATTTTGCAAAAAAATAAAAAAAATACAGGCCATGCATTTTTCGGTGTGGTATCTCCATGCCAGCTCATATCTATGCATGCTCAAAGTTTGGCCAGTTTACAGCAGTTTTCTTTTTTTGTCCTGGGTGTCACAGTACTTATATACAGCACTATGTTGCATTATTTTAAAAAACAGGCCACATTTTACAGTGGGGTCTATCTCTGACACACCTCATACATCCGTGTGCCAAAAATTGAGGCATTTTGGCCTCAATTCCCTTTTTTGGGAAGTCTGCCACTCTCGTTATATCCAGCACTCTTTTGCATCCACCAAAACAAAACAAAACATATTTTACAGTGTGGTATATCTGTGACACGCCTCATACGTCCGTGTAATAAAAATTTGTGGATTTTAGTCCGGTACTCCAGTGTTTTCCTGTCTGGTACTCAAGTTATATACAGCACAATGTTGCATTATTTTAAAAAACAGGCCACATTTTACAGTGGGGTGTATCTCTGACACGCCTTATACACGCGTGTGCCAAAAATTGAGGCATTTTAGGCCTAAATTCCCTTTTTTGGGCAGTCTGTCACTCTTGTTGTATCCAGCAATTTTTTGCATCCACAAAAAAAAAACAAACATTTTTACAGTGGGGTGTGTTGGTAAAAAGATTTCTGTTTCAAGTTGTTATGGCAGCTTCATGACTGTGTTAAATGCTCCAACTACTACCACCATCATGATATTCAGCCTAGCGGCAGTCACTGCTCCGATAGAAAGTCTAAGTAACAGAGGGTGAACACTTAGGTGGTGTTGTACTGTGTATTGTACTCTGTCTCTGTATTACGAAGGCTAAATCTTCTTGATGAAATCATGCCTGGAAGAGCCATAACAAGATAACGTTGAAGATCACAGGGACAGGGCTCGCAACTACTGAAGCCTGGTGTTCCTGGCAGGATTCTGACAAGCCCTCACCTACTAATACTGAACTGGTTGGATGATGACGTTTAAAAGGAGCCCATATATTTTCTATAACTGAAGCTAGAGATTTGACATTTCGAATGCATTTACAGAGATGTCAATTGAAGAGCATGGTGGTCGGAGATGTGACTTCTAGACCACCACACAAGCTGCCGCCTCTCCACCACTCAAGGTACCGCACCCACCACCTTCTGTCTCTTTCCCATTCTCCCGCAGAATGAAAGTCGGCAAGGACAAGGTCCTCTCCCCTCTGTAACAGTCTGTCATTGTAATTTTTTTGGGGGTAAACGATATCTATTACTATGTATGTAACCCCTTGTCATGTACAGCACCATGGAATTAATGGTGCTATCTAAATAACTAAATAATAATAATAATAATACAATATGGGTGTTTCCACTAGACAATCCATCAAACATGTTATTGAAGGAATTTTTTTTTCTGACAACTCTGTTCAGCTGTGCACAGACTATGTCAACTTGGTAGCTATACCCAGTGGGTGTTGGCACAGTGTCTGTTGACTAAAGTCTCCAGATGTTATGTAGGTCCCTAATATCACCTCTACTTCAGCAGCATGATGAATTAATAGGAAAAGCACGTGGTATTGGTGTAGCTGTTGTTTTCTTGACAAAGAAACTCAATAACATCAATGAGGTGGTTAGCCGGAATGGAGAAATAGTAAAGATGACAATTGACAAGTAGTTTCACATTTGAGGTAAAACACACTTCAGCAAGTTGCTTTAACTCTTACAACATTATATTCCAAAGTGTTGAAGAAAAAGATGAATATATTGTGAACCAAATAGGTATGAATAATTAATCACACAAATGATGTAACATTATTCTAAACATGCACAAGCTATCAGTGGAGAAATTATTTTCCACCAAAAATTTAAAGTATGAGACTAGTGTCATCTTGTGGAATGATATGAGCCACAAAGTCCTTCAAATTGAAACTGTTCTGGATGTACTGTACAATTTTCTCTAGAAAATTGGAAGTACATGCCGTCTATGCTGCTTGCATTAAAGAACTGATTTGCCAGATATGTATGGAGTCAGGATGACCGGGCTGCAGGTGCCTGAGCTGCGCTGTGTCCGGAACTGTCAAGGCTGTGTCCCTGTTTCCCGGCAGAAGGAATAGGGTAACGGACAGGCCCCATTACAGAGAAAGTGGGGTCGTGTTTAGATAGGGAACCTGGCCGGAAGCTGAGGTAAAAAAAAAAGCAAAGCAGGAGTGAGTCCCCAGCTGTGACCAGGTGAGCAGCAAGGGGGGCAGTGCACTATGCACCCGAAGCCCCGACGCTGCGTCAAAATGCAACAGACAGACCCGGTGACCTAGAGGTATGGGGCCAGCTTAAGAGAAAGCGGACAAGATATCAAAGATTTTTGGCGTGGACAAGCAGCGCATAGGAGGCTGAGTAGCGTGCTGTTTCCTTAGAGCAGTGGCGCTGCAAAGGACAGTTCCCATTGTCTCTCACCACTAGAAGCGGTACTGCCATTTACCAAGGCGCCGTTTGCCCAGTAGCCGCCAGAGAGCGAGGTGCCGTGTGCTCCTTGACGTGAGTACAGCGCACGTGCGCATTAGAGAGCCCATTCATGCCACATGTTCAGCGTGGATAACCAATAATTATAAGACACAGAGGAATGACAGAATGTTGGTACTGTCAGCAAGGTACTCCTCAGCATTTTCAAAAACTTTCACTCAATGTGAGAGTCCCTGCGCCTCAGGGACAGGGCGATGGGAGGGTCTGAGAAAACTCTCCCCAAACTTTGCCAGTGTTCCACTGCCTTCGCTGGCTTGAATTTGTGTCTCTCTCAGCTGTACTTCTTGCTTGGCCAACAAACTTTGACCTCTGCTGCCAGCGTTTTTAGATGTGAATTTTTTTAATAATTCTGCAAGAAAGGCCCTCTGTTCCTTCAACATTTTAGTACACCTGTCTGCCTCTGGAATAAGAGATGTAAAGTTCTCCTTGTAGCGTGGGTCTAGAAGTGTCACCAATCAATATTGCCCGTCACCCAAAATTTGATAACACAAGAGTGACGGGAAAGGCAGCGTAACATAAACTCAGCCATGCGTGCAAGACTGCTAACAGTCAATACTTCCGTGTCCTCACCGAGAGGACGACTGACCATGCTCTCCTCCTCCTCCTTGTCCTCAGGCCTCCAACACTTAGAACTAACCTCAGTAATAACATTGAACAAACATCATTGTAAATACCTTCTTGTAAATACACCCTGAATTTTTTATCTCCCCCACCTCATTTTTGATTGTAAGTTGTCATGAGCAGGATTGTTTTCTTTGGGTTTAATTATTGTTATTGTTGTTACTTAGTGTAGATTGTAAGCTGTCAGTAGCAGGGTAATTTTGTTTTGGTTTAATTATTGGATTATTGTTATCGTTGTTACTTAGGACTGTTGTGTTTGAAACTGTTAAACTGTAAATATGTTTTCACTCTATAATAACTCTCAATCTTCAAATTAAAACACATATAAGCAGGATGGCCAATTTGGTTACGAGTATGAGCCAGGCATGGCACGTGCGTGAGCTCGCCTCGCCATAGAGCAGCCACCAGTTCCAGTCATTGCCACACACAACCATGCCTGGCTGTGGGTTCAGCTGTCTCAGCCACGATCTGCCTGCTCTTTCAGAGTTGTCCACAACTCTTCAGCATTTTGGGGTTTGTCACAGAAGCATATTAACTTCAGCACAGCCTGTTCCCACTTTCATTTGGCAGTGCCGCAGTGCTTGCAGCTTGTGACTGATGTGCTACCTCTTGTAGCTGGAGGCTGAAGAGGTGAAGAAGGAGGAGGAGGTGCAGGAGCTGTAGACTGTGGGGGCAACGCAGTTTGACGTAGGACCCGCAATACTCGGGGATTGGGAGGACCTGCACATACCAAGGTCGAGAGTGGGTCCTGGCTTCCACTATGTTAACCCAGTGTGCCCTCAGTGAGATGTACCGTCCCTGTCCACAAGCACTTGTCCACAAGTCCAAGATCCAAGCCCTTGCCTCCTCCTGCCCATTTCAACTCAAAAACATTTCCTGGATCCGTACATTCCAAGAAAATTCAAAAATGTTTGTGCACTCCCTCATGATCTCCCGCCTCGACTATTGCAACCTTCTCCTCTCTAGCACTATTGCACCACTCAAATGTATCCAAAACTCTGCTGCCAGAGTAATCCAACTGTCCCTCTGTTATTCCCCAGCCTCTCTTCTCTGCCATGCCCTTCACTGCCTTCCTATTGCGCGTAGGCTACTGTTCAAAACCCTAAATATGACTTACAAAGCCTTCAACAACCTGTCTCCTCCATACATCTGTGACATGGTCTCCCAATGTCCGACTAGGTCATGACTTCTTCTACGCAAACCCAGTGTGCCGTTAGCGAGATGTACCGTCCCTGTCCACAAGCACTTGTCCACGGGTCCGTGCTTAGGTGCACTTTCCCTGTAACAGCATTGTTGAGGGTACGCGTAATGTTGTGGGACACGTGCCTATGTAATGCCGGGACGGCACACCGGGACAAATATTCCCGCATGTTCGTGCCCTCGGGGTGATACTCGACTCTGCCCTCTCTTTCAAGCTAAGATCCAAGCCCTTGCCTCCTGCCCATATCAACTCAAAAACATTTCCTGGATCCGTATATTTCAAGAAAATTCAAAAATGTTTGTGCACGCCCTCATGATCTCCCGCCTCGACTATTGCAACCTTCTCCTCTCTAGCACTATTGCAACACTCAAATGTATCCAAAACTCTGCTGCCAGAGTAATCCAACTGTCCCTCCATTATTCCACAGCCTCTCTTCTCTGCCATGCCCTTCACTGCCTTCCTATTGCGCATAGGCTACAGTTCAAAACCCTAAATATGACTTACAAAGCCTTCTACAATGTCACGTCGCCGTTGGATTCAGTGGCTGGTGTTCCTGCCTCGGCCGCTAGGAGGCGCCGGACTCCTTTGGCTGGTGGTGCCGGTGATAGGAGTGCGGTATCCTCATATTGTTCCGCTCCTTTGACGCCGACCTCTGTCGCTGCGCATCGTCATGTTGCGCCTGTGGGTAAAGTTGGCGACAGAGAAGGGGTCTCTGCGCAGGCGTCTGGTGGGCGTAGGCTTCGCTCTTCTGTCAGAGGTGAAGTGGTTGGTGTCAGTCATGCATCACCATCAGGCCTGGTTCTGGGGGCGGTCCAGATGAGGTCATCAGACTGTGAGCCTGTGAGAGGTAGCCATGCCCTTCAAATGCCTTGAAGCCTGGCTTGTAGGCTGCCAGATATAGTCTTGGTTTCCCCAGTGTGCTAGTTTGTTTTGCTATTGTATTTCTGACCTTTGCCTGGATTTCTGACTGTTCTTCTGCCTGCCGATTTTGTACCTCTGCTGTCCGCCTGGTTTTGACTTGAACTTTAGCCTGAATTTCTGACCCTTCTACTGCCTGCCGATTTTGTACTTTTGCTCCCCTCCTGGTGCAGATGGGACAGGACTCCTAACACTCTCAAATCAGCTGCCAGGATTCAGGTATAATATTCATTACCATCTAGTAGTGTTATTATCTATTGGCATGCAGCGGTTCAGATTTTTTCAGCCCAGTATTGGACATTGTCTTGTTATAGCCGGCATTGTTGTTTGATAATACATGGCCAAATGTGGAGATACAATCCTACCATATGACACATACGGGGGTACAATCCTACCATATGACACACCCAATTGGGAAGTATAAACTTGTTGGTGGGTAATATAGAGGTATTTCCATTGGGCCATTTATTTACATATACTAAGGGGCTGTCATAAGTGGCAATTAATCCAGTGGTGGAAAAATGGAAAAAAGGTTGCAGAGAGCAGTATATAGAGTTAAACTACATATGCCATCAAAATACGCAAATTTCTGGTGTTAATGAGTATTTGCCAGGCAGACATTTAACAACATGGGAGGAATCTAATGTCCCTAGAGTCTAATCTTGCATCCTTTTTTTGGTGTTTAAACAATTTTGTGTACTTTTATGTAAATAAAGCTGAATTTTGATATTCAAAAAAACTTTTTGGTAAAAATTTATTCATATGCTTGAGTAGATCCCAGTGAGATTGTTGACTGGGATATAGGTGTTTAGGTTTTGTATTGCAAGCATAATACTTTGCTATTGGCACAAATTCAAGGGGGAAAAATGTGAGCCTGTGAGAGGTAGCCATGCCCTTCAAATGCCTTGGAGCCTGGCTTGTAGGCTGCCAGATATAGTCTTGGTTTCCCAGTGTGCTAGTTTGTTTTGCTATTGTATTTCTGACCTTTGCCTGGATTTCTGACTGTTCTTCTGCCTGCCGATTTTGTACCTCTGCTGTCCGCCTGGTTTTGACTTGAACTTTAGCCTGAATTTCTGACCCTTCTACTGCCTGCCGATTTTGTACTTTTGCTCCCCTCCTGGTTTTGACCCTTGGACTTCTGACTACGCATTTGGTCTCGCTTTTTATTCCCGTCCTAGCGTCCTTCCTACTCCGGTCCACTGCTCTCATAGGCAGCTACCCCTGGGCTTCGCTATAATTCCAGATCCCTGTATAGGGGTAAAGTGTCTCGGGGTTTCTCGGGGTGCTGTCTTACCTGCAGTTCAGACCTGCAGTGGGCGGACGCCACACACAACCTGTCTCCTCCATACATCTGTGACATGGTCTCCCAATGTCCGACTGGGTCATGACTTCTTTTACGCAAACCCAGTGTGCCGTTAGTGAGATGTATCGTCCCTGTCCACAAGCACTTGTCCACGGGTCCGTGGTTAGGTGCACTTTCCCTGTAACAGCATTGTTGATGGCCTGGGTAATGTTGTGGGACACGTGCTTGCTTGTGTAATGTCGTGACGGCATACCAGAGAAATAGTGGCGGGTGGGGACTGAGTACCTTGTTACTGTCACCGCCATCAGGTTGCGGAAAGCATCTGTCTCCCATGAGCCTACAAGGCAACATTTAGAGTGCAAGCAGATGAGAAATTTGTTAATTTAGTACTGTGGCCTGTGAGCTGTTGGCTAAGTCTTCCCGCTTACGGTCCAATGACTGGGTTATGGACAACTGAAAGCTGCATTGGGACAAGAACGTGGACGTGATTGATGATGATGCTATTTAACTGTGGTCAACGGCAGATGCAGGGCAGGAGGCATCTTCGCATGCACCGTGGACAGGGGATTGGCTTGCATGCACAACAGCGGAAGAAGCGAGGGGGCATCACCCGCAGACACTGTTCATGGAGCCTGGTGTTCAACCAACAGTCGGGTGCTTTGCTGTCATGTGCCTGATCATGCTGGTGGTGGTAAGGCTGATAGTTTTACTACCCCTGCTGATGCGGCCATGGCCGGTGTTGCAAATGTCCTTTTTGGGGTTATCGGCAGAGTCTTTAAAAAACAACAAGACTGGTAGGGGGACATTCATTGTCTCCCTCTCCCACACCACCTCCTCACCTCGACACCTGTCTTTCGGTGTTCCCCAAGGCTCTGTTCTAGGACCGCTACTCTTCTCTATCTACACCTTCGGCCTGGGACAGCTGATGTAATGGCACGGTATCTGTACCTGACATCACCTCCTTACTGACCAAAATCACACGTCTTTCCACTATTTCATCCTTCTTTCTGCTTGCTTTCAAAAAGTGGACATGGACAAATCAGAATACATCATCTTTCAAGTATCTCACGCTGAGTACACCTGAGAGCTATGTATGCCTCATTCGGTACCACTTTATTAAGAGGTAAACTTTGCCTTAGAGAAAATGATTTTCCAGACATTCACTGCCTTTTTTGCACATTGTTTGCACATTGTTTGCAGCTGTGATCTTCATCTTATTGGTTTGGATGTGGTAAATTTCTAAGTCGTCATCAATACCATCATCATCCATATGTTGTAAAGAGGAAATCAGGTGTTTCCATGGGTCGTGGTTATGTACGTTTTGTGCCCTTCCTTTAACAGTGTTCGTTACACTAGGACAATTAGTTTTAGACTGGAACATTAGGATATTATTGGTAATATGCATGGGTGAAGATGAAGAAGCTTGTGCCACGGGTGTGTTTATAGTTACGGACGGTGCACTCCTCTTTAAACTTAGTTTTTCACGAGCATCCATTAGTTTGTTTGGTTTTCCTCCAACACTGATCTGCTTTCTCTAATTCAGCATCTCACGAACATGTTGCACTTTGCCCTTTATACAGATACATGCGTTTTTGGCAACATATTTTGGACGGGCATTTCTTAGACCGAGTTCACACGCGCATCTGTTATACCGATCTTCAAAAGGGCATGAAACCGACTCTGGTAATTGATGGTGGCTAAACGACGAATCATTGTTGGCTGTATCCTGGATCTCATACCTCCCATAGCCACTTCTGTTATTAATTGTGTACTTTCCCATTTCTGTCATCACCATGCCACTTTTCCAGATCACTTCATCCAACAATTCGTCCACCATATTGTTACTAAAAACATGCACCTTCCCAGCAGCAACTGTGTAGGAAACCACATTACAGTTTTGAAAGGTGTTTATGATGCCCCTAAAAAAAATGTACACACTATGCTGATATCTACCCCCAGGGGGAAATGTTTGCCAGGCCATACACTTAGTGTATGGGAATTCCAAGTCTAGGAGACCCGCTCCTCTAAATTGGGCATAGTTTTAAATCAGGCCGCCACTAGATCACCAGCATTAACGTGTTCCGTGCTGCTACAGCCAGTGTCGAAATCCTAACAAGGGTGGGTGGTTAGGCTGTGCGTAAAATTCTTGTTCTGAAAAAGGTTGAGGTGTACCCCACAGGCAGGGCCGGCGTCAGCACCCGGCACACCCGGGCAAGTGCCGGGCCCCTGAGCAGGCGGGGGGGCCCACTCGCCGTCTGGCACCCCCGCGCCCGTTAGCGGAGGAGAGCGGTGTCAGCGCCGCCACTGGGCCCCCCCCCCGCTTGCTCAGGGCCCCGGCATCAGCTGGCACAATACTTACCTCTCCCGTGCCTCCGCTGCCGCAGCTCCGGGCTCCAGGGGGCGCCGGCACTTCCTCTCACAGCAGCACCGCTGAATGACGTCATCATTCAGCGGCCGGCTGTGGCAGAGAGCGCAGACGCTGGACAGGTAAGACGTGTGTGTGTGTGTCTCTGTGTGTGTCTGTGTGTATGTAGTGCGGTGCTTTGTGTGTGTGTGTGTATGTGTGTGTGTATGTATGTGAGAGAGTGTTTGTGTGCTATGGTGCTGTCTGTGTGTGATGATGGGCAGGCATTGCTGATAATGGGGAGGCATTGATGATGATGATGGGGAGAAGATGATGATAATGGGCAGGCATTGATGATGGGGAGAAGATGATGATGGGCAGGCATTGCTGATAATGGGGAGGCATTGATGATGATGGGGAGAAGATGATGATAATGGGCAGGCATTGATGATAATGGGCAGGCATTGATGATGGGGAGAAGATGATGATGGGCAGGCATTGATGATGATGGGGAGGAGATGATGATGGGCAGGCATTGCTGATAATGGGGAGGCATTGATGATGATGGGGAGAAGATGATGATAATGGGCAGGCATTGATGATAATGGGCAGGCATTGATGATGGGGAGAAGATGATGATGGGCAGGCAATATGATGATGGGGAGGAGATGATGATGATGGGCAGGCATTGATGATAATGGGGAGGCCATGATGATGATGGGGAGGCAATGATGATGATAAGGAGGCAATGATGATGATGGGGAGGCAATCATGATGATAATGGGGAGTCTTTCCACAGCGCCCTTTCCTGAGCCGTAACAGTGCAGAACGCCATACAGCGCAGAGGAGAGCTCCATATTTCGTATGGAGCATTATATGGGGACCAGTATCCTGTATGGAGCATTATATTGGGTCCAGTATTCTGTACGGAGCATTATTTTGGGTCCAGTATTCTGTATGGAGCATTATATGGGGGGTGACATCCTGCATGGGGTATTATATGGGTGATGAGGGGGAGACTGTGGTGCCCATAATATTGTATGGAGGACTGTACTGTCCAGTCTGTACAGTGCACTGTGAGGATTTGGCGGTTTTTGAGCTATTGTACAATTTACAATAGATATCACTCATGTAATGGAAGAAGTGAAGTATTGGGCATTGTACTGTACCCATATTTCTCTGCTGTATCTGTGCATCATGAATCATGGTCTGTGTTAAAGGGGCCCACTGAGGCTCTTTCGCCCGGGGCCCATAAAAACCTGGAGCCGGCCCTGCCCACAGGGGAAATGTTTGCCTGCCCGTACACTAAGTGTGTTGGCATTCCAAGTCTAGGAGACCCACTCCTTTAAATTGGGCCTATTTTTTAACCAGGCCTTCCTCCAAGTCTCATCATCCACCGCCACTAGATCAAAAAGGTTTACGTGTTCCGTGCAGCTACAGCCATTGAGGAATTATTAACAAAGGTGGGTGGTTATGCTGGGCGTAAAATACTTGTTCTGAAAACGGTTGAGGTGTACCCCACAGGGGGAAATGTTTGACAGCCCATACACTAAGTGTATGGGCATTCCAAGTCTAGAAGACCCGCTCCTTTAAATTGGCCATAGTTTTTAAATTATGAAGCAAAAAGAAGGTTGGCACACTACTATAGGGATGGCGGTGCTAGTGGACGGAATCAAAGATCCCAATAAATAGTGTCTCGAAAAGAACACTGCACTCGCTAAAAAATATTGCATCAAGTGAAGTTTTATTTGTCAAGTGTACAATAAGCGACAAGTAATTGACGTTTCGGCCTCTACCGGGCCTTTATCACAAAGTCGCCATAGTGTGATTGCATTGCAGGATGTGTCATATTAGGTTCACAGAAAATGGAGTCAAGAGGAATTCTCCAATGCCTGTCTTAGCCTGACACCAATGGATATGCAAGTTGCGCTGAATATTATAGACATATGTCAGGAACAATATGATATAATGGAAGTAAATCCAACACGTTGGTGGTATAGTGGATGGTGCTGGCACATCCGTGCCTTAGCAGTAAAGTGCTGGGTTGAGGTCTCAGTGGCGCCGTCTGGAGCGCTGGTAAGCGATGCGTCGGTGGGGTGGTAAGCGCCAGTGTACAGCGTTGGTGCTATGGTGGATGCTGGCACAGCTGTGTCCTGCTAAGACACAGCTGTGCCAGCATCCACCATAGCACCAACGCTGTACACTGGCGCTTACCACCCCACCGACGCATCGCTTACCAGCGCTCCAGACGGCGCCACTGAGACCTCAACCCAGCACTTTACTGCTAAGGCACGGATGTGCCAGCACCATCCACTATACCACCAACGTGTTGGATTTACTTCCATTATATCATATTGTTCCTGACATATGTCTATAATATTCAGCGCAACTTGCATATCCATTGGTGTCAGGCTAAGACAGGCATTGGAGAATTCCTCTTGACTCCATTTTCTGTGAACCTAATATGACACATCCTGCAATGCAATCACACTATGGCGACTTTGTGATAAAGGCCCGGTAGAGGCCGAAACGTCAATTACTTGTCGCTTATTGTACACTTGACAAATAAAACTTCACTTGATGCAATATTTTTTAGCGAGTGCAGTGTTCTTTTCGAGACAATAGTTTTTAAATTAGGCATTCTTCCACGTTTCATCATCCGCCGCCACTAGATCACCAACGTTAACCTGTTCCGTGCTGCTGTAGCCAGTGTCAAAATCCTAACAAGGGTGGGGTTTTTTGCTGGGCATTAAATACTTATTATGGAAAAGGTTGAGATGTACCCCACAGGGGAAAACGTTTGTCAGCCCAATACACTTAGTGTATGGCCATTACAAGTCTAGGAGACCCGCTCCTTTTTAATGGGCCTTTTTTTTGTTAAGAGGCACTCCTACATGTTTCTTCCAAGGGGGGATTGGAGTTATTGGGGTGCATATGACTTGGTAGCAGGGCAGGCCTTGCAGTCAATGCATAAGAAAACAGAATAGGAGTGCAAAATGAATAATGTGAAGTGGATTTTCCTGTGCCCATCCAGTACCTGGGTCCAAAGGCATATTGGGGTGCAGATGACTTGGCAGCAGGGCAGGCCTTGCAGTCAATGCATAAGAAAACAGAATGGGAGTCCAAAATGAATAATGTGAAGTGGATTTTCCTTTGCCCATCCAGTATGTGGGTTCAAAGGCTTATTGGGGTGCATATGACTTGATAGCAGGGCGGGCCTTGCAGTCAAAGCATAAGAAAACAGAATGGGAGTCCAAAATGAATAATGTGAATTGGCTTTTCCTTTGCCCATCCAGTATGTGGGTTCAAAGGCTTATTGGGGTGCATATGACTTGGTAGCAGGGCAGGCCTTGCAGTCAAAGCATAAGAAAACAGAATGGGAGTACAAAATGAATAATGTGAAGTGGATTTTCCTTTGCCCATCCAGTACCTGGGTTCAAAGGCATATTGGGTGCATATGACTTGTTAGCAGGGCAGGCCTTGCAGTCAATGCATAAGAAAACAGAATGGGAGGACAACATGCATAATGTGAAGTGGATTTTCCTGTGCCCATCCAGTACCTGGATTCAAAGGCATATTGGGGTGAAGATGACTTGGCAGCAGGGCAGGCCTTTTAGTCAATGCATAAGAAAACAGAATGGGAGTCCAAAATGAATAATGTGAAGTGGATTTTCCGGTGGCCGTCCAGTACGTGGCTTGAAAAGCTTATTGGTGTGCATGTAACTTTAGGGCAAGCCAGGCCTTGCATTCAATGCAACAATTTTTCTGGAAGCCCTCCTGTACCTCTTGTGAAAGGGGTATTGTGGTGTGTTGTAATTCTTGGCAGCTCATCCACTCACTGCATAGGCAATAACGGTTTAGGAGACCCACTGTTTAAGAAGATTAATGCCGCCTGATGCCCCTGTAAAAATATGCTCTGTGACTTTGAGTCCCTCATTCATAAATGAAACAAGATGTGTCTGCTTATGTGTCACACACCACATGGCCAGCTAGGGTTGTTAAATGTTACAATGATATTTCCAAGTAAATACATTTGTATTGGTTGAAAATAATGTTAAAGTTGAGAAACGCTTCAAAAACGCTGCGTCTGAACATAGCCCAAGTGGTGGAGGAACATTTTGGTCTGGGGTTAATTAGTTTGCCTTATATACAAGTCATTAACCCGGAAAGGATGTACCTTTACATATTTCCCAGCAAAATCCGTTTTGGTTTCGTTTTGGCATGTTTTTTGGTGCACAGGTAAAAATGGCATGAAACGCTGACAACATTGTTTAAAGCTGTGAACTAGGAGTCAGAAATGCCTCCAGGGGCGATTCCCAATGATATCCCCATGTCATTTGAGCAGTGTTTCCATCATTTTCAGGCGTGTTTAGATCTTAAAAGGACCCCCGGGGGGGATCGCGGTAAAAGTGCTCGGGTTTCCCATAGACTTACATTGGTCTCGTTGTTCTATCCGAGTACCCGAGTATTCCAATTTGTTCGACCCAAGCAATGAGCACCCGAACATTTTAGTGCTCGCCCATCACTAATAAACATCCATTCAAAAGGATGACATTTCAGAAACAGGAAAATAAGGCTACATGCTAGAATTCTCAAAATCTGACAGTTTGGTTGCAAAAGTCTGAAATTGGAAGTCCATCCATTGCATTGCTCATAGGTATAAATTGACTCCATCTTACTTGCAGGCTCGGACTGGGGTCTCTGGGATACACAGGAGGAATTGACTAGGGTCCCACACTACAACTACTGTACAGTATATCTGTATGGAGGGGAAGGGAAGCAAGGAAAGGGGGGAAAGAGAGAAAGGGAAGGAGAGAGAATGAAAAGAGGAAAGAGAAAAAAAATTGGAATTTTATTGGTTCTTGCAAAGAAATTTTTGAAATTTATATACCTCGTCAGAGGTTTGGTAATGTTTATACAGTGTTATGGTATTTGCTGATGACCAAGAATGAAGACTGGGGCAATTTGCATAATTGGATTACCACCTGTTGTGTCTAGCATTTGATTTGCTAGCCAATAATCACCGCATTGTATATAATGGTTGTAACCATCACACATGCTATATGCTTGCCTGAAGAAGGAGCAGGAACATAGTAACATAGTAACATAGTTAGCAAGGCCGAAAAAAGACATTTGTCCATCCAGTTCAGACTATATTCTGTCAGAATAAATCCACAGATCTACGTCCTTCTAAAGAACGTAATATAAGATACAATATTGTTACGCTTCAAGAACACATCCAGGCCTCTCTTGAGCCCCTTCGACTGAGTTCGCCATCACCACCTCCTCAGGCAAGGAATTCCAGATTCTCACTGCCTTAACAGTAAAGAATCCTCTTATATGTTGGTGGAAAAACCTTTTCTCCTCCAGACGCAGAGAATGCCCCTTGTGACCGTCACCTTCCTTGGTATAAACAGATCCTCGGAGAGATATTTGTATTGTCCCCTTATATACTTATACATGGTTATTAGATCGCCCCTCAATCGTCTTTTTTCTAGACTAAATAATCCTAAATATGGTAATCTCTCTGGCTATTGTAGTTCCCCTATCCCCTTTATTAATTTTGTTGCCTTCCTTTGTACTCGCTCTAGTTCCATTACATCCTTCCTGAGCACCGATGCCCAAAACTGTACACAGTACTCCATGTGCGGTCTAACCAGGGATTTGTACAGAGGCAGTATAATGCTCTCATCATGTGTATCCAGACCTCTTTTAATGCACCCCATAATCCTGTTTGCCTTGGCAGCCGCTGCCTGCACTGGCTGCTCCAGGTAAGTTTATCATTAACTAGGATCCCCAAGTCCTTCTCCATGTCAGATTTACCCAGTGGTTACCCGTTCAGTGTGTAATGGTGATATTGATTCCTTTTTCCCTTGTGTATAACCTTACATTTATCATTGTTAAACCCCATCTGTCACCTTTCAGCCCAAGTTTCCAACTTATCCAGATCCATCTGTAGCAGAATACTATCTCCTCTTGTATTGACTGCTCTACATAGTTTTGTATCATCTGCAAATATCGATATTTTACTGTGTAAACCTTCTACCAGATCGTTAATAAATCTGCTGAAGAGACTAGGTCCCAACACCGACCCCTGCGGTACCCCACTGGTCACAGCAACCCAGTTATAGAATATACCATTTATAACCACCCTCTGCTTTCTATCACTAGGCCAGTTACTTATCCATTTACATACATTTTCCTTTAGACCCAGCATTCTCATTTTGTGTACCAACCTCTTGTATGGCACAGTATCAAACGCTTTGGAAAAAGCAAGATATACCACGTCCAGTGACTCACCTTGGTCCAGTCTATAGCTTACCTCATCAGAAAAACTGATTAGATTGGTTTGACAGGAGCGATTCCTCATAAATCCATGCTGATATGGAGTTAAACAGTTATTCTCATTGAGATAATTCAGAATAACATCCCTCAGAAACCATTCCCAGTCCCCTGACCAGCCATATTTGAGTGTTGAGTGTTTGAGAGAAGATCTGTCACCTCCAGGCTGAGTGGCAGCTGATGCCCAGCCAGAGCAGTAATAAGATCCATGATGGATCAAAAATAATATGGGCCAGTGTTAATGTCACAACTCTGTTGTCTGAATACCTGGTGCCAGAGGCTTCTTCCATGTCCCTGACACTAGGGGTGCCCTAGCTGTCCCTGCTCCCTGGATTACTTCTGATGGTGAAGGCACTGGGGCTCCGTACCTTTCTGAACTCCTGAATCACCCTATATCTGTCTCACTCCCCCATAGTGTATGTATATACACAAACTAGACTAAGAAGGGAGGACATACATGGATAAATGAAAATACCAAACATACAAGTATGCACTCACAGACAACAGAGAGGAACACTGGAGAGAAAAGCAAGGAAAACCAAATAGGAGAGGAAGAGGATTTGCACACCGCCAAACACCAATGAACAGTCACAGATCAACACTCCAAACGCCTCTCCCAACAACTGACACCTCCACAACACACCAGGCAGTTTAAAACTGACCCTGGCAATCCAGATTGCCAGAGGCGACTATATATAGGAGATGGGAGTGGCCAATACTGAAGAGCTGAGACCATCTGTGGAGACATGGGGGTCAGCGGGTGCTCTAGTCCGCTGGTTTGAGACCGCATGTACCAGGGATCATCCCATTGAATGCCCACTCTCCTTTTACCGTGGGCATAATTCTACTCAGACAACACAGGGTGAGGTTAAAACAGTGTGGCAACACTTTAGTGAACCACAAAACAGGCAAATAACACATAGAACAGACCTAGCAAAATACCCAAGATTATGCAAATTACAGAGTCTCACCCTTCCGCTGACTCGCCGGGATTAGAGGTGCGTCTAGTACCCCCACCAGTGGAACCCTGCTTTTTCCACAGAGAGGAGGTAATGACAAGCTTAGAAAGCTGACTGAGAGCAGTGACTTATGTGGCCCGATGACCTGATTGTCCCAACCTGGATTCTTCAAGAGGTCTCTGAAGGTTCAACAATGGTCAATAGAGCAGATTTGTGTTTTTTCAGCTGGGGCTATGGTCCGCTAAGCTGACATCCTATAGAGTCACTTGGAACAGAGGCAAGTGGTGCCATGCCAACTATTTACAACTAAACATAAAGAGAACTGAGGAACTTGGGGTGAACTATAGCAGAAGAAAGATGGAAGGTTTACCTGTCACTATTGCTGGTCAGAAATTGGAGCAGGTCAAGAGTAACAAATAATTGTGTCTCCACTTGGACAGCAAACTGGACTGGATGTGCCATACAGAGTGGGATTACAAAAAATGGGTAAGCAAACTGTTATGATTTGGTAGCTGAGGAGAGCAGGCAAAAAAAGGAAATACACCAGAGAGGTTGGAAACTATGGGATTGCAGTACCCTGACTAACCACCACAACTAAAGGCAGCCGTGGAGCGTACCTACGTTGGTCCTAGACGCCTCGTCACAGCCTGAGAAGCTAACTACACCTAAAGACAGAAAGAGGAAAACTATCTGCCCCGGAGCAGATCCCCAAAGAACATAGAAAGCCCCCAAACATATAATGGCGGTTAGACTAGAGGAAATACAAACACAGACAGAAAATAGTATGAGCAAACGTTGGGGCCCAAACTTCCTAAATAGAAAAGGATAGGAAGGACACTTACTGCAATCCCAAAAAACCCTGAAAAGTACCAACTCTGCTAATTACAAAAACACCTGAGATCACACGACCTCTACCACCTAAATTAGTTCTCTGGTGTAACAAAAACTAAACAGCAGCCACTGAAAAAACTGGAAAAGGCAAATGAACAAACAACAGTGGCTGAACTAAACTGAGAGGAGCACAAGCCCCCGGAGGGGACCCGGCAGAACCCCACAGAAGTGCAGGACAAAATGCAAAAAGCAAGCACAAAAAACTAAAAGAAGAAAATGTCTTATCTGTTAGCAGAAGGTGCAGGCACGAAACAGCAAGCTACAAAGTGAACAGGAATCAAAGATAAGACCAGAACAATTGATCACCGGCAACCCTGATGGGAGGGAACCTCCCTTATATAAGACCAATCAGTAACACCTGATCGCCAATCCTCACAATCTTCATTGGATAGTTCAGTACTGCTTGTAACCACCAGAGGGAGCCTCTGCTCAGAATTCATTTCTAGCACATTCACAACACAAACTATACTTCCTACGGAAACTAAGGGCATTTAATGTATGCAGCCAAATTTTAGAAATGTTCTAAAAGTCCGTAGTGGCAAGTGCCATCTTTTTAGCAATCAAATGCTGGGGAAGTAGTGTGCCGGTGTCTGATACTAATAAGCTAAATAAGCTTGTCAGGAAGGCAGGCTTGGCTATTGGCAGCCATCTTGCCACTTTTAAGGAGGTAGTGGAGGAAATAATTCAAAAGAAGTGTTTGGCAATAATGAGCAATAACGCACACTCATTATATGAGTGGTTGATGAGATAGAGGAACTCCTTCAGTAACCGTCTGATCCTACTAAGGTGCAAGAAGGAAAGATACAAAAATCGTTTGTGCCGACTTCTATGAGAATGTACAACAACTACCTAAGTGTGAATTAGAAATTCTCCAAGTGACTGGTGTGTTATTGGTGTTCTAATGTTATATTGTACTGATCAGTCATCAGTAAGAATGTGTTAGACTATACCTGCAAAATTCTGCTGTTATGCTGCAATTCATGTCTATGTTCTGCTGTTATGATACTGTGATTTCCTTATCTAATCTATCTAACCTAATTTAGCTGGCTAGCTGTAAAGGGTATGCCACACTAAACAATATCGCTAACGGGATCGCTAAAAAACGTCACTATTTAGCGATCCCGTTAGCGATATTGTTCAGTGCGGCAGCTTCCAGCGACGAGCTTCCTGCTGTGATCTCGCTCGTCGCTGGAATCGTTCCGGACCCTATTTCATCGCTGGCGCTCCCGCTGGGTAAGTATCTAATCGCTGTGTGGCACCTTTTCTTAGCGATTTAGCGGTACTTTTGTACCGCTAAAGTCGTTAAGAAGATCGCTAACGGCGATAGCGTCGTTAACTATATCGCTAAATGTGGCCGCATTTAGCGATATAGAAACAATCCCGCTAGCGATCTCATTAGTATGCAACGCTAACGAGATCGCTAGCGGGATAGCTTAGTGTGGCAGTACCTTAAGGAGTCCAATGTCAGCTGTAGCTTGGCTTTGTTTGTTGTGTGTGCTTAGCATTGTGTCTGTTTATCTGATCTTGTTGCCAGAGTTAAGGTACTGCCACACTAAACAATCCCGCTAGCGATCACGATAACGACGCATACTAATGCGATCGCTAGCGGGATTGTTTCTATATCGCTAAATGCGGCCACATTTAGCGATATAGTTAACGACGCTATCGCCGTTAGCGATCTTCTTAACGACTTTAGCGGTACAAAAGTACCGCTAAATCGCTAAGAAAAGGTGCCACACAGCGATTAGATACTTACCCAGCGGGAGCGCCAGCGATGAAATAGGGTCCGGAACGATTCCAGCGACGAGCGAGATCACAGCAGGAAGCTCGTCGCTGGAAGCTGCCGCACTGAACAATATCGCTAACGGGATCGCTAAATAGTGACGTTTTTTAGCGATCCCGTTAGCGATATTGTTTAGTGTGGCATACCCTTCAGGATTTGTCATGACTATTTATGTGGATTATCCCTTCTGCTCTTGACGCTTTCTGACTTCAGGTACCTGACCCCGGACTTGGCCTCTGACTCCCCTTTGTCTAGTGTCTCACGGCTTGTCCATGAGTAGTGACTCAGCGTCACACTACTGTGGGGTACTGTGTGCCCTTCAGATGGTAAAAAAAACTTCTAAAATATATTAATTTCCCGTGCAAGTGCCCATAAAATGGTGCCCATGTTTTGCTCCCTAGTCAGTAATAATGCCTTCTGTGTGCCCGTTTGACATTCACAATAATCTGAGCACCCCTATAGCAATAAGTGCCCACTTAACATTTAATAATATACTGAGTCTTCTTCCTTTACATCTCCCCTATACACAGTATGATGCTCTCCTAAACACTGTATAATGCCCCACACTTTATAGTACCCCCACACAGTATACTGACCCCTTAGTAGCTCCCAAACTGATTGCCTTAGCACTGTATAATGGCCCCCACACTGTACAAAGACCCTGCATTAGCTCCCACACTGTATTTGGTCCATTCTAGGGGTTACGGTCCTGAGGATCGATCCTGGGTCCTGGCGCAATTGGTTCATGACGATCGATTAGTTTTGGCGTTTCATGCTCGATATCCTGGGAAACCTGGCGTCCGGTGGTCCCCCTTGAGAGGAGGGTACTGCCATGTTCCAGACTCGGTTTTGAGTCCTGTTTTCCCTTTTTTCCCGGTCTTGTCATGTCAAGTGTTAACCTTTCTCAGCCTCTGTCTGGGTTCAGGTTAGCTATTTATCGCCGCTGCTTCCTGCAGGCTGTCAGTTATAGTTTTTGCCTAGGGCTGCTGTAGCTGACTCTGATTGCTCTGATTGGTCTTGCTACATTTGCTATCTGATCTCGTGTCTCTGTTCTCCCCCCATTCCCGTCCTGACTCAGTGTACTGACTCCCTGGTTGTGACTTGGCTTGTATCCTGACCTGCTTTTGTCTTTATCTTATCCATTTTCGACCGTTGCTGATTCCCTGGCTTGTCTCTGACCGTGAGTTTGCTTATTCCTTTGGTACTGCGCTACAGTCTAGGATTTGACCTGCCTTGCTGCTGCACTGCAGGACAGCTGTGTTTAGGTGCAGTCCTGCTTCCACTCTACTGCCATCTTGTGGAGCCTGAACCTACCTGCATCACAGCAGCATAATAGCCATTGGTCTGCCCTGGTAAATCATGTAAACTTTTGATCAGGGTTATTCGGATGTTTTGAGTTGTCATTATGATTTAAAAAGAGAAAACACAGTAGTTTGACAATAAATTGCTTCACCCAACCACTAACCATGATTGGAGAAAAAGTTTTGGAGTTATCATTCATATTCTCTGAAAAAAGGCCAAGAAAGCAAAAATTCTGCCAGGGTATAGGCGGACGGAAAAGTATTCACATCGATTTTTCTGGCTAACACGGTACCACAATATAATTTATTATTATTGTACACCATGCCAGGGTATATAAACTTTTGAGCACAACTGTACATAACAAAAGGGAATGCTATGTAATAAAGGATTGCACTATATATACAGTAACATCAGGGGATGCTAAATAATATGGTATGGATCGCTCAGTGCACATTGTTTAACCTCTTCATCCCCAGCCTGTTTTAACCTTCTTGACCAAGCCAATTTTTATGTAATTCTGACCAGTGTCTCTTTACTCTGTAACGCATCAACGAATCCCAGTGCTTCTGAGGTTTTTTTTTGTGACACATTGTACTTTATGTGAATGGTAAATTTAGGTTTATTTTTTGTGCTTATTTGTGAAAATATCTGAATTTTGGTGAAAATGTTGAAAATTTTGCAATTTTCAACTTTTAATTTTTATGCCCTTAAACCAAATAGTTATAGCACACAAAATAGTTAACAAATAACATTTAACACATGTCTACTTTACATCATCATCATTTTTTAAACATAATTGTTTTTGTTAGGAAGTTAGAAGGGTTAAAAATTGATCAGCAATTTTTTGTTTTTCCAATAAAATTTACAAAACCAATTTTATTAGTTACACATCCCATTTGAAATTACTTTGAGGGGCCTATATGACAGAAAATACCCAAAGTGACACCATGTTAAAAACTGCACCCTCAAAAGTGCTCAAAACCATATTTAAGAAGTTTATTAACCTTTCAGGTGCTTCACAGGAATTAAAGCAATGTACAGGGTGGGCCATTTATATGGATACACCTAAATAAAATGGGAATAGTTGGTGATATCAACTTCCTGTTTGTGGCACATTAGTATATGGGAGGGGGAAAACTTTTCAAGGTGGGTGGCGAGCATGGCGGCCATTTTGAAGTTGGCCATTTCGGATCCAACTTTATTTTTTCCAATGGGAAGAGGGTCATCTGACACATCAAACTTATTGAGAATTTCACAATAAAAACAATGGTGAGCTTGGTTTTAACGTAACTTTATTCTTTCATGAGTTATTTACAAGTAGTTTATGACCACGTATAAAATGTGTTCAAAGTGCTGCTCATTGTGTTGGATTGTCAGTGCAACCCTCTTCTCCCACTCTTGACACACTGATAGCAACACAGCAGAAGAAATGTTAGCACAGGCTTCCAGTATCCGTTGTTTCAGATGCTGCACATCTCTTATCTTCACAGCATAGACAAGTGCCAGAAGAGCAGAATCCCCCTCAAGTGATCCCATTTTGGAAATTACACCAAAACAGAGCAGTGTCACTATACCCGGCATACAAGATACTAGCCTCAAGTGACATCACTGGTCTCTGCAGGGTTCAGTGACACTGCTCTGCAGCCGGCTTATTACTAATCATCTAAGCCGACAACAGACCGGAGACTGCTCTCATAAGACAGGGAATAGGCGAGACAGCGCACAGGGAAGACACTGCACAAGGGAAACACTCAGGGACAGAGCAGGGACCGGCCTCGCCCCTGAAAAGAGCTTCACTGATGATGCTTCATTTCAGGGAGGGGCAGGTGCTGTGACAGAGACCACAGACTCGGCGCCCATGATGATGCTTCATTTGATGATGCACTGGAATACTTAAACAAAGCATCATCAGATCAGAAATAGGCAAAAAAATACAAAAGCAGTTAGATTAATGTAGTTAGGGAATGGTAGGGAATTTAAATATATTAGAAAATAGCTTAGATTTTGTGACTAAATAGATGGGCCACCGTGTTAAATCAAAAGTTCCATATCATTCCCTAACTACACTAACTGCTTTATTTTTTTTACTACTTCCTCTTTGATGTCGCTTTGTTTGAGAATCTCAGTACATGCTGCAATACTCAAACGAGTCGTTGTTGGGGGGCAGAGGCTTTGGTCACTGCCGCTGCCTCTGCCTCTACTCCGAAACGAAGCATCATCAGTGATGTCCATTTCAAGAGCTGGTCTAGTCCCTTATCTACTCAGTATGCATCGGTTTTCAATTCCTACTGATGCATAGTAGATTCCTGTCACTGTGCACTGTTCGTCATTGCATGAAAAGAACGAGCGAACAGAGACCAGCACCGACCCCAAAAGTCATGTGAAGAACTCAGGGGGTGTGACTTGAAGAACCTTTTTTATATTTTAAAGCTTTTTCACCACATTTTGAATTTTTTCCTGCTGTTCATTAAATTGTATGATAAAGTGAATTGTGTCATTCACAACTACAGCTCATCTCGCAAAAACTAAGCCCTCATACAGCTGTGTCAAAAAACTAAAAGTGGAAAAATAAAAAGTTATGTTTCTTGGAAGAGAAAAAAATAAATATGCAAAAATGGAAAATTCACATGGTAATAGATAGGTAAAAGGATGAAAGGGTTAACTACTGTAATTTAACTAATATATTGGAGACATGATTTTATGATGCTTACTATTATATGGAGTAAGTATTTTATTTCCTACTTTGATTGTTAGATTAGTTTTCCACACAGACTGCTCAGCTCTTGTGACCACAAAATGGCTACTGTTGGGGGAGCATATGACCAAATCAACCTTCTACAAAATGAAAAACACTTCAAATTGGAAAACTGTTTTTCAACTAATCACATGCTCCTCCATCAGCAGCAATTCTGACTCCAAGGCTGAAGTTTTGAGTTGTCTAGTGAATAGGGACCATTGTAACATGGTGCATAGAGTATTGGGCAATTCGTGCATATATTATATAAGGGCTTGTGTTGCTCCTATTGTTTGGAGTGTACCTATAAAATGTGACAAGATTCACTAAGAAACTATCCCAGGGAGTTGTAAGATCTGATGACGCTGGCTACATAGAACTTGGAAATTGGAGGAGCAGGTTCTGAGCAAGTGGCTCCCTCTGTTTGTGGTCTGGTGAGAGTGGCATATTCCTTCATATTATTAGAAGGGCCAGGTCGCTGGAAAACGTTTATTGGCGTAAATAATCTGTAAGCTGTAAAAAGTTTTAGGAAAAAAAACAAACTTTAGAATTCGTCTGCTAGGGAATGTTTGAACTGGGACGTTTGTGCTATGTATTTTAGTAAGTATTTCTGTGTCACTTAGTGGCCATAACTATTATGCAAATTCACTTTGTTGCTGTTGTAATAATCTTGATTGAGTACCTTTTGGAATTAAAGTGTAAATAAACTTTTACATTTCTTTTTATATGTTGTTGCCAATTAGATCAGTGGGGTCCTAATTGTGAAACCCACATCAATTGCTCAAAAAAATGTGTAGAAGAGCTTAGATCTGAAGGCCGAAGCACTGAGCTCATCTGTGAGCACATGCATTGTGGTGTATGTGTTTATAGACTTTCTATTACCCCGGACACCACTATGTGCAAGCTCATGTAGGTGGTAAGAGCTTTTGCATGGTCTTTTCAGTGTGCGAGTATAATGCAGGTGATCTGAATGCAACAGCAGAGACAATAGGCCGGATCAACAATCTGCTTCTACTTTTAACAGGGTTAAATGCGAGAAAGATTATTATCACAGATAAATGCACAAGAACCATTTTCACAGTATAATTTACAAGCAGCAGTCAATTATATACATACTAGATGGTGGCCCGATTCTAACGCATCGGGTGTTCTAGAATATTTATGTAGTTTATTTATGAAGATGTAAGAATAATGCAATGAATACACAGGATTTTCCGGGTAAAATATATACTTAAATGTTATTGCTCATAGAACTTAATACAGCTGAACTAAATTATTAAATAGATCATCAAAATATATAAACTATTACATGAATATCTAACTGTATTTAAATAAATCATCAGACGAAAGAATATGCTGGGGTGTATATAGAGGCTGATGCTGCTGCTGGGTGTATATAGAGGCTTATAGGGTGTATATAGAGGCTGCTGGGGTGTATATAGAGGCTGTTGGGGTATATATAGAGGCTGCTGGGGTGTATATAGAGGCTTCTGGGGTGTATATAGAGGCTGCTGGGGTGTATATAGAGGCTGCTGTGGTGTATATAGAGGCTGCTGCTGGAGTGTACGTGGAGGCTGCTGCTGGGGTATATGTGGAGGTTGCTGCTGGAGTATATGTGGAGGCTGCTGCTGCTGGGTATATGTGGAGCTGCTGCTGCTGGGGTATATGTGGAGGCTGCTGCTGGGGTATATGTGGAGGTTGCTGCTGGAGTATATGTGGAGGCTGCTGCTGCTGGGGTATATGTGGAGGCTGCTGCTGCTGGGGTATATGTGGAGGCTGCTGCTGGGGTATATGTGGAGGCTGCTGCTGCTGGGGTATATGTGGAGGCTGCTGCTGCTGGGGTGTACAAAGGCTGCTGCTGGTGGGGTGTACGTGGAGGCTGCTGCTGGGGTTTACGTGGAGGCTGCCGGTCGGGGTACTTCCGCTGTGAGCATCTCCCGGCTGTGTTGCTGCTGACCTCCATGCGGCAGGAGATGACCCGCGGCTACCATCGGGAGATCAGCGGTTAGCGCCACTGATCTACCGACGATAGCGGTGGCGTGCGTTGTTCAAATCCTGCGCCAATTCGCGGCCAGACTGCGCCTGTCACTGATTGGTCGCGTCCAGTAGGGCACGACCAATCAGCGACGCGGGATTTCCGTTACAGACAGAATTAGACGATTATATAGTAGATAAATATATTGGTTAGTATACTATGAGAGATATGTCCTCAAGATTAGCTCCGGGTCTACAGTCCAACCTTGATCTAACCAGATACAATAAAAAGGTAGTGAAAATGGCAAAATACATGAATGGTAAGAAATATATAGCAAAAATGCTTTGTGAAATCACAGAAACTACCAAAACATGGATGCCTATGGACGAATAAGACCAACTGCTAAATATATATATCAAGAACAAAGACAAACACAAATGCAGCCAATAGGTCTATAAAACTACAAATTTTATTGAAACATATCTAAAAAGCATATATGTGACAAAGTAGGATGGCAACTGTAGGGGAAACCCACATCACAAAAACACACATGATAATTAGGCTGCCGTAGCAGCAAAGCACTGCAGATAAATATATCAAAAGTCCTATGAAGTGTAAAGCACAAACTCTGTATAACAAGTGTCTATAGATATCGATAATGTATAACAAACGTTAACAAGGCAATGACTACCCAGCTATATGCTGCAAATCAATATATAAATAGGCAAATAGCAGCTTGTGCTGAAAATCACTATGTAAAAACATTGCCAGCTTGTGCTAAACATAGCCAGGACAGGGTAACAGCAAAATAAGCACATTGGGTGAAGGCATATTTACCAAAGATAGAAAGCACTGCAGGTGCCCGCCGCCAGATAGCCCTCCCCGACGCGCGTTTCGGAGTGACTCCTCACTCCTACCTCAGGGGGCGCCTAGCTTGGTCTCCGTCTTGTACCTGGCTGACCTTGTGGTTGGACCTTCTCTCTGAAAGGACAGGGTCTTTTATGGTGGATCCTGCCAAACTCCGTCCTCCTGATCCTGCTACGTATCAGCTCTGTGGTACTCCTGGGACTTGTAGTCCTCCAGGAACACCGGTGTTCTCCTAATGGGTCGTGGAGATCCCTATAGGCTCGGACCCCGGTGTCCGGTCAATACTTGCTGAGGTGAGCTATGAAGGCTACTCTGTCTCATTAACTTTCCACTCGCCTTCGGCCTGCCCGGGCCCTCACACGATCACACACTGGCAGTTGGTGGGCTGCCTCTTCACCGCTCTCTAAGCGTCGGCACGCTTTCTCACTGAGCTGCACTCACTTGCTTCAGCTCTGACTAGGCTGGAGTGGTTTCTGTTCCACTTTTACTAGCCTCCACTCTCTTGAACTGAATTTCTCTGCAGCCTTTCTCTAATCTCAGCTCTGCACTTCACCTTACTGCAGACTGACTGAGCTCCCTTTCCTGTGTTCACTCTCCTTTTATATGTCTAAACAGCTCCCTCTGGTGGTCTTTGGAATGGGTGAAGGTGTGTGAATGTATATATTGGACCTCTAGTGGTGGTTACCTTCAGTGCACCCTTCTGGAAGATATGGATCCAGTCACAGCTGGGCTCCACATTCCCCCCTAGTAGAACTCAGCACTCCGGGGCTGAAATACAAAAACAGAGAACAATAAAAATGTTGTACAAATTAACTCTTCCCTTACGGGAGGTGAGAATCTTAAACTGTTGCATAACAGTTGGATGAAAAACTATATACACAAGTAAAACAATGAGGAAATGAGCAACCATAAAAGTCCCAGTCTCTTTTGGAAAAAGGATATCAGGGCATAGGAGTATCCTGACCGGCTGGGTGACAACTTGACATGGTCCAGGGCCACGATCTCTAAGGGTTGAGTCGTCTTGATGGGTTGCAGGGGTGCCTTCTGGCTGCTGCAGTCTTTTCTTCTGAGGCCATAGGGTCCACAGTTCTGGCACCACCTCTCAATGGAGCTGCGCATTCCCACCCAGTAGAAGCGACACTTCAACAGGGTCTCCAGCTTCTTCCAGCCAAAGTGTCCCGCTTGGTCGTGGTAAGCTTCCAACACCATCTGGATGTCTGCTCTGGGGACTACTATCTGCCATACCATCTCATGGGTCTTTGGATTGACGTACCTCCGGCACAGCTTCTCTCGATAGATAAACAGCCGGCTTCTCTCATTCCACAGCTACTTTGCTTGCGGAGACGCATCCTTCTCCAAGGAGGAACCTTCCTGAGTTATCAGCTCCTTGATACGGCTGACAACTGGATTGCTGTCCTGAGTCTCCTTCCAGCTGTGGTGAGGTAAAGGATTTAACGTCTTACCACGCTGCCTCCTGCAGGCTTGTTGATCGTGGATCATCCCATTCCTGTGAAAGGCAGGTAGTTCAATCTCTTCCAGATCATTCACTTCTTCTTTTGTGTCCGATTCATGAGGCATCCTGGATAGGGCATCAGCGTTGGCATTCTTGCGGCCCGCTCGGTACTTGATTGTGAATTGGTAGTTTGACAGCCAAGCCATCCAGCGTTGTTCCATGGCTCCCAGCTTAGCTGTTTCAAGATGCGTCAAGGGGTTATTATCAGTGTAGGCAGTGAACTTGCTGGAGGCTAGGTAGTGCTTAAACCTCTCCGTGATAGCCCAGACCAGTGCCAGGAACTCCAACTTGAAGCTGCTATAGTTCTCTGGGTTCCTCTCGGTCGGGCAGAGCTTCCTGCTTGCATAGGCGATGACTTTCTCCAGGCCATTTTGCTTCTGACTGAGGACAGCTCCCAATCCTTCATTGCTGGCATCAGTATACAGCAGGAACGGTTGGCTGTAGTCAGGGTAGGCTAGGATCTCCTCACCTGTCAGGATCTCCTTCATTTCCTTGAATGCCTCAGCCTGTTCTTTACCCCAGTGAAATGGAGAATTCCTGCTCTTGAGGGACTGTCCCACCAGGAGGTCTTGCAGAGGCGCTGCTTTCTTGGTGTAGTCCTTTACAAACCTCCGGTAGTATCCTGTCAGTCCCAGGAACTGTCGCACCTCCTTGAGATTTTTCGGCTCCGGCCATTTCTGGATGGCGGTGACCTTCTCAGGGTCTGGCGCTACTCCTTCTGAGCTGACAATATGTCCCAGATACTGTACCTTTTGTTTGAGCAGATGGCACTTTGAAGGCTTCAGTTTCATCCCATACTTGGACAGTGACTCGAATACCTCCGCCAGGTGCTTCAAGTGATCTTCATAAGTCTTGGAGTACACAATTACGTCGTCCAGGTACAGCAACACAGTTTCAAAGTTGAGATGTCCCAGGCAGCTCTCCATCACTCTCTGGAACGTTCCAGGGGCACTGCTGAGCCCAAACGGCATTCTGTCAAACTCACAGAGTCCCATCGGGGTGGTGAAAGCCGTCTTCTCCCGATCCTCCTCAGCCACAGCTACTTGCCAGTACCCACTAGTGAGGTCAAGGGTGGAAAAGTAATTAGCAGTCTTTAAAGCAGCTAAGGATTCCTCAATGCATGGTAAAGGGTATGCCTGTAATCTACACACATTCTCATGCTTCCATCCTTTTTCCTGACTAGGACTAGAGGTGCTGCCCAGGGACTACAACTATCCCTTATTACCCCTGCTTCCTTCATGTCACGCAACATCTCCTTGGCTTTCTGGTAGTGTGCTGGTGGTATAGGCCTGTACCGTTCTTTAATGGGAGGATGATTGCCTGTGGGGATGTGATGTTGAACCCCTTTTATCTTCCCAAAGTCAAGTGGGTGTTTGCTGAATACCTGTGCGTACTCCTGAACTACTCGATGTACTCCTTGTTTCTGGTGGGCTGGAGTGGTGTCCGTCCCGACATGGAGCTGTTGACACCAATCCTCCACCTTGGTGGTCGGACCGTTATCCTCCACTGGTTGTGGGGAGGTTAAGGGCTCCGTCGGGTGAATGGAGTTATTTTACACAGCATGTAACTTAGCAACAGTGGCATAACGTGGTAATTTGACTTCATCCTCTCCCCAGTTGAGAAGACGCACTGGCACCCTCCCATTATGTACCTCCACTACCCCTCTGGCAGTCAAGAGTGTAGGTCTGTGCTCTGAACAATGGGGCTCTACTACTGCTTGGTAGTTCTGTCCTCTCAGACCTATTGCTGCTCTACACCAAATAAGCATTTCACTTATTGGGGGTATCACAATGGGGTTCGGGTCTGTTACCCGTACATTACCAATCTCACCACCGGTCAGTTTCACTTGCTGCTGGCACATCAGGGTCCGGATCTTCTTTCGGATCACTCCCTTTTGCCTTGGTCTGGCAACGTCGGCGAGCTGTTGGAGTAAAAACACAACCTCCTCCAAACAGTTACTAATAATGTTAGTGCCTAAAACCACATTCAACCCATTTTCCTCATTATCAGTCTTCACTACAAGAAATTCCTGATCCTTTAGCTCCACTCTCCCCACTTTTACGTCTACGTTTTTAGCCCCCAGTAAGTCAAGAGGGAGGCCATTAGAGGCGTATACTGCAAAGTCAGGGTTTGGGGATTGAAGACCGTCCATGGACCAGTATCTGTTGTAGAGAACATCAGGTATAATGGTTACCTGAGATCCAGTGTCCAGCAGGGCAGGGATTGCGATCCCGTCCAATATGATGGACAGGTATGGTCTTCCTCCCACAAACCTGCAGTTCCAGTCTGAGGGGCCTGATGAGTCTATTCCTGGGTGTTGGCCCTCGGACCCAGGATTTGCTCGTTTAAAGGACACCGACGTGCTGGGTGACCTTCTCTGTGGCAGCAGTAGCAGACGATCTCTCGGCGAGGATGATGCTGGTCGCGGGTCCTTCCTGGGGGTGGCGTTGTCCTCCTCCGGTGGGGTGACGTCTTCCTTCTCCTCCGGTTCATCCAGGGGACATCCTCTGGGCAGTCAGCTAGCAGGATCTTTCCTTCTTCCTCCGTCGGCAATTGCAGGGCACTCATTACGGTGGCCAGGTTTTTGGTCAGCTGGCGCACTTCTGAGCACAGACAGTCCAGCTCAGTAAGGGGGCCACCTGCGTTTTGGCTTCCGCAACCAGCGGGGAAAAGGTGGATGCTGCTGGCTTCAGAGTGGCTTCACTCGGGTAACACTGGGTTGCCATCTCGGTGTTTCCAGGGGTCGCAGTCCTTTTATAGCCATATCCTTATGGCATCAAAGGTAGCATCAGGATGATCCAAGGACCACCAGTGCACAGTTCTGCTTTCAGCTTGAGACCTCAGTCCCCGTACAAATTGTTCTTTTAACATTTTATTTTCATTGGTGACACTTATGGGGTTAACCTGTTTGAGAGCTCGCAGGGCCCCCTGTAGTCGGCAGGCGTAGTCCCTAATGCTATCATCTGGTTTCTGGGAGCATTGGTGAAACCTCATCCGGAGATCTGTTTCAGTGCGGTCCTCAAAGATAGTCTGTAGCTTTAAGAAAATTGCAAGCACTGACTCCTGATCTGCAGCTGACCAAGTCTCTACTTCTCTCTCTGCAGCACCAGTCAATTGTCCCACTACCACTGCAGCTCTCTGCTTTTCTGACATAGGGTACATGTCCATTATACTGCATATTTTGCGCTTGAACCCTGACAGGGTGTCTGGCTTGCCGCTTAACTGAGGGAGCCACTTCACTCCAGGCATGTATGGCAGCGTTAGCGGTACTATCGGGGCCACAGGACCAGGTGAGGGGCCAGCGTTTCCATCCTGCGCGACAGCGCCGATGGGTAAGTCATTGGGGCGGTCAGCCAGGGCCGCGCTGTTCAGCTTGCTGCTGCGACATCTGTGCACCCCCCTAGTTAAGCGTGGCCTACCTTCTCCTGTAGGCAGCAGCTTCCTCTGGTCACAGTTGTGAGAAGGACCTGCGTCGCCGGCGCTCTGACGTCAGAGCGTTCACTGAAGCTCTCCACAGGACCTGCCGCCGCGTCAGCGTTGGGGGCGTGTCCAGGACTCAGCGCGCTTTTGCAGGTACGTCCACTAGTTTTTCACGCTGTGGCACTGTAAATGGCGGGCAATGGCGGGAAAATGGCGGGAAATCTTCACCACTATATGCGACAGTCTTATAGTGAGGCACACAGTACCCGGTGGCAATGGGCACAAGTTACTCCATTGCTGCAGGGCACGCGATCCTGTTCGTGACGCCAGATTAAGATGAGTCGCCCTCCAGAGCAATGGGAACTCGGATCTGAGCCTATAGACTACAATGGGGGGATGTCACGGCGACACAGCTCAGTCCGTGGCTCTGGTGCTCATCCTTTAATGTGGGATATTTACAGGTGAATTGAATATTGGAATGGGGATTCGTGACGCCACCTGTGGTACCTGGTCAGGGTGACCAGCGCTGCTGTGCAGATCCACTGAAGGGTTAATATTGTGCAGCTAGATGTTAAGCCTTCCACAGGTAAGGCTGAGTCCTTCATGGTATATAGATGTGTAGGGATGCAGGACAGACGGGGACCCGGCAGTTAGGGGTAATAAGGGAGACACACACATAAGTCACTTTGGTACCTTTACTGAAGATGTTGCAGGCACTCCCCGGAGCACTGTAGGGTGAAGGGTGCACATCCAGATTCTCCCACTGGGTAGGTGTGTGGCCTCCTATTCCTTGCCTTTTTGTAATAAAGTCTTGGCCTGCGTGTAGCTGGGCCTAGCTTGGTCTCTGTCTTGTACCTGGCTGACCTTGTGGTTGGACCTTCTCTCTGAAAGGACAGGGTCTTTTATGGCGGATCCTGCCAGACTCCGTCCTCCTGATCCTGATACGTATCAGCTCTGTGGTACTCCTGGGACTTGTAGTCCTCCAGGAACTCCGGTGTTCTCCTAATGGGTCGTGGAGATCCCTATAGGCTCGGACCCTGGTGTCCGGTCAATACTTGCTGAGGTGAGCTATGAAGGCTCCTCTGTCTCATTAACTTTCCACTCGCCTTCGGCCTACCCGGGCCCTCACACGATCACACACTGGCAGTTGGTGGGCTGCCTCTTCACCGCTCTCTAAGCGTCGGCACGCTTTCTCACTGAGCTCACTCACTTGCTTCAGCTCTGACTAGGCTGGAGTGGTTTCTGTTCCACTTTTACTAGCATCCACTCTCTTGAATTGAATTGCTCTGCAGCCTTTCTCTAATCTCAGCTCTGCACTTCACCTTACTGCAGACTGACTGAGCTCCCTTTCCTGTGTTCACTCTCCTTTTATATGTCTAAACAGCTCCCTCTGGTGGTCTTTGGAATGGGTGAAGGTGTGTGAATGTATATATTGGACCTCTAGTGGTGGTTACCTTCAATGCACCCTTCTGGAAGATATGGATCCAGTCGCAGCTGGGCTCCACAAAAGCAACGGCCCTGCTCACTCGCGTCATCCGATCACCAGCTGAGGTGAGAGTCTCCAGTCATGTATTCTTCGGGTATCTTCTGTGCTTAAATCTGTTGGGCATCTCCTGGATTCTGGGTCTTGACCGGTGTTGCTCTGGTTTTCAGTACTTGACCAGCGTAGTCTGGAGCCCACACCTTGACTGGAGTCTCCCAAATCTCGCTCACTGACACACAATGTCCTACCTGACTCGCTCTCTAAGCATGTTCCAGTAACTCGGCCATTGCGTCTCTTTGGCATGGCTTGACTCTGATCACAGGCTTCAACTGGAGCGTGGCACAGATCTTCCTCATAATTTAGGCCTTCTCCGGCATCTGACCGCTCTCAGGCTCTTCTGTGCTGATGGTGGCTGAAAGCCCACCTCACAAGCATACAACCTGCCCTGGTGCAGGTTCTGGTGCCAACTCTCCCTTCTCAGCCTGGCCAGGCCTTTTATATTCAGGAAGTCCTTTCTGTGTCACCTGATCAGGACCAGCAGGTTAATTCACACACCCTGCAAATCTCCCAGCACAATTTGGTTCCTGCTAACAGAATTCTTTCTTTTCTCTCTTTTACTTTCACTTTCAGTTTGGCCCAGCAGATGGCGGTGCTCGCTTACAGTTACTCAGTCTCTCTTATCTATCTCGTTACACTCCCCCCTTCTTTAAACTCGCCAGTCCTCGGGCAAGAAGAGTCTTTGTGCCCCTTAATGTTCTTCGGAGGAGGGCCAGATACCCACAGTCTTCGCACCCATTTCTGCCTCTCTTGAACTACAGTACAGACCAAAAGTTTGGACACACCTTCTCATTTAAAGACGTTTCTGTATTTTAATGCTGTGAAAACTGTAAACTCACACTGAAGGCATCAATACTATTAATTAACACATGTGGAATTACAGTATATACTTAACAAAAAAGTGTGAAACAACTGAAAATATTTTTTATATTCTAGGGTCTTCAAAGTAGCCACCTTTTGGTTTGATGACTGCTTTGCACACTCTTGGCATTCTCTTGATGAGCTTCAAGAAGTGAAAACCATTTCCGTGACTACTTCTCTGTCCTTCCTCTATGGTCACTCTGTAACGGGCGAACCTCTCTCTCCCACTTCGTTCTTCGGAGGCGGGTATTCCTGTCCAAGGACTGTCTCCTCCAGGTGCAGCATTCTCTCCAGTGGGCATGACCGTTGGAGGAGGAGGCAAATCTTCGTCGTTGGCTGCCTCGTGTAGGGCAACTCCTTGTCATGTGTCCCATTTTTCCACAACTCCAACACTCAATTCTGAGCCTGTCTGGTGGGAACTTCGGTCTGTATCGTTGTCCTCTGGGAGAGGCATACCCCCTCTGTAATCGTTCTTCATCCCAGGATATAGGATTAGATTCTGGGGTTGCTGCTTGAGACACTTGTCTGATCTCCAGGTAGCTATATTATACATACTCTTTGGCTGCAATTTTCTCCCCCTTCACTGTTAAGTTCTTATATGCAAATGTAGCAATAGGGGATTATCTGCGCCACTTAGTCTTACTACTTGTATACATACAACATTCTTGCTATCAGGCTGATATACCTGGCTTAAGATCATGAGTAACTATGTAAATTGATTTTTGTGGCATCTCTCATGGTGAGACATTTCTGCTTTTTTACTTTTCTTATTGTTGGTCTTTTTTTTAACTTATTATTAATAAATATTGGATTTTTTATACATTCTGGATCTCTTCTTGTTTCTGCTGACTACAGTCATCAATGTTGTTTCTATTATTGATTTGAAGTGCCAGTCCCATACGAATTCTGGACATTGTGCTAATTTAGAAAAAACTTTACCTACACTTTAAAGTAAAAGTTTTTAAAAGCTATAAATTGTCTCAATTGTCATATTTTCAGGGCCAACCACATCCTTGACTGACATAAGGTGTACTGTACCAGAAGGCTCTGTACATATCTGCTTTGTCCACTTGGTACCCGGTGATCACAATGCAGATATATAGTGTCATTGTAGGTGTAAATTGTGTATTTGTTGAAGAATATATACGGTATTCTACTCTCAGTCTAGTCCATTCCTAATACCAACCATAGTGCCTACAGAACAAATAAAGGATATACAATATGAGCAATGGAAAGGTTCTTCAATAATTCTAATCAAAACAAACATTTCCCCATGCTTATGTACAGAAATTTCAACTTGCATTGAAAAATATTTAGACTTGAGAGTCCTCAGTGGTTGATACCTTTTAATGGCTAACTGAAAAGATGGTAACAAATTGCAAGCTTTCGAGACTACGCAGGTCTCTTCATCAGGCTGAACTAATACAAAATCTGAAGAATCACATATTTATACACAAGAGGACACAGGAATAATGCAATAGGTAAGACATGTGACGTGAAGCAGAACTGTCATTATGGCAGAGAGATGAACATAAATGTGACTAGTTCATAGATAAGGAGTGAAAGTTTTATTACCCTCTGATTGGGGTCTGGTATTGTGTTGTGATGACCCTAAAAGGTCAGGGAAGCAGATTCCTTAATTGTTGTAGAAAGACATAAAACTCTGGGATATATTCATCCCAGCACTAAGAGTGTCAAAGGTCATCATAAGTTTATATTCCCAGACTTTTCTATCCTTCTCAGATTTGAAGTTAGATTTTAATACAAGTAATTCCATATCCGTCATGCTATGACCGGGGATACAAAAGTGTTTTGCCAAAGGTAAATCCATTCTCCTTTCTCTTATTGTGTGGCGATGAGAATTCATCCTTGTTCTCAGTTTTTGCCCGGTCTCCCCCACATACAGACCCCCAGTTGGACATTTAGTACATATAATTAGGTACACCACATTAGATGTGATGCAGCTGAAAGTACCTGGTATCTTGTAGTCCTGATGGGAGTTGGGGATCTTTATCCTGTCCGTGGTCATTATAGATGTACAGGTTTTGCATTTCTTTTGTTTGCAAGGAAAGGTACCTGCAGCTGTTGGGGAGGACAGGGAGCTTCTGACAATGATGCTTCTTAGATTTGGGGGCTGCCTAAAACATAGTAGTGGGGGGTCTGGAAATATGGATTGTAATCGGGCATCTTTTTGTAGTAAAGGTTGTAGTTTCCGTGCAGCTCCCCTTAGCATCTCCAGACTTGGATTGTAGGTGACCACTAGAGGCACCCGGTTATTTTCTTCTTTAGTTTTGTAATGTAGCAGGTGATTCCTTGATATTCTGGTGGCTCTTGTAATTTGGTTTTCAATTGTTCTTGGATGGTAGCCCTGGTTCAAAAAAGTCTTTCTGAGGCGACCAAGGTGTTCATCTCTATCCATGGGGTTGGAACATATACGGTTGTATCTGATGGCTTGGCTGTAGACAATAGAGTTTTTTATGTGTTTTGGATGGAAACTGTCCCATTTAAGATATGTTGGACGGTCGATTGGCTTCTGATACAGGGATGTCTCTATTTCATTGTTCTTTAGCTTAATGGTGGTGTCTAAAAAGTTGTGATTCTTCAGATTTTGTATTAGTTCAGCCTGATGAAGAGACCTGCGTAGTCTCGAAAGCTTGCAATTTGTTACCATCTTTTCAGTTAGCCATTAAAAGGTATCAACCACTGAGGACTCTCAAGTCTAAATATTTTTCTATCTACTGGCTAACACGGTACGAAGATACACATCTTTCCTATATCAACTTGCATTGAAACACTTTTTTCAACAGTTTTTTTTGTTTTCCTGACTGCACACATCATGACAATTCATTTATTCTTCCATGTGACAGGAACACCCCCTAGGAAAACATATTGTAGGCCTTGGGCTAGAAGTAGTACATCTTTGTAATTGGTGGTCTATTGTATATATGATGTAAAGACATCTGTAACTCTGCATGCCACTTGCAGTGTGGGGTTAATTGGTTCTTAAAAAATAGTAACACAATGTATAAAAATGTTGAACCCATAACAGAGAATGTGCCACCAGATGCTCCTCAGCATGACTGTATGTGTCCTTCCATTTACAGGCCCATGCTTATTACATTTAGGGGTAAAATTAGAAAAAATGTGGTCTACATGTTAAAGATATAAGCAATGATAAGGGATGTACATATCTTTATCATTCAAATTTACTATTTAAGAACACAAAACTTCACATAGGAAGTACAAGTTTTTTTAACAGTTTTCTCCAATGATTCACATAAAATTTATTACAAAAGTGATATCTCTTTGAAACTGTAACATTAAAGAAGTATCATTAACATTTGTACAGTATTGTACAATCTGTCGTGATTATGTATGCATGTCTTCTCTGGTTGCCACTGGAACAATTCAATGGATCCCACTGATTCTGAGAATGTTTTCTTGTGACATATTGTACTTCATGATAGTGGTAAAACTTCTTTGATATGACTTGCGTTTATTTGCGAAAAAAACAGAAATTTGGCAAAAATTTAGAAAATTTTGCAATTTTCAAACTTTTAATTTTTTTGCTCTGAAATCAGAGTTAAATCACATAAAGTAGTTAAAAAATAACATTTCCCACATGTCTACTTTACATAAGCACAATTTTTTAAACATTTGAAATTATAAGGGTTAAAAGTTTTACAAAAAAATTTGCAAAACCATTTTTTTAAGGACCAACTCACATGTGAAGTTACTTCGAGGGGCCTATATGACAGAAAATACTTAAAAGTGACACCGTTATAAAAACTGCACCATTCAAGGTACTCAAACCACATTCAATAAGTTTGTTAACCCTTCACAGGATTTTTTGGAATGTGGAATGAAAAAATAAACATTTACTTTTCTTTCACAAACATTTTCCTTTTGACTTTTTTTTTCTTTTTTTTTACTTTCGCAAGGGTAAGGCCGGGGTCACACATGTGAGAAACTCGCATGATTCTCGTGCGAGTCTCTCGCATAAACACCCGGCACTGCCGCCAGAACTCGGCTTGGAGCATGCGGCTGTATAGAATTACATGCAGCCGCATGCTCCTGTCCGAGTGCCGGAGGCAGTGCCGGGTGTTTATGCGAGAGACTCGCATGAGAATCGTGCGAGATTCTCGCATGTCTGACCCCGGCCTAACAGGACAAAATGGACCACACAATTTGTTGAGCAATTTCTTCTGAGCATGCCGAAACCTCATATGTGAGGTAAATCTACAGTTTCAGCACATTGCAGGACTCGGAAGGGAAGGGGCGCCATTTCTCTTTTTGAATGTTAAATTTGCTGGAATAATTAGTGGATGCCATGTCACGTTTGGAGAGCCCCTGATGTGCCTAAACAGTGAAAACCCCCAACAAGTGACACCATTTTGGAAACTAAACCCCTTATGGAACTTATCTAGATGTGTATTGAGCACCTTGAACACACAGGTGCTTCACAGAAGATTATAACATAGAGCCGTGAAAATAAAAAAAAATAAAATTTTTCCTAGATAAATCTATTTTAGCCACAGATTTTGCATTTTCATACTGGTAACAGGAGAAATTGCTCCATAGGACAAATTAGACAACAAATTTTGAGTATGGCGATACCCCATATGTGGGGGGAAACAGCTGATTGGGTGCACAGCAAGGCTCAGAAGGGAAGCAACGCCTTTGACGTTTTGAATGCAAACTTTGCTGGAATAATTAGCGGACCCCATGTTGTGTTTGAAATGCCCCTGATGTACCTAAACAATGGAAACCACTCACAAGTGAAACCTTTTTGGAAACTAGACCCCTTAAGGTACTGCCACACTACACAATCCCGCTAGCGATCTCGTTAGCGTTGCATACTAATGAGATCGCTAGCGGGATTGTTTCTATATCGCTAGTGTCGGCCACATTTAGCGATATCGTTAAGGACGCTATCGCGGTTAGCGATCTCCTTAACGACTTTAGCGGTACAAAAGTACCGCTAAATCGCTAAAAAAGGTGCCACACTTAGCGATTAGATACTTACCCAGCGGGAGCGCCGACGATAAAATAGGGTCCGGAACGATTCCAGCGACGAGCGAGATCACAGCAGGAAGCTCGTCGCTGGCAGATGCCGCACACAACAACATCGCTAACGGGATCGCTAAATAGTGATGTTTTTTAGCGATCCCGTTAGCGATGTTGTTTAGTGTGGCATACCCTTTAGGGAACTTATCTAGATGTGTAGTTAACACCTTGAACCCCCTGGTGCTTCACAGAAGTTTATAACGTTAAGCCATGAAAATAAAAAAATCACATTTTTCCCGCAAAAATCTTTTTTAGCTCCACATTTTGTATTTTCACAAGGGTGAAAATGTACCCCAAAATTTGTTGTGCAACTTTCCTGGGATTACCGATGCCCCATATGTCATGAAAAACTACTTTTGAGGCACAGTGCACAGCTCAGAAGGGAAGAAATGCCATATTATAGTGCAGATTTTGCTGTACTTGTTTGAGCGTGCCATGTCACATTGGCAGAGCCCCTGAGGTGCCAGAACAGCAGAACCCTCCCATAAGTGACCCCATTTTACAAACTAAACCTTTCATGAATTCATCTATGGGTGCAGTGATTATATTGACACCACAGGTGTGCAACAGACTTTTATACCATTGGGCAGTGAGGATAAAATAATTTACATTTTTACCACCAAGATTGCGTGCTACCCCAAGTTTTACATTTTCATACTGGGAAATGGGTCAAAATGGCTCCACAATTTGTCTCACAATTTCTACTAAACACGGCAATACCCCGTATGCGGCTGTACAGTATTACTTAGCCATACGGAAAGACTCGGGAGGGACGGAACACTATTTGCCTCCTGGAACGCAGATTTTCCTAGAAGTGTTTTTGGATTCCATATAAAGAGCCCCTCAGTGAAACAAAAGCAGAATCGCCCCTCAAGTGACCCCATTTTGAAAATTATAACCCCTTGGGAATTGATTTATAGATGTAGTGACGATATTTTACTCCATGGGTGTTTTCCAGAAGCAATCAGCAGTGGATGTTGCTGAGTGAAAATTACAAACTGCCATTGTAGTGACCAGTACGTTGTAGTGACCAGTACATTATGCCCAACTCATGCTTCTGGAGACATGCACATGTAAATTAGGCAGGCTCTCATCACTACAGAAATGCCAAACATGGGCGCTAAATATGGTTTAGGCACACTGAGGCTCAGAAGAAGGGGGCATTTGGATCTGTGAGCAGAGAATTTGCTAAATTCGCGAGGAGCCATTTCACTTTTCCAGACCCTTTGTCCTTCTAGTAATGTGAAAGCCCACTCTATTTCCATTAACAGATGACGGACCTGAGTGAGGGCTTGCATTTTTTGTGGATTGAGTTGAAGCTTTTATTGGGAACATTTTGCATAACATTTATGATCATATTTATCCGGCACTCTACGCTGAGCACTTACATCGGGGTTTCCATCTAAATCACCGAGTGACGTGACAGATGAAATCCTGATGGATCCATTCATTATAATGAGGCAGCACAGTTACTCTGCGCTGTGTCTGGCTTCTGTTCAGAGGTGTCCTTCTTTTCAGAAATGCACAAAACTGTGACCGACATCACTTTTATGCAATTCTAAAAAGACAGACACCTTTGGATCACATGTCCTACGGCGTCCACAGTGCCTCCATCTGCCTCATTATAGGAAATCTTCCACCAGGGGTTCTGTCTTAATCACATATTTCAGAGAAACTCTTGTGTAAGCACTCAGTGCAGAGCGCAGCATAAATGTGCGCAGAGCCTTGCTGTGATCTTTGGGAGGCAGAATAAAAAAAATCAACAGCTGGTGGAGAATTGGTTTTATTTATTTTTTACGCCGTTTCTCTTGTGGTATAAGTGATTAGGCAACTTTATTCTTCGGGTCAGGTGAAATTTCAGCGATACCAGATTTATATAATTTTTTTTGTTTTTCTGCTGTCACACATTAAAAAATGCTTTTTTATCATGAAAACTAATTTTTGCATCACAATATTTTGAGAGCTATAATTTTTTGGCCAACAAAGTTTTGTGAGGGCTTGTTTTTTGCGGAACAATCTGACGTTTTTATTGCACATTTTCGGGCACATGACTTTTTTTATCACTTTCTATTCTGATTTGTGGGGGACAGAATGAACAAAAACCAACAATTCAGGGATTGCTTTGGGGGGGTTATACCGTTCCGCGTGTGGTAAAATTCGTAAGGCAGCTTTGTTCTTCGGGTCAGCAATATCTCATTTATACTGTTTTTATGTTTTGTCGCTTTTACACAATAAAAACTATTTTATAGAAAAAATTATTATTTTTGCATTTCTTTATTTTGAGAGCTATAACTTTTTTGTTTTTCTGCTGATGGATCTGTATGGTGGCTTGTTTTTTGTGGGACAAGATGATGTTTTCAGCGGTACCATATTTATGTACATTTGTCTTTTTGATCGCGTGTTATTCCACTTTTTGTTCGGCGGTATGATGATAAAGCATTGATTTTTGCCTTGTTTTTTATTTTTTTACGGTGTTCACTGAAGTTAGTTAACTAATGAGACAGTTTTATAGGGCGGGTCATTGCGGCTGCGGCGATACCAAATATGTTTACTTTTAATGTTTATTTTTTTATTTACATAATAAATGTATTTATTGTAAAAATATTTATTGTTTTCTTTATTTGGGGATCTTTTTAAAAATATTTTTACATTGTCCCATCCTGGGACATCACTGTATAGTGTCAGATCGCTGATCTGATTCTCTGCAATGCTTCTGCACTGCAGAGTATCACATCAGCATCTGACAGGCAGGGAAGGAGGCATGTCAGCACATGCTCTCAGCAGATACTCAGAAGTCACCTTCCCTGCAGGATCCCAAAGGACCCCGCTGCCATCTTTTGGCTTGGGGTCTCCATGGAGGCCATCAGGACAATGCGATCGCATCCCGTTGTCCTGATGGAAGCACGCACGGAACTCATTCCCTGTGCCATGCTCCTCTATGTTACTGTCACTACTGACAGCGGCATCAGAGGGGTTAAATGCCAGCAATTGGTGCTAGCACCGATTATGGGTGTTGCTGCATGGTGTCAGCTCTCACACAGAGCTGACACCCACACCCAATCGCCTCAGCGTGAGGCCGCGCGATCGTGCCGCTGTACATATACTGCTGTTTGCAGGAACGCAGCTCCCGCAGAGCAGTATATGTACAAAATAAAGAAGAAAATAAGCAGGCACCGCCAACAATAAATTACAAATACCGAAGGGTGCAACTATTGCGCTTTAGTCCAAAAATACGGTAAATCCATTTCTTCATATCATTGCGCATGAGCCGAGTGGTTTGAATCACATACTTATTTTTTGCTTCTTAAAATGGTTTAAATATTTATTTCTTAGCAGTGCATAATATACTTTTGCTACTGGAAGGAGACAATGGAAACATGCCTTTTCCTTATTGATTGTGTACTTTACAGAACACTCCAGTATTGATTCAGAGGCGATGACAAACCACAGAATTGCTCTTTTATTCTTACAGGCACCAAGTATTTGTCAATAACGTGCTCTGAGGCAGCAATTTAGAGATCTGATAAATAATTCATCTACTGCATTTCTCTTTTTCCAAATAAATAATCCTACATTCTTTTTTTGCAGCAGATGCAGATATATACACGATAAAGAAATATAATACGAGGCAAAACGCTATGCTTTTGTCATCATACTGCTGAACAAAAAGTGGAATAAAATGCAATCAAAAAGACCAATCCAAATAAAATGGTATCATCATCTTGTCCTGCAAAAAAACAAGCTGACGTACAGCAATGTCAGCAGAAAGACAAAAAAGTTATAGCTCTCAGAATATTTCTATTTTCTATAAAATAGCTTTTATCGTATAAAAGCACCAAAACATAAAAAAGATTTAAATGAGGTATCTTATAATCGTACTGACCTGAAGAATAAAGCTGCCTTATCAATTTTACCACACACGGAATGGCATAAAAAAACAATAAAGAATTTCTGAATTGCTGGTTTTTGTTCATTCTGCCTTCCAAAAATCGGAATAGAAAGGTATAAAAAAATGTCATAGGCCCCACACTTTTGAGCACGACAGTGTGCCTAAACCACATTTAGCGTCCACATGTTAGGCATTTATATAGCGATGACACCTTGTCTAATTTACAGGTGCTTATTTCCAGGAGCATGAGCTGGGCACTACCACTTACTGGTGACTTCAACATACTACAACGTACGGGCACCACAATGGTAGTTTGCAATTTTCATTTAGCAACATCCACTGCTGCTTGTTTCTCGAAAACACCCATGGAGTCAAAATTGTCACAATGTAAAGAGGAAGACCGGGCTGCGGGTAGCTGCATTGCGTCGGGTCCAGAACTGTCGAGGCTGTGTCCATGTTGCCCGGGGGAAGGAATAGGGGACCGCACAAACACCATGACCCGGGAAGAAGGGGTGTGTTTAAGAGTAGGACAGAGCTGAAAGCACGCAAACCAGGCTGTAGTTTCCCGCCATCAGGGAGAGTGCAGGACAGTGATCAGTGTGCTCTGCGCCCTGAGCAGTAGCGCCTCGACATACTGCGGCCGACATCTCCAGAGCGCTCCAGCGGGACAGTGAGTGTGGGAAGCGCTGTGTGCGCAGCTAAACGTAGGACTGTGCTCGGGCAGAGAAGCATGGGCCAGTTACAGGACACTGAGGTGCGGTTCCCTTTGATGGCCAGCGTGCATCAGATCACGCTTGGTACGGAGACTTCTGCAGCATTTCCCATTTTGATTGCACGGGCTTATGGACCAGGGGCTCAGCGGGTAAAACCAGAGACTGGCCGCTGCCGCCAGAAGACAGATTTCTAATCCCATCGGCGGATTCTACACCGGCCGTCGCGGTACTACTACCCTCATCGGACTGTGGACTAAGGAGCACCAACAGGATCTACAATAAGTGTTGTTTCAATCTCAGACTGTCACACTCATTCTGATTATTCCATTTATTCTTGTTATTCTATTAACTGTTTATTAACTTCCTGCGAGGAGATTACTTTCACCTTTACTGTTAAATAATATTGTTATACCGTATTGCTCTGCAATCCCTGCTTACATTTACACCTGTAGATAAATACCCAAAGGGGGATACTTTCCAAAAAGGGTCACAAGAGGGGATATTCTGCTATTTGAACATTTAGGGGCTCTGTTTATGGAGTCCGCAAACTATTCTAGCAAAATCTGTGCTCCAGGAGGAAAATAGTACTATGTTCCTCCTGAGTCTCGCCGTATGGCTAAGCAATACTATACAGCCACATATGGGGTATTTTCACTATCAGCAGAAATTGTGGGACAAATTTTGGTGCCATTTTTACCCATTTCCCAGTGTGAAAAATGTAGAATCTGGGGCTAAAACTAAATTTTTGTTGGCAAAAATGTAATTATTTTTTCTTTAATGTCCAATGGTATAAAATTATGTGACACACCTGTAGTGTCAATATAATCACTGCACCCATAGATGAATTCATTGAGAAGTGCAGTTTGTAAAATGGGGTCGATTTTAGGGAGGCTCTGCTATTCTGGCACCTCAGGAGTTCTACCAATGTGACATGGCACCCACAAACCAGTCCAGCAAACTCTGAACTCCAATATTGCGCTTCTTCCCTTCTGAGCTTTGCACTGTGCCTCAAAAGTAGTTTTCAGCCACATTGATGTGCTCACGAGAAATTGCACCACAAATTTTGGGGTCCATTTTTCCCTGTTAACCTTGTAAAAATTAAAAATTGGGGCTAAAAAAACATTTTTGTGATTTTTTTTATTTTCATGGCTCAACGTTATTAACTTCTGTGAAGCACCTGTGATCTCATGGTGCTCACCATACATGTACAGTCATGGCCAAAAGTTTTGAGAATGACACAAATATTAATTTTTACAAAGTCTACTGCTTCACTTTTTCTAATGGCAATTTGCATATACTCCAGAATGTTATAAAGAGTGATCAGCTTAACAGCAATTACTTGCAAAGTCAATATTTGGCAAGAAAATGAACTTTATCCCCCAAAACACATTTCAACATCATTGCATCCCTGCCTTAAAAGGACCAGCTAACCTCTTTTCAGTGATTGCTCCATTAACACAGGTGTGGGTGTTGATGAGGACATGGCTGGAGATCAATCTGTCATGATTAAGTAAGAATGACACCACTGGACACTTTAAAAGGAGGCTGGTGCTTGGCATCACTGTTTCTCTTCTGTTAACCATGGTTATCTCTAAAGAAACACGTGCAGTCATCATTGCAATGCACAAAAATGGCCTAACAGGGAAGAGTATCGCAGCTAGAAAGATTGCACCTCAGTCAACAATCTATCGCATCATCAAGAACTTCAAGGAGAGAGGTTCCATTGTTGCCAAAAAGGCTTCAGGGCGCACAAGAAAGACCAGCAAGCGCCAGGACCGTCTCTTAAAAGTGTTTCAGCTGCGGGATTGAGCTACCAGCAGTGCAGAGCTTGCTCAGGAATGGCAGCAGGCAGGTGTGAGTGCATCTGCATGCACTGTGAGGCGGAGACTCTTGGAGCAAGGTCTGGTTTCAAGGAGGGCAGCAAAGAAGCTACTTCTCTCCAGAAAAAAAACATCATGGACAGACTGATATTCTTCAAAAGGTACAGGCAGTGGACTGCTGAGGACTGGGGTAAAGTTATTTTCTCTGATGAATCCCCTTTTCGATTGTTTGGGACATCAGGAAAACGCCTCATTCGGAGAAGACAAGGTGAGCGCTACCACCAGTCTTGTCTCATGCCAACTGTTAAGCATCCTGAAACCATTCATGTGTGGGGTTGCTTCTCAGCCAAGGGAATAGGCTCTCTCACAATCCTGTCTAAAAACACAGCCATGAATAAAGAATGGTACCAGAATGTCCTTCAAGGGCAACTTCTCCCAACCCTCCAAGAGCAGTTTGGCAATCAACAATGCCTTTTCCAGCATGATGTAGCACCTTGCCATAAAGCAAAGGTGATAACTAAATGGCTCAGGGAACAAAACATAGAGATTTTGGGTCCATGGCCTGGAAACTCCCCAGATCTTAATCTCATTGAGAACTTGTGGTCAATCATCAAGAGACGGGTGGACAAACAAAAACCTAAACATTCTGACAAAATGAAAGCATTGATTGTGCAAGAATGGACTGCTATCAGTCAGGATTTGGTCCAGAAGTTGATTGAGAGCATGCCAGGGAGAATTACAGAGGTCATGAAGAAGAAGGGTCAACACTGCAAATATTGACTTGCTGCATTAACTCATTCTAACTGTCAATATAAGCTTTTGTTACTCATATGTTTGCAATTATTATATTTCTGTCTGTGATAAAAACATCTGTCAAACACACATAAAAACCAGAGGCCAGCAGATCATGTGAAAATATAATATTTGTGTCATTCTCAAAACTTTTGGCCATGACTGTATAGTGGATTCGGAAAGTATTCAGACCCTTTAAATTTTTCACTCTTTGTTTCATTGCAATAATTTGGTAAATGCAAAAAAAGTTAATTTTTTTCTCATTACTGTATGCTTTGCAGCCCATCATTACTGGGAAAAAACAGAAATTTTTGCAAATTTATTCAAAAAGAAAAACTGAAATATTACATGGTCATAAGTATTCAGACCCTTTGCTCAGTATTGAGTAGAAGCACCCTTTTAAGCTAGCACAGCCATGAGTCTTCTTAGGAATGATGCAACAAGTTTTTCGCAACTAGATTTCGGGATCCTTTGCCATTCTTCCTTGCAGGTCCTCTCCAGTTCCGTCAGGTTGGATGGTGAACTTTGGTGGACAGCCATTTTTGGGTCTCTCCAGAGATGCTGAATTGGGTTTTGGTCAGGGCTTTGGCTTGACTAGTCAAGAATGGTCACAGAGTTGTTCTGAAGCTACTCCTTCATTATTTTAGCTGTGTGCTTGGGTTCATTGTCTTGTTGGAAGGTGAACCTTCGGCCAAGTCTGAGGTCCAAGATATCTCTGTACATGGCCGCATTCATGTTTACTTCAATTGCAACCAGTCGCCTGTCCCTGCAGCTGAAAAACACCCCCATAGCATGATGCTGCCACCACCATGTTTCACTGTTGGGATTGTATTGGGCAGGTGATGAGCAGTCCCTGGTTTTCTCCACACATACTGCTTAGAATTATCCCCAAAAAGTTCTTTCTTTGTCTCATTAGAGCAAAGAATCTTATTTATCATAGTCTGGGAGTCCTTCATATGTTTTTTTTAGCAAACTCTCTGTGGGCTTTCATATGTCTTGCACTGAGGAGAGGCTTTCTGTCAGGCCACTCTGCCATAAAGGCCTGACTGGTGGAGGGCTGCAGTGATAGTTGACTTTGTGGAACTTTCTCCCATCTCCCTACTGCATCTGTGGAGCTCAGCCACAGTTATCTTGGGGTTCTTCTTTACCTCTCTCACCAAGGCTCTTCTCCCACAATTGCTCAGATTGGCTGGACAGCCAGGTCTAGGAAGACTTCTGGTGGTCCCAAACTTCTTCCATTTAAGGATTATGGAAGCCACTGTGCTCTTAGGAACCTTGAGTATTGCAGAAATTCTTTTGTAACCTTGCCCAGATCTGTGCCTTGCCACAATTCTGTCTCTGAGCTCTTTGGCCAGTTCCTTTGACTTCATAATTCTCATTGGGCTGACATGCACTGTGAGCTGTGAGGTCTTATAAAGACAGGTGTGTGCCTTTACAAATCAAGTTCTATCAGTTTAATTAATCACAGCTGGACTCCAATGAAGGAGTAGAACCATCTAAAGGAGTATCACAAGGAAATGGACAGCATGTGACGCAGATATGAGTGTCTGAGCAAAGGGTCTGAATACTTATGACCATGTGATATTTCAGTTTTTCTTTTTTAATAAATTCTCAAAAATGTCTACATTTCTGGTTTTTATCAGTGAAGATGGGGTGTAGAGTGTACATTAATGAGAAAAAAATGAACTTTTTTGCATTTACCAATTGGCTACAATGAAACAAAGAGTGAAAAATGTAAAGGGGTCTGAATACTTTCCGAACCCACTGTAAATTCATTGAGGGGTCAAGTTTCCAAAATTGACAGCAAATTTTGCATTCAGAAAGTCAAATAGTGCTGCTTCACTTCTGAGCCTTGCAATGCTCCACAGCAGCTATTTTCCCCCACATATGGGGTATTGGCATACTCAGAAGAAATTGGACAAATGGTATGTAAATTCTGATGGAATATAGGCTGAACTGGATGGACAAATGTATTTTTTTGGCCTTGCTAACTATGTTACTATGTATGGTGCAATATCTCCTGATATCCTTGTGAAAATGCAAAATTTGTGGTTAAAAAAGTTAAATTTTCATTTTTTCCTTCCACATTCCATTAATTCCTGTAAAACACCTGAAGGGTTAATTAAGTTATTGGATGTGGTTTTGAACACCTTGAGAGGTGAAGTTTTTAGAATGGTGTCACTTTTGAGTATTTTTTGTCATATCGGTCCATCAAAGTCACTTCAAATGTGATGTGGTCACAAAAAATGGTTTTGTAAATTTTACCAGAAAAATGAGAAGTCGCTTGTCAAATTTTAACCTTTATAACTTCCTAGCAAAAAAACATTATGCTTCAAAAATTGTGCTGATGTAAAGTAGACATGTGGAAAATTTTATTTATGAACTATTTTGTGTGACATAACTGATTTAAGGGCATAAAAATTAAAAGTTTGAAAATTTTTATATTTTCCATTTTTTTGCCAAATTTCTGACATTTTATGAAAGGAGAAGGACCTTGTTTCTGCTGCTCTCTAGAAGTTGGAAGACAATATAGAATCTGCCTGTCTTTTTCAAACTACAAACATGGTATAGAAAGACATGTGACTTGAAGTCCCTGAGATCTATTCCCAATCTTTTATAGGGCAGTGCATGGAACTTGTGTGCCAAACTCTGGAGTACCTGATATGGCAAGGTGGCCTCTGAGTTCCTGTTCTTAGAAACATATTTGAAACTGAGACTTTTGTGACCCCTAAAGTTGCCCCATTATTTACAAGATTAAAGAGTAACTCTCGTTTTATTTTTTTTCCCATAAATCAGTAGTACACATGAAAATAAAAAAAAACCTTTTTGATGTACAGTATTTTAGTAGAGAAACCTGCTTCTTTCTCATCCTGGAGTGATCATTCATTCTCAAAATTCTTAATTCATAGGTAAAATGTGTCTTCAGTGAATACAGTAGGAAAATTTACCAATTTTTTATATGTGTAATTGAGTATTACTTTTTTCATGTATATTCTATTGTACTTTCGTATCAATTTAGAAAATAGTGGAAATTCACTGGAAAGTTGTATTCTAGCCAAAAACATTTATACCTCATTAAAACTGCCAATGAAAAAAACCAGTGTCTATAGGGGTCACAATACAGATGGCCCCAATGGTTTATGTTGGATTATACAGGTCATATTTTTTTAGTCTGTTTTGTCTGACATTTTTTCATATAAAACATTTTTTTTTAAATCATATAATACATTGAAAGACCACAATATCTGACAAAATAGAAGCTTTATGTTTATTAGACACATTTTTGGCTTCAGTGCAACTTCAAGGAAAACTATTTAATAATTAGGGCTAATCTGTGATGGAGGGATATTCCCTTTCCTTCTGTTCTTAAGTTTGGATCAACCCAATTTACAGCTTGAAGCTCATCTTTTAGTGAAGTTCTTTCATGTGACCTCCTTGGGGAGTTGGCACAAGAATATAGTCATTGGAAATTAAGAGATCCTCTCCTCTCAATAATTCACACAACCTTGTAAATACTGTTTGTATACAAATCTAATGGTTCCCTAACTGATGTACTGAGATAGCACTCTGGTGACAAGACAAGTTGTGCTGTCGCTTTCCATATGCTGGAGTCCCAAGTTTTATACATTTTAATTGGTTCCCTGCAGAATAACGTTTATAAGCATATGGTCTGTAGAATGCTGAATATGCTTATGCTACCCAGTACTTTAGGTGGCACTAGCTGCTGTACATTTATTTATGAGGGGTGCTTAGCATCCTGTGGTGGTGGAATGCCAAATAACCATATTGGAGTCCTGTCATCTATTTAAAAGTACAAGGAGAGGGACATATTCCAGATGATTATCCTTAAGACTTTAAAGTGGCAAAAAATGTTTGAGCATATTTATTTTAGTTTTTCATAAGTAGTGGTTCAGCATTATACTATAAAACGTAGTTTAACTGTTAAATTTTACTTTTCTTAAAAAGGCACTGTCCCTGGATATATTTCTACCAGAATTAACACTTGGATTTAGGAATAAGGCTTATATTTATTTGCAATCAGGGGTCCCTATTTATTTTATCTGAATTATTGTCTTAACTCCTTAACCTCCGTGCCTGTTTTCACCTTCCTGACCAGGCCAATTCTGACCAGTGTCACTTTATGAGGTTACAACTCTGAAACGCTTAAATGGAGTCTGAACAACAGCTAAAGACGTTCCATGAACAGTTCAATCAATTTGATCCCACCATCAACTTAACACTTAACTACTCCAGCACTGAAATTAACTTTTTAGACACCACCATTAAGCTAAAGAACAATGAAATAGAGACATCCCTGTATCAGAAGCCAATCGACCGTCCAACATATCTTAAATGGGACAGTTTCCATCCAAAACACATAAAAAACTCTATTGTCTACAGCCAAGCCATCAGATACAACCGTATATGTTCCAACCCCATGGATAGAGATGAACACCTTGGTCGCCTCAGAAAGACTTTTTTGAACCAGGGCTACCATCCAAGAACAATTGAAAACCAAATTACAAGAGCCACCAGAATATCAAGGAATCACCTGCTACATTACAAAGCTAAAGAAGAAAATAACCGGGTGCCTCTAGTGGTCACCTACAATCCAAGTCTGGAGATGCTAAGGGGAGCTGCACGGAAACTACAACCCTTACTACAAAAAGATGCCCGATTACAATCCATATTTCCAGACCCCCCACTACTATGCTTTAGGCAGCCCCCAAATCTAAAAAGCATCATTGTCAGAAGCTCCCTGTCCTCCCCAACAGCTGCAGGTACCTTTCCTTGCAGACAAAAGAAATGCAAAACCTGTACATCTATAATGACCACGGACAGGATAAAGATCCCCAACTCCCATCAGGACTACAAGATACCAGGTACTTTCAGCTGCATCACATCTAATGTGGTGTACCTAATTATATGTACTAAATGTCCAACTGGGGGTCTGTATGTGGGGGAGACCGGGCAAAAACTGAGAACAAGGATGAATTCTCATCGCCACACAATAAGAGAAAGGAGAATGGATTTACCTGTGGCAAAACACTTTTGTATGCCCGGTCATAGCATGACGGATATGGAATTACTGGTATTAAAATCTAACTTCAAATCTGAGAAGGATAGAAAAGTCTGGGAATATAAACTTATGATGACCTTTGACACTCTTAGTGCTGGGATGAATATATCCCAGAGTTTTATGACTTTCTACAACAATTAAGGAATCTGCTTCCCTGACCTTTTAGGGTCATCACAACACAATACCAGACCCCAATCAGAGGGTAATAAAACTTTCACTCCTTATCTATGAACTAGTCATATTTATGTTCATCCCTCGGCCATAATGACAGTTCTGCTTCACGTCACATGTCTTACCTATTGCATTATTCCTGTGTCCTCTTGTGTATAAATATGTGATTCTTCAGATTTTGTATTAGTTCAGCCTGATGAAGAGACCTGCGTAGTCTCGAAAGCTTGCAATTTGTTACCATCTTTTCAGTTAGCCATTAAAAGGTATCAACCACTGAGGACTCTCAAGTCTAAATATTTTTCTATCTACTGGCTAACACGGTACGAAGATACACATCTTTCCTATATCTAAATGTATCCCAGTGATTCTGAGACTTTTTTACTTGTACTTTATGGTAGTGGTTAATTTAGGTCAATATTTTTTATGTTTATTTGTGAAAATATCAAAAATTTGGCCAACATTTTTAAAATTTAGCAATTTTAAAATTTTTAATTTACATGCCGTTAAACCAGATTGTTACAGTATATCACGCAAAATAGTTAACAAATAACATTTAACACATGCCTACTTTATATTTCCGTAATTTCTGAAACATAATTTTTTTTTTTCGGAAGTTAGGAGGGTTAAAAGTTTATCAGCAATTTCTCATTTTTCTAACAAAATTTACAAAACCAATTTTTTTAAGGACCACATCACATTTGTAGTTACTTTGAGGGCCCTATATGACATAAAATACTCAAAAGTGACACCATTTTAAAATAGCACTGCTCAAAGTGCTCAAAACCACATTCAGTAAACCTTCAGGTGCTTCACAGGAATTAAATCAATGTTGAAGAAAAAAATGAAAATGTTACTTTTCCCACAAAAATGTTGCTTTAGCCCCAAATTTGGCATTTTCACAAGGTTAATAGGAGAAAAAGGAACATACAATTTATTGTGAAATTATTCCTCAGTACGCCAATACCCCATCTGGGGTGAAAAACTATTGTCTGGGTGTACGACAGGACTCGGAAGGGAAGAAGCACTATTTGACTTTTGGAATGCAAAATTGGCTGGAATCGATAAAGGACACCATGCCGTGTTTGCAGAGCCCCTGATGTGTCTAAACAGTGGAAACTTCCCCACAAGTGACCCCATTTGGGAAACTTCACCCGTCAAGGAATATAGAACTTTGGTGAGCACCTTGAACCCAAAGGTGATTCACAGAATTTTATAACATTGAGCTGTGAAAATGAATAAATACATTTTTCCAGCCAACATGTTGCTTCATCCCCAAATTTTTCATTTTCATCAGGATAGCAGGAAAAAATGGACCTTTCAATTTGCTATGCAATTTCTTCTGAGTACACTGATACCTTATATATGGCGTAAAACTACTGTTTGGCACATGGGAGGGCTCAGAAGGGTAGGAAAGCCAATTGAATTCTGGAGTGCCATATTGGCTGGAATAGATTGCGGATGATATGTCATATTTGAAAATCCCATGACATGCCAGACTAGTTAAAACCCCCAAAAGTGAACCAACTTTGGAAACTACACCTCTTTAATTCACCTAGGGGTGTAGTGAGCATTTTTAAGCTTCAGGCAATTCACAGATTTGTGTTATGAATGTTTTAGAAATGAATTCTGAGCAGAAGCTCCCTCTGGTGGTTGCAAACAGTACTGAACCATTCAATGAGGATTGGCAATCAGGGATCATGGACTGGCTGGATATAAGGGAGGTTTCCCCCCATCATGGTTGCCGGTGATCAATTGTTCTTGTCTCAACGTTGTTTCCTGGTTCACTTGGAAGCTTGCTGAGTCTTGCCTCTTCTCCTGCTCTCAGATAAGATATTTTCTGTTTTTTGTTTTTGTGCTTGCCATTTGTATATTTCTCTGCATTTCTGTGAGGTTGGCCAGGTTCCCCTCCCGGGGGGCTTGGTCTCCTCTCGTTTCCTCTGGAGCCATTGTTGTTTGTTCATTTGCCTTTTCCAGTTTTTTTTCTGTAGCTGCGGCTTGGTTTTGTTGCACCAGAGAACTAATTTGGGTGGTAGAGGTCGTGTGATCTCAGGTGTTTTTGCAATTAGTAGCGTTGGTTTTTTTTAGGGTTTTTTTTGGATTGCAGTAAGTATCCTTCCTATCCTTTTCTGTCTAAGTCATATTGGGCCCCAGCATTTGCTCATACTATTTTCTATCTGTGTCTGTATTTCCTCTTGTCTAACCGCCATTACATGTTTGGGGGCTTCCTATGTTCTTTGGGGATCTGCTCCGTGGCAGATAGCTTTCCTCTTTCTATCTTTAGGTGTAGTTAGCCTCTCAGGCTGTGACGAGGCATCTAGGACCAACGTAGGAACGCTCCACGGCTGCCTTTAGTTGTGGTGGTTAGTCAGGGTACTGCAATCCAGTAGATTCCAACCTCTCTGGTGTATTGCCGTTTTTGCCTGCTCTCCTCAGCTACCAAAACATAACAGATTTGTATGACATTGGAGTGAGTAAATTACAATTTTTTCCACTAAAATGTTTTTGTGGCACACAGTTTTTAATTTTCAAAGGAGATAATAGGTTAAAATGGGCTAAATTTAGCTGTACAATTTGATACATAATTTCTCCTGAGTATGACATATGTGGTCAAAAACTACTTTTGAGGCACAGCGCAAAGCTCAGAAGGCCATACTGGAGTTCAGATGCTGCTGGAATGGTTTGAAGGTGCCATGTAACATGGGCAGAGCCCCTATGGTGCCAGAACAGTGGAACCCCCATAAGTGACCCAATTTTAAAAACTGCACACCCCAATGATTTCATCTAGGGAGCAGTGAGCATATTGACACTACATGTACCTCACAGAATGTTATGCCATTGGGTGGTGAAGAAAGAATAATTACATTTTTACAACTAAAATTTTGTTTTTAGCCCCAAATGTTTAATTTTTATAAGGTCTAATAGGAAAAATGGACCTCACAGTTTGTTGTGCAATTTCATATATACTTATAATCGGGAAATACTATTCAGGCATAGTGTATAGGTCAGAAGGGAAGGAGCTCCATATTATAGTGCAGATTTTACTGTTAGGCCGGCGTCACACTTGCGAGTGTGATGCGAGTAAGTCGCACGACTTTCTCGCATCAACACCCGGCACGGCCGCCCGCTCTCGGACCCGAGTGTGCGGCTGCATAGAAATACATGCTGCCGTACACTCGGGTCCGAGAGCGGGCGGCCGTGCCGGGTGTTGATGCGAAAAAGTTGTGCGACTTACTCGCATCACACTCGCAAGTGTGACGCCGGCCTTATGGTTTGTGAGTGCCATGACCCACTGGGAGAGCCCTTAAGGTGCCAGAGCATCAGAACCCGCTCATACGTGACTTCATTTTACAAAGTAGACATCTATATGAGTTCACTTAAGGGTGCAGTGATCATATTAAAACCAGCATTTTATACTATAGTGCAAGGAAGCAAAAATAATTACATTTTTAACACAACAATTTTGTTTTAACCCAAGATTTTACATTTTCGCAGGGTATCATTTTTTTCATTTTTTTATTATTTTGTGATTTATTTTTAAAATATTTTTACACATTTTTTTTACTGTTTAAACTTTTTTACATAGTTCCTCTATGGGACATTAACCATTTTTACTCTGATTGCTCGTATAATACATTGCATTGCACCAGCACTGCAATGCTTTATACCTGTCAGTGTTACACTGAAAGAAGTCACATAGACCATGCTCTGAACATGATCTAACAGGCTTGCCATAGTTGTCAGACCCAGATGTTGTTATGACTACCTTGGGTTGCTGTGACAACGATCAGGCCCTCGCAGTGATGTCGAGGGGGCACCGATTGGATAGGAGAGGAAGCTCCCTCTCTCTCCCAGCCACCTAAATGTTACAATCGATCACGGCATTTAGTGGGTTAAACAGCCGGGGCAGTGCAGCCACCGCTCCTGTCTGTAAGAGCCGGGGAAGCTTGACAAAGGCTCTTTTGAGCTGAAATGGTGCTTTTTTGCACGCATGGCAAATTAAAAGTTTGTTCACTTTTTTGATATTACTATAGTGTGCTGCCTGCTTTTTGTACTTATATTATTAGGTTACTGGACTGTATCATCATTTCAGAAATTATACCCCTTTTGGAAGTTTATCTACCGTTGTAGTTACAATTTTACTCCATGGGTGTTTTTCAGAAAACAAGCAGCAGTGAATGCTGCTGTGTGAAAATTGCAAATCTGCCATTGTGGTGCCCATACATTGTAGTGCCCAGTATGTGGCAGTGCCCAGTACATTATGCCCAGCTCATGTTTCTGGAGACATGCACCCATAAATTAGGCGGGCTCTCATCTCTACAGAAATGCCAAACATGTGGATGCTAAATGTGGTTTAGGCACACTGGGGTCAGAAGGGAGGGAGGAATTTGGATTTAGGAGCGGAGAAATTCACTGGATTTCTTTGGGTATCGAGTAGACATTTCACTTTTCCTGAGTCTTTGTGCTACCAGTAACGTGGAATTTACATTGACAGATGAAGTACCTGAGTGGGATTTTTTATTTATGGATTGAGTTAAAACTTTTATTGAGAACATTTTACATGACATTTTGGATCACATTTATCCTTCGCTCTAAGCTGAGCACTTACATCGGGAAAAAGGGGCTGCGCGGCACTCCTTCTGGGGATAGGTGCACGAATAGGATTCTACTCCATAATAACTAAAAAAAATAAATTTGGCACTCCAATATAGATACAAAAACGTGAGTACTTTATTTGAACAGATACATTCACTGTATAAAGGATATTTGACGCTTCGGCCAATTATACGGCCTTCATCAGAACTAAATGTTATAAATAAAAAAAATATATATAATAATAATATAAAGTTCAGGGGTTCCATCTAAATCTCCGAATAGCGTAATTCAGATGAAACCCCTAAAGGATCCATTCACTATAATAGCAGCATTACTCTGGACTGTATTCAACGGAGTCCTTCTTTTCAGAAGGGCACAAAACTGTGGATCGACCTCACTTTTATGCACGCTTAAAAAGACACTACTGGATAATAGGCCAGATAGTCTCAGTGTCTCAATCTGCCTTAATATAGAGAATCTTCTGGTAGGGATTATGGCTGAATCACGTATTTCAGAGATTTACACAGAACCCCCAGTGTAAGCACTTAGGATAGAGCGCAGGATAAATGTCAGATAATCCTTACTGTGATTTTTGAGAGGCAGAATGAACAAAACAAACAGCAGGTTCCTCGTGCAGTATAAGTAGTTAGATGACTTTATTTTTTGGGTCAGTGCAATTACAGCGATACCAGATTTAAATATAGTTTTATGTTTGACTGCTATCACACACTAAGGCCTTCTTTTTTATGTGCATATATGGTCCATTTTTTAAGGACCGCAAATACGAACATACGCTCACCCATTGTATTCAGTTGGGGTGCACACATGTCAGATTTTTCACACAGACCATGTGTCCGTATGAAAAAACCCCAGACATGTCCTATTTTTCACGCAGCACTGACAAAATGCTCTACACTTGAACACTGATGATGCACGGATGACATTTTTGTGACACATACCGGCGCCTGGGAAAAGCAGTACAATTAGTGCTATTTACAAGCACCAGGTGCTGAATGCAGCTCTCATCTTTGTCGCCTGGTCTCCCTGCAATCAGTGAGACCAAGCGACTCTGATGAGAGTTGTATTCAGCGCCCGCTATTTGTGCAGCATGTATTAAAAAAATAATGAAATTAAAAAAATGGCATGGGGTCCCTTTTAATTTTCATAACCAGCTGAGGGAAAGACACTGACGGCTGGGAGCTGATGTTAATATTCTGGGAAGGGGCCAATAGCCATAAATGTTTCCAGACTATTAATATCAGCTCACAGCTGCTTGCTTAGCCTTTACTGGTTGTTATAGAGGAGACCCCAGCACAAAAAAATGATGTGGGATCCACCCTATATTTACTAACCAACAAAGCCTAAACAGACATCTGCGGACTTATATTAATAGCTTATGAAGTCCTTTATTCTAAATAAAAACTCCCCGACTCTTTTACCCATTTATTCAACAAAAATAATAAAGCAAAGTCATACTCATCTTTCTATCGATAATCCTTTAAGGCCCATGTCCCATGACGTTCCGGATGGTATGGTGAGCAGTCACATCAGTGATGCAACCTCTCACCACGCCAGCTGGAACACACTGAGCTGAGCATGAGAAGCACTGCCTGTGACCGATAGTAATCTTAATGACATCACTGCTGGTCACATCCAGTCGCTTTCTCATGCTGTGCTCAGTGTGAGCCAGCTGGCGTGAAGAGCAGTCGCATAAATGATGTCACTGCTCTCCAAAACATCCGGGTAGTCATGGGATGGCTTTATTTTAATTTTAATATCAGCCGCCAGCTGTTGTCTTTACCTCAGCTGGTATTAATTAATTAATTTATTTAAAAAATAGATATAAGTGTAGAAAAATAAGCATGCAAATCACAGATTAGGAATCACACTGACATATTTCTATCTGCCTATCTATCTATCTATCTATCTATCTATCTATCTATCTATCTATCTATCTATCTATCTATCTCTATCTTTGAACATCTTTACTACATAAAACATAAAACTCTTTAATTTCTATGCTGCACTTCATTCCATACTTGTCATACTGACAGCACACTGACAGCGCACAGACACATGGATGGCACACAGACATGGACAACGGATCTCACCAGTACTGGTTTTTCGAGTACAGGAATCACCAGGCTGTGTGAAGGGGGCCTAAAAGACTCTTATTTTGCAAAAACAAGTTTTTGTAATGCATGATTTGAGAGCGATAGTTTTTCTATATTTCTGCCAACAGAATCATGTGAGGGCTTGTTTTTTGCAGGCCTATTTGACGTTGTTATTGGTACCATTTTCAGGCACTTGACATTTTTTGATCGCTTTCATAGAATCATAGAATCATAGAATCATAGAATGGTAGAGTTGGAAGGGACCTCCTGGGCCTTCTGGTCCAACCCCCTGCTCAAAGCAGGATTCTCTAAATCATCCCAGACAGATGTCTATCCAGCCTCTGTTTGAAGACTTCCATTGAAGGAGAACTCACCACCTCTTGTGGCAGCCTGTTCCAGTCATTGATCACCCTAACTGTCAAAAAGTTTTTTCTAATATCTAATCTGTGTCTCCTCCCATTCAGTTTCATCCCATTGCTTCTAGTCTTTCCTTGTGCAAATGAGAATAAAGATGATCCTTCTACAATGTGACAGCCCTTGAGATATTTGTAGACAGCTATTAAGTCTCCTCTCAGTCTTCTTTTTTGCAAGCTAAACATTCCCAAATCCTGCAACCGTTCCTCATAGGACATGGTTTGCAGACCGGTCACCATTCTGGTGGCTCTTCTCTGAACTTGCTCCAATTTGTTGATGTCTTTTTTAAAATGTGGTGCCCAAAACTGGACACAGTATTCCAGATGAGGTCTGACCAAAGAGGAGTAGAGGGCAATAATGACCTCACGTGATCTAGACTGTATGCTTCTGTTGATACATCTTAGAATTGCATTTGCCTTTTTTGCTGCTGCATCACACTGTTGACTCATGTTAAGTCTGTGATCAATTAGTATACCCAAGTCTTTTTCACATGTGCTGTTACTTAGCCCTATTCCTCCCATTTTGTATATGCTTTTTTCATTTTTATTGTCCAGATGTAGTACTTTGCATTTTTCCCTGTTAAAATCCATTCTGTTAGTTGCTGCCCACTGCTCCAGTTTATGTATATCTTTCTGAATCCTCTCTCTCTCTTCTCTAGTATTAGCTACTCCTCCTAGCTTTGTGTCATCAGCAAATTTGATCAGTTTACCCTATTCCGATGTTTGGGAGGCAGAATGAACAAAAAGCATCAATCCATGATTTTTTTTATGACGTTCAGCATATGGTAAAATTAATAAGACAGCTTTAGTCTTCTGGTCAGTATGATTATAGTGATACCACATTTATATAATTTCTTTATGTTTTTACACAAAAATACACAATGAAAACTATTTTCTAGAAAAGAAAGAATTGCTTTTGCATCGCTGTATTCTGATAGCTAAAACTTGTTTATTTTTCCACTGATGAAGCTGTATGGCAACTTTTTTTTTTTAAAGACCACATGATGTTTTCAGCAATTTCATTTTTATTTACATTTGTAATTTTTATTGCATTTTATGCCACCTTTTGTTTGGTGCCATTATAAAAATTCATAGTTTTTTTTTTTCTACGGTATTCACTGGATGGGGTTTACTGATGTGACAGTTTTATAGAGCAGGTCGTTCCGGACGTGGCAATACCCAATGTTTACTTTTTGTGTTTATTTTTGTTTATACTTAAAAATATGTATTTATGTGTATAATTTGTTAATTTTTATTTTTATTATTTTATGACTTTTTTTCTTTTTAATATTTTTAAAATTTTTTTTACTTTTTTACTTTGTCACTCTAACTTTTATTACTCTGATCACCGGTATAATGCATTGCAATGCACCAGCACTGTCATTCTTTATACCTGTCTGAGCCTCTTAGACTATGCTCTCAGTGTGGTCTAACAGGCTTGCTGTAGCTGACGACCTCGGGTTGTCATGACGACAATCGGACCCTCTCTCTCCTAGATTCCTAAATGTTGAGATCGATATCGATCATGAAATTTAGGGGGTTAAACAGGCTGTGAGAGTCATTGCTTTTTTGCACACATGGCAAATAAAAAGTTTATTCACTTTTTTGTTAATCTTATAGTCGGCTGCCTGCTTTTTTGTACTTATATTATTAGGTTACTGGGCTGTAACCTGCTGGCTGGCACCCATCATCTGCTTTTTGTTTTAGCTTGTGCTGGTTCGTCTTTTGTTTATACAGTGGGTGAAATAAGTATTACAGATGTTACCAATTTTCTAAGTAAATATATAGCCAAAGGTGATATTGACATGAAATTGTCACCAGATGTTGGTAACAACCCATCCAATCTAAACAGGCAGAGAAATCAAACCATAAATGTCAAGGAACAATGGGCTGATATATGACCTGGGGCATGACACATCAAACAGACAATGTGACGAGGTGTACCGCTTGAACCCTGGTCTAACCAATCTTGGGACTTTGTGCACTCCTCAGACGTGGCCTTGGGCCCCTTCTTTTGAGTATCTCTGATGGGAACTCAGGCTCCTTTGACAGCTCATGGAGTTCTCTGCAGCAAAGTATCTTTCCACCAGGCTTCCTAAGTCAACTGAATTCTGGGGATTTCCTTGGGCAACCCAGCTTTGCATGAATTTCGGTAGTGAATGGATAAATTGGCCCACCAACCTTTCCACCAGCTGTATTGGAGTGCAGGTCTTGGGCTGCAGCCATTTTTGCACCAGGTGTAACAGATCGAACATCTGAGTTCAGAGAGGTTTTTCCTTTTGGTAGCGCCAGAGGTGCACCCAGTGCACCTGAACTGCCATGGTTATGCCCAAAATTGCCATAATCTCCACCTTCAGCTAGTCATACTCCATGGCATCCTGCAGGGCAAGGCCATACTGCACCTTCTGTGGTTCCCCAGTATGATACGGCGCCAAAGCATCTGCCTACTTCTCTGGAGGCAGTTTTCCGTGACTGCCACCCTCTCAAATACAGTCAAGAAAGCCTCTAGAGTCATTTTCTACAAGACCTCCCGTACTTTTCACCTTGCACCTTTGGCTGGTGGAAAGTGTAGTCTCCCTTAGTTTGTACTGCTAGTAATGAGGAAGCCCTCTATTTCCGTTAACAGATAGCGGATCTGAGTGGGGACTTGCTTTTTTTGTACATTGATTTGAAGCTTTTATTGGGAACATTTTACATAACGTTTGGGATCACATTTATCAGGCGCTCTATGCTGAGCACTTACTTTGAGGTTTCCATCTAAATCTCAGTGATGTGACAGATGAAACCCTCGATGGATCCATTTACTATAATGAGGCAGCAGAGATACTCTGGACTCCATCTGTCCTCTGTTTAGCACTGCCTTTCTTTTCAGAAGGGAACAAAACTGTGGTCGACCGTGCTTTTATGCACACCTAAAAAGACGGACACTGTCAGATCACAGGTCCCATAGCATCCTCAGTGCCTCCATCTGCCTCATTATAGAGAATATTCCACCAGGGGTTCCATCTAAATCATGTATTTCAGAGATTTACACAGAAAACCCAGTATAAGCGCTCAGTGTAGAACTCAGGATAAATGTAAGCCAAACCTTACTGTGATCTTTGGGAAGCAGAAGGCAGAATTAACAAATCAACAGAAGGTGAAGAATTTGTTTTATTTAATTTTCACTAATTTCCTCTTGCAGTATAAGTGGTTAGATTACTTTATTTTTGAGTCTGTGTGATTACGTGATACCAGACTTATATTGTATTTTTATGTTTGGCAGCTGTCACACACTAAAAGACACTTTACATATGTAACAAGGTGGCACAGGGTGGTAGTCATGGGCAAGTCTACTAAGTCACAGTCAGTGAGCACCCCGGCACTTTGCACATGAAAAGACAAGTGAAATCCCAGTCCTGCGGTACCGTCAGCTACCTTCATCACATGTTCCCTTCAGACGCTGGGGATGAGTACTCAGGAAACACCAAAAGCCACAGTTCTGTTCCAACAATATAAACTTTACTGCAAACAACACAATGCTTACCTGCTCTGTCCCTGCAACTTCAGTAAACTGCACAACACCTGTGGCTCCCATCCAGGTTTGGGAACCCGCATTCCTTCTGGAGTGTTACCACAGTAGCAGTGCCCATTCACACTGCCCGACAGTCCGTGGCAGCCCTTTATCCCCTCGAGTGGGGTGCCCTCTGTTCCTGGCTCTGGAGAGCGTCTTGCCCTGGAGAAGCCTGCCTGGGCTCTGCTGTAAGAACAGGAAGCACTTTTCCTATAAACCTGCTGTAACTGTAACCCCTCCCAAAGGCTTACCTCATTCTGTCCCACTCCCTAAGCTAAATATGTACAAATGCATTCACATTGCAACGTTGTTAAATTAAGACAGAACATTACATATTACACATTACACATTAATACATGACACAACAGTATAAAACGGTAGCAAACTATCAGGATGCCGCATGTGACGCCCGTGCCCAGTATCAGGGCCGGCTCCAGGTTTTTTATGGGCCCCGGGCGAAAGAGTCTCAGTGGGCCCCCTTAACACAGACCACGATTCATGATGTACAGATACGGCAGAGAAATATGGGTATAGCACAACGCCAAAGACTTCTCTTCTTCCATTACATGACTGATACCTATTATAAATTGTACAATAGCTCAAAAACCGCCAAATCCTCACAGCGCACAGTACAGACTGGACAGTACAGTCCTCCATACAATATTATGGGCACCACAGTCTCCCCCTCATCACCCATATAATACCCCATACAGGATGTCACCCCGCCATCCCCCATATAATGCTCCATACAGAATACTGGACCCAATATAATGCTCCATACAGAATACTGGACCACATATAATGCTCCAAAATATGGAGCTCTCCTCTACACTGTGCTGCGTTCTGCACTGTTACGGCTCAGGAAAGGGCGCTGTGGAAAGACTCACCATTATCATCATCATTGCCTCCTCATTATCATCATCATTGTTTCACCATCATCATCATCATTGCCTCCCCATTATAATTGCCTCCCCATCATCATCATCATTGTCTCCCCATTAATATCATCATCATCATTGCCTTCCCATTATCATTGCCTCCCATTATCATCATTATCATTGCGTCCCCATTAATATCATCATCATCATCATTGCCTTCCCATTATCATTGCCTCCCCATCATCATAATTGACTCCCATTAATATCATCATCATCATCATTGCCTTCCCATTATCATTGCCTCCCCATCATCATCATCATCATCATTGCGTCCCCATCATCATTGCCTCCTCACCACCATCACTGCCTCTGCTCACCACCATCACTGCCTCCGCCCACCACCATCACACAGCACCGCAGCACTCTCTCACATACACACACGCAGGCACACACACACACACCTCACCTGTCTGGCGTCCGTGCCCTCTCTGCCACAGCAGGCCGCTGAATGATGACATCATTCAGCGGCGCAGCTGTGAGAGAGGAAGCGCCGGCGCAGGCGCCCCCGGAGCCCGGAGCTGCGGCAGCGGAGGCACGGGAAGAGGTAAGTATTGCGCCGGCTTCTGCCGGGGCCCTGAGCAAGTGGGGGGCCCAGTGGCGGCACTGGCACCGCTAATGGGAGCTGGGGTGCCTGACGGCGAGTGGGCCCCCCGCCTACTCAGGGCCTCGGCACTTGCCGGGTGCTGACGCCGGCCCTGCCCAGTATATAGGAGAGAGGAGGCACGTGAGGGTCCCCGCCACCTCATTTCACTACTCCCTCCTAAAATATGGTCGTCCCCAACCATGTCGGCACC
>JARQOD010000001.1:671469940-671509917 GCA_033576555.1 Oophaga sylvatica | reverse complement strand
TTCGCGATTAATTTTTCGAATATTCACCGAACATAACTGAATGCCATTCATCTCAATGGGAGGCAAAAACAAACGCCTACACAACATCTTATAACAGCCCCAAATACTGCCAAAACACATCAAATGAGGGACAGACACCAGGAAAGTGGCCTCAATTCACCCACAGTACAAACTGTAGCATGGCACTGCAGCAATCAGCCAGGCATGAGGTATCAGGATCTCAGACAGCATTTACAGCTTTCAATTAACCATCACAGTAAGACGAGGTGGGTGAGGGATCGGTGTAGGCCCTCCTTGCTGGGAGCCCTAATACCACATGCAACACCTCTACCTGCTTTTATGCTGAGCGACACTCAGGTGGCACAAATATCAGTTTTGTAGACTACCACTGTCAGAAAAATTTAGTAACATGGGTAGTTGAGTCCAAGGAAATGGAGACTTGAGGGTGTCAGGGGCGTACTGCTACAGGCAACACGCATTAAGGATACCCAACCAGAAGGGTTCACATTTCCAAAAATTATTGGCGGACACCACCAAAGTGGCATCAATTTCACCACAGTAGAAATAGTATAATAGGCACCGACAGGTCTTCCACTACACCCAATCAAACAGATGGAGACCCAACCAGAAGTGTTCACATTTAAACAAATGAGGGCCTTACACCACAGAAGTGGCATTAATTTCACGAGAGTCGAAACAGTATAATACGGACCAATAGGTCTTCCACTAAACCCAATTCAGCAGCTGGACACCCAACCAGGAGTGTTCACATTTCCAAAAATTAGTGGCAGACACCACAAAAGTAGCATCAATTTCATCACAGTATAATAGAGACTAACAGGTCTTCCACACCACCCAATCCAGCAGATGGACACCCAACCAGGAGTGTTCACATTTTAAAAAATGAGGACCTGACACCACAGACGTGGAATAACTGTCACGAGAATAGAAATATAATTGGGACCTAGACATCTTCCACTACAGCTAACCCAGCAGATGTAGGCCAACATGACTGTTCACATTTCCACAAATTTGTGTTAACATCAGTAGCAGCCACAGCAGGCACAGAAGCCACACTAAAGATATCACAGAGTGCAGTTATGTGACATTAATGCATCACACTAAAAAATGCAATATCAACTAGTCTGTACAGTCTGTGATTAGGGTACAAAAGTCCTGGAGATCCATGACTTGTTCATTTTAATGAAAGTTAGGTGTCTACACTTTCAGGGTACAGCAGGCTGTGATTATCCTTCAGGACAGGACACCACCAGCAGCGCTGAAGACATGTTCTGAGAGAGCGCTGGCTGCCGGGCACAATAAAACCTCCAAGGTGTGTGAGGCGAGCTCAGGCCACTCATTCATTTTCGAAGACCAAAATTTGAAAGGGTTCAAACCCTCCCTGATCGTATTTATATTCAGGTTTAGATACTCCTGCACCATCCTCTCCATTCATTCACCACTTGTAAGACTTGGACTCTGTTGTGCTGGTGCACAAGTTGGTCTAAAAAAAGGATGAAAGGACTCACAGAAGTTGCTTCTTCCACTTCCACCACTGCTGCTGCTGCTGTTTTGGCGTTGACGAATTGTCGTGCCGGAGGCTGGAAGTGTAGACCTGTGATGCACACAGCCATGGATCAAACTCAGCCTGGACAGCTGTCCACAACTCTTCAGCTGTATGACTACGATCTCCAAGGCATATTAATTTTAATACTGCCTGATTGCAGTGAGCCCTGACTGCGCAGTACGGAGGTGGTGGTGATTCAGTCTGCACTGTTGGAACGCCTGTCTCATTAAGGCACAGTTTGAAGGCGCAGGTGGAGGCCCTAGAGGAGACAGAGGAGGCAGAAGCAGTGGAGGAAGTGTTAAATGTAGAGGTTTGTCCTGCAAGCCTTGGGGATTTCCAGACTTGTGGAGCAGCGCCTGTCCCCACAGCAACCAGAGTCACCCAGTGCCCGTCAGCAAGATGTAATGCCTTTGACCATGCTTACTTTTCTAAGTGTCTGTGGTGACATGCACTCTGGCGACAGAGATTTTGTCAAGGAATGGGTGATGTTTGCTACATGCTGGTGTAGAGCATGCACAGCTTTCTTAGAAAAGTAATGGCAACTGAGTAATTGGTACTGGGGACTGCGACGGCCATCAGCTTTCAGAAACCGCCTTTATCTACCAGGCAGAAAGGCAGCATTTCCGTGGCCAACAAATTGGAGATGGCAGAGTTCAACCTCTTAGCTTTGTCAATGTAGGAGGAAACAATCTTTTGCGTGACCACAACTGCGGAACCGTGGGCTGGCTGCAGTGCTGAGAGAGGGTGGAGTACGGTGAACCGGACAAATGCTGGACCGTAAGAGAGGTGTAGGTGGAGATATTGTGGTGGATCGAGAAACTTGTGGTGTGCTCGTTCTCTGAGATTGGTCAAAAACAGCAGGTATGTCCGCTTCTGTTACAGCTGAAGGCAAGCACACAGTCAGCGTGACTGGAGTGGGTAAAGAACCCAAAGTTCTGAGGTCGAAGACCTGTGTCTCAATAGTTGGTGCAGTAACAGAGGAGGAAGAAGCAGTAGATGCGATTGATGGGGTGGCTGATGGTTGTTGAGGTACGCTGGTCTGCATTATTTGAGCAGTGGGATTCCTACAGTAAAGCATATTGATTGTGCATGTGAAGGTTCATACATGTAGTAGTTAAATTATTGCACTTTATCCCTAGGCTCTGTTTTTTTTGCAAAATTTGCAGATTACGTGAGTTAGCTCATCCTTTGCAGTGTCAAAAAAGGCCCAGGCTAGGCAACCCTTGCCACGCCTGTGAGCTGCAGACCTGTGGACACTTCTGGTCACTGGCACAGTTGTGGCTGACGATGCATTGCTCGTCGTGGATGCATCACTACGTGTCTGCGACAGATGGCACAAAGTAACCTTGTCTTCCTCCTCAGATGACCTACTCAGCTGTGTGCATCTATATTCACGCCAACTGGTATTTAACACCTAATCATCATCATCATCCTGTGTGTTATCACACTCCTCGCCCTTGGAGTCACCCTCCTCTTCTTCTTGCCCTGACAGCACAGTACAGTCCGCATGAGCCTCAGATATCTAAGTCTCATCAGGATCTCCTCCGCCCACAGGGGTTAACGTCTGATGATGAGGGTCAGGATGCTGTTTGGACGGTGCTTTGTTCTGCACCGGATCCAAGCTAAAAAAAATTTGGGCATCGGTTCAGATTTCCTCCTCTTGACTCTGCGAATCTTTTAAGTACAATTCTGAAGAACATGGCATAGAATGTGTGAACAGCTCTTCAGACTCATCCATCTGTGATTCCATACAGTCAGTTGAACGGTTGGATAGTTGGGACGTGGGAAGAAAGCAAGGGAAATTTGGGTGCCACCTCTGTGGACTGTACTGGTTGTGATGTTGAGGTGGAGGAAGAGGAGAAGAGGCCACTTGAAGCTGCACTTGCCATCCACTTGAGTGCATGCTCTTTCTGGGCATCATCGTCAAGGCGTACTGCTGTGTGTCTGCCAAAGAAAGGTAGCGGTGTAGCCTGTCCAGTAACATAAGTTGTCAGGTGTCTTTGCATAGGACGTGACGTTGCTTCACTAGTGCTTTCACAAACATTACCACCTACCCCACGTACACCTTGAACACCAAAAGTAACTCCCATGGATCAAACTCAGCATGTAGAGCTGTCCACAACTCTTCAGCTGTATGACTGTGATCTCCAGGGCATATCAATTTTAATACTACCTGATTGTAGTGAGCCTTGACTGCGCATTACAGAGGTGGTGGGGATTCGCTCTGCACTTTTGGAACACCAGTCTCCTTAAGGCAGACGTTGAGGGCGCAGGTGGAAGCCCTAGAGGAGATAGAGGAGGCAGAGTCATTGGAGGAAGTGTTAAATGTAGAGGTTTGTACTGCAAGCCTGAGGATTCCCAGACTTGTGGAGCAGCGCCTGTCCCCACAGCCATCAGCGTCACCTAGTGCCCAGTCAGCAAGATGTAACGCCCTTGGCCATGCTTACTTTTCCAAATGTCTGTGGTGACATGCACCCTGACTGAGAGAGATTTTGTCAAGGAATGGGTGATGTTGTTTGCTGCATGCTGGTGTAGAGCAGGCACAGCTTTCTTAGAAAAGTAATGGCGACTGGGTAATTGGTACTGGGGGACTGCGACAGCCATCAGCTTTCGGAAACAGTCTTTATCTACCAGGCGGAAAGGCAGCATTTCTGTGGCCAACAGATTGGAGATGGTGGAGTTCATCCTCTTAGCTTTGTCATGCGTAGGAGGAAACAATCTTTTACGTGACCACAACTGCAGAACTGTGAGCTGGCTGCAGTGCTGAGAGAGGTTGGAGTACGGTGAACTGTACAAAGGCTGGACCGTGAGAGAGGTGTAGGTGGATCGAGAAACTTGTGGTGTGCTCGTTCTCTGAGATTGGTCAAAAACAGCAGGTGTGACCGCTTCTGTTACAGCTGAAGGCAAGCTCTCAGTCAACGTGACTGGAGCGGGTAAAGAACCCAAAGATCTGAGGTCAAAGACCTGTGTCTAAATAGTTGGCGCAGTAACACAGGAGGAAGAAGTAGTAGATTGATGGGGCGGCTGATGGTTGTTGAGGTACACTGGTCCACATTTTTGAGCAGTGGGATTCCCACAGTAAAGCATATTGATTGCTCATATGAAGGTTCAGACATGTAGTAGTGAAATTATTGTACTTTTTCCCTAGGCTCAGTTTTTTTTGCAAAGTTTGCAGATTACGTGAGTTAGCTCATCCTTTGCAGTGTCAAAAAAGGCCCAGGCTAGGCAACCCTTGCCACCCCTGTGAGCTGCTGACCGTGGACTCAGTTGTGGCTGACGATGCATTGCTCGTCGTGGCTGCATCATTACGTGTCTGCGACGGATGGCGCAAAGTAACCTCCTTGTCTTCCTCCTCAGATGACCTACTCAGCTGTGTGCATCTATATTCACGCCAACTGATATTTAACACATCATCATCATCCTCTGTGTTATCACACTCCTCGCCCTTGGAGTCTCCCTCCTACTCAGGCGGTGAGCCCACCTCAGAGCTGCGACATGTCAGCTGTTATAAACAGCTGACATTTGCCCGCAATAGGCGTGAGCGGAATCGCGATCCGCCTGCACCTATTAACTGGTTAAATCACACTGTCAAATGCTGACAGCGGGCATTTAGATAGAGCTTCGGGCGTGTGGTCGGAAATGAGATCGCTGACCCCCATCACGTGATCGGGGGTCAGCGTCGCATTGCCATAACAACCTGAGGTCTCCTCTATGGTTGTTGATGGCAGATTGCTATGAGCGTCACCCTGTGTTTGGCGCTCATAGCAATGCTGTAATTCTATTACATAGAGGTGATCTATGCATCACATGTGTGTAGCAGAGGCGATCGTGCTATGGCAGCTTCTAGACTGCTATGGAGGCTATTGAAGCATGCCAAAAGTAATAAAAAAAAGCATTTAAAAATTTACAAAAATAAAAAAAAACATAAAAGTTCACTCCACTTTTCCTCAAATAAAAAAAAAAAATCAAACTTACACACATTTGGTATCGTTGCGATCAGAATCGCCCAATCTATCAATAAAAAAAGGATTAACCTAATCGCTAAACGGCGTAGCGAGAAAAAAATCAAAACGCCAGAATTACGTTTTTTTTGGTCGCCGCGACATTGAATTAAAATGCAATAACAGGCGATCAAAAGAACTTATCTGCACAGAAGTGGTACCATTAAAAACGTCAGCTCGACACACAAAAAATAAGCCTCACCTGACCCAAGATCACGAAAAATGGAGACGCTACGGGTCTCGGAAAATGTCGCAATTTTTTTTATAGCAAATTTTGGAATTTTTTCACCACTTAGAGAACCTGGACGTGTTTGGTGTCTATGAACTTGTAATTACCTGGAGAATCATAATGGCTGGTCAGCTTTAGCATTTAGTGAACCTAGAAAAAAATTTTTTTTCCCATTTTCGAGTGCACGACATGGTAAAACCAATGGTGTCGTTCAAAAGTACAACTCGTCCCATAAAAAATAAGCCCCTACATGGCCATATTGACGGAAAAATAAAAAAGTTATGGCTCTGGAAAGAAGGGGAGCGAAAAACGAAAACGCAAAACCGAAAAAGCTCCGGGGGTTAAAGGGTTAAAGTCAGGTCCCCTACTGTATGATGTTAATAACAGAAAACATTTTTGTGGCCTATGGATCAGGCCTCTATAACACACTAGATGCTACAAACTATTTTAAAGTCACGTCCCTTACTGTATGACCTTAATACCAGAATCATTTTTGTGGCTTATGGATCAGGCCTCTATAAAACAATAGATGCTGCAAACTGTTTTAAAGTCAGGTCCCTTACTATGATGTTAATAACAGAAGAATTTTTGTGGCCTCTGGATCAGTCCTCTGCAGCTTAATTTCAACCCAACCAAATGACAAAGTGTGATATGGCGAATTGTGTAACTTTTTGTAACTGAAAAATTATTATTTTTTTAATGTGTCTTAGGTCTGCAGACAGGTTTATATCATCGCCACAAAATGACAACGTGGGATACAGCAGGTTGTTTCACATTTAACAACAGAAAAAATTATAACTTTTTTCAATGTGCCTTTGGTCTGCAGACAGTTTTATAATACCACAGCACTAAATGACAAGGTGGGATACAGCAGGCTGCTTCACATTTAGTTTGGTAAAAATATTAATTAGAAATGAATGCTATAATTGTGCATGGAGCACAATAGAAGCAGTGCACTTGTAGGACATGTGCCCTGCTGGCTTTGTCTGTGCATCTCAATAATGACAAAAAAAAATGCTGAAAAGTAAATTTAATAGCCACACTGGACACTTAACTAGCTACACTATCTGACTGATATACAACCACCTAGCTAACTAGCTAAAATGTGGATACAGCAGGCTTTTTCACACTTAGCTAGTGAAAAATATTAATTAGAATGCTATACTCAAGCATGGAGCACAATAGAAGCAGTGTACAACATGTGCCCTGCTGGCTTTCTTTGTGGACCTCAGTAATGTCCAAAAAAAAAAAAGTGCTGAAAGGTAAATTTAGCAGCCACACTGTACAGTAGCTAGCAACAGTAACTGACTGAGATGCAACTGCCTAACTAACTAGCTAAAATCTTGCTGCCAACGTCAGGAACAGCCTCTCTGTGCTGTTACAGTGTCAAAATGGCTCTAAAACAAGATGTCTGCTATTTATATTTAGAGGGACATGTGATTTCAGCAGCCAATGACACAAGCCATTGTGTCAGGACACTGTGGGTGTTTCCTGTGCCCTGATTGGCTAGCCGCAATGGTGCACACATAAAGTTAGGAAAAAAAAAGACTGTTTACAAGAACGCAACGCCTCTGAGCGCTGCAAACCCCCTCCCCTCATCAAACGTGCCAAACACTCATGATACACCACCATTATCGTTGCTAAAGTGCTGAAAATACATTTGTGGCAACGCAAATATTTTCTCACACTTTTTTCCCCAATGTCACCGATTTTTCCTGATTTTAGAAAATATTGCTTGTGTTTCCGATCACGAATCCAAATATGCCATATTCATACTAAATTTATGTTTGGCTATCTATTTCCGAACAAATTCGCTCATCACTAGTGATGACCGAATAAATTCGGCACTATGCTTTACTTGCATGAATAGTACAGAATTAGGGCGAGTAATTTGCTATTCGCCTCGGTATATTTGAGTGACCCGCCCAGCATGTTTGGCGCTTTATTTGCTGCCAATGAACATGCTGGGCTTGCTTGCCAATCACAGTAATGCCTGCACCATCTTTGGTGTGGCATTACTGTGATTTGCTACCTGAACATCGGGTGTTTGTCGCATTGTCATGCGCAAGACAGAGTGGCAAACACCACTTCTGATCAGCAGTGAAATCATCAATGCTGGTCAGAAAGCTGTGGTTCCCACACTGTTAAAAGACAGCATGAGTGCGCAGCTGTGATCAGAGGTATAAAGTTCACCTCCAGTCACTAGTGTCAGCTGATGGGACTACAGCTCCCATCAGCCGACGCCTGCTGGCGCTAATGACAGTGAGAGCAGGAGTGGCTGATGGGAGTATTCATCAGCTGGCTCTTGAGCTGTAAATAAATAATTAAAGAAAAACTGGCGTGGGTTCCCCCATATTTTTGATAACCTGCCAGGCAAAACTCACAACTGGGGGCTTCAACCCTCAGCTGTCAGCTACAGCAAGTCTGGTTATCAAGAATAGAGGGGTCCCCATGCTGTATTTTTTATTATGTAAATAAATAATTAAAAAACAATCTGGGGCCCCCCATTTTTGATAACCAGCCTTGCTAAATCAGGCAGCCGGGGGTTGGTATTCTCAGGTTGGTAAGGGACCATGAATATTGCCCCCCCAGCCTAAAAACAGCCTAAAAACAGCAGCCCCAGCCACTGCTACTTAGAAAAGGCACATCAATTAGATGTGCCAATACTGGTGCTTTGCCCGGGTCTTCCCAATTGACCTGTATCGGTGGCAAGTGGGGTTCATATTCGTGGGGTTGATATCACTTTTGTATTGTCAGGTGACATCAAGCCCACAAATTAATAATGGAGAGGTGTCTATAAGACAACTATCCATTACTAGTGTTGAGCATTCCGATACTGCAAATATCGGGTATCGGCCGATATTCGCTGTATCGGAATTCCGATTCCGAGTACCGATATTTTCGTCATATTGGATACCGGAATCGTAATTGTCCTGTCACTGTCAGTGTCCGTCGGTCGGGTCTGTCAGGAGTCAGCGGCACTTACCCGGCAGAAGATCTCCGGTGGTCTCGTCCTGGACTGCTTTGATGGCCGCCATCCTCTTCTCCCTGGCGGTCACATGCAGTTTCTCGCGATAACTGCAGTGACTGCTGGGTAATCGCGGCCGTAAAGCAGTCCGATGACGTCACCGCCGGGGAAGCAGGTAATCAGCTGTGCTGCGTCGGGATATTAGGCTCTGCCTGGCATTCCGATGTAGCAGAGCTGGATCGTCGTGGGACCCTCGTTACTATGGACTGCGTCGGACAGGTGGTATACTGTTGGTTTGTTTTTTTCCTTTTTTTACAGGAGATCGATGGCATCGCAGGAATGAGAGAGTAATAAAAGAAATGAAAACTGTGTTGTCTCTTTTATTTCATTAAAATACTTTTTTCTTGCTGTGTCTTTTTTTTAAACATTTAAAAACTTTGGGATTAATAATGGATCGGTGTCTTATTGACGCCTCTCCATTATTAACCGGGCTTATTGTCACCGTGCAATCAACGGTGACATTAACCCCTTATTACCCCGCTTGCCACCGCTACAGGGCAAGTGGGAAGAGCCGGGTAAAGTGCCACAATTGGCACATCTTTTGATGCGCCAAATGTGGGGCTGCTGTAGCCTGGTATTATCAGGCTGTTGAGGGCCAAAATCCATGGGCCTTGACAGTCTTTTAATACCAGGCCGCAGCAGTCTGCATTTTACTTGGCTGGTTAACAAAAATAGGGGGACCCCCACGCCATTTTTTTTTTGAGGGGATCCCCTATTTTTGTTAACCAGCCAAGCTAAGCAGACTGCTGTGGCCTGGTATTATCAGGCTGGCAAGGTCCATGGATATTGGATCCTTACCAGCCTGAAAAACCAGGCCTCAGCAGTCTGCTTAGCTTGGCTGGTTAACAAAAATAGGGGATCCCCTCGAAAAAAAAATGGCGTGGGGGTCCCCCTATTTTTGTTAATGGCTGCTTAACAAAAATAGGGGGGACCCCACGCCAATTTTTTTTGAGGGGATCCCCTATTTTTGTTAACCAGCCAAGATATGCAGACTGCTGTGGCCTGGTATTATCAGGCTGGCAAGGTCCATGGATCTTGGCTCCTTAACAGCCTGAAAAACCAGGCCTCAGCAGTCTGCTTCATCTGGCTGGTTAACAAAAATGGGGGGACCCCACGCCAATTTTTTTCAACGGGATCCCCTATTTTTGTTAACCAGCCAAGATAAGCAGACTGCTGTGGCCTGGTATTATCAGGCTGGCAAGCAGGGTCGGACTGAGCCACCGGGACACCGGAGAAACCTCCGGTGGGCCCCAGCTCCTGCGTGGTGGGCCCTGATTTGAAAGGATAGGTCGCGGGGCAGAGGGGGCGGTGGCCCCGGGCCCCGCGCTCTGAGGGGGCCCACCCGGAGCTACGCTACAGTAACTGTATCGGCGTGCACAGCACGCCGATACAGTTACATTCTGCGGCAGAGCAGGGAGAATCGCTCTCCCTGCTCTGCCGCCCGGAAGCTATGGGGCCTGAACAGGCGGTGGGGGGGCCCATTGCCAGCAGTGGGCCCCCCACCCGTCATCGGAGGGTCAGCTGTATCGGCATCCAGCTGTATCGGCATCTCAGCGTCTGACAGCGGGTGCCGGCAGGTACGTCATCGCGCCCACTGTCAGACGCTGAGAGGGAGAACAGTGAGCAGCACAGGAGCCGGGAGGTGAGTATTGTTTTTTTTTTTTTTTTTAATGGGGGTGCATTATACTACAGAGGCTGTATATGGGGGGTGCATTATACTACAGAGGCTCCATATTGGGGTGCATTATACTACAGAGACTCCCTATGGGGATGCATTATACTACAGAGGCTGCCTATGGCGGTGCATTATAATATAGCGGCTGCCTATGGTGGTGCATTATATTATAGACTCTGCCTATGGGGGTTTATTATAATATAGAGGCTGCCTATGGGGGTGCTTTATACTATATTGAGGACTATCTGGTGTATTATGCTGTATGGATGCTATCTAGGGGCCATCATACAGTGTTGGACCCATTAAATAGTTTGGGGACATTAAGGGGTCAGTATATATCCAGTGAGGGGCATTATTCTGTGTATAGGGGAGATGTACAGGGGGAGACTTGGGACATTATTAAATGTAGAGTGAACACTTATTGTTATAGGGGAACTCGGGTTACTGTGACTGTCAAAGGGGCACACAGGGCATTATTACAGTCTAGGGGACAAAATGTGGGCACTGTTTTCTAGGGCACTTGCACCCGGCATTACTATATTCTAGAGGGGTGCTTTAGAATTTAGAGGTCACACAGAACCACACAGCAGGTGCAGTAATAGGGACACATACGGCAGCAGCAGCTCAGTATTGGGGTATCACGGGCAGTAATAGGGACACATACGGCAGCAGCGGCTCAGTATTGGGGTATCAGGTGCAGAAATAGGGACACATATGGCAGCAGCGGCTCAGTATTGGGGTATCAGGTGCAGAAATAGGGACACATATGGCAACAGCGACTCAGTATTGGGGTATCAGCAGGATGAGGAGTTTGTGCAGGTTGAGAATAGTCCAATTGGTGACCGTGACAGTGCTGAAAATATGAGAAGTGAAATATGTCTTTGTTGTAATCTCTGCAGTCGAGTCCTGGCTGGAGAAGTCGTCATGTCGGTCTGGGCCAGATGGAAAAGACATGAAAAGTGAACAATTCCATTAGAAAGAATATCAGCGGTAAGTCATTATCTATACCTGTGCTGTAATCTATTATATGTTCTGTAGGACTGGTATTATTTACCACACACCATATGGCGGTAATATCAATATTGGTCTTTTTATATATAGATTATTTTTGGCAACAGCGCGGTCATTTGCTGAGGTTCTCTGATTAGGTGCCCACTCAGAAGTTTCGCCCCCACTAAACCAAAACCCTAGCTACGCCTCTGGCTCTCTCTCTAGTCTTTCTTTCTCTCTCTAGTCTTTCTCGCTCTCTGTTCTTTCTTTCTCACTCTCTGTTCTTTTTTCTCTCTGTTCTTTCTTTCTCTCTCTCTCTTTTCTTTCTTTCCTCTCTTTCTTTCTCTGTTTGTTCTTTCTCTCTCGCTGCTCTTTCTTTCTTTTCCTCAGTACCAGCCACTGTGCCCTCATTACCAGTCAGTCTGATCAGCAGTGCTAAATGGGTACGCTTGGGGCGAGGATATGGGTGTGATTAGTTGTGAAATGGGTGTGGTCGGGGCATGGCCTAAAATTTACGCGCGCCGCAGCCTTTAACCCTCTTTCCTGTCTTCAAAATTTGTGAGGTATGCTGTATGACCTCCCTACAACTTCTGGGCATGCTCCTGATGAGCACGATGGATGGTCTCCTGAGGGATCTCCTCCCACACCTGGACTAAAGCATCCACCAACTCCTGGACAGTCTGTGGTGCAACGTGGCATGGCCTAAAATTTGCTGCAGCAGGCACAGCGTGCCACAGCCTTTGTCCCTCTTTCCCTTCTTCAAAGGTTGGGAAGTATGATGGTGGGCCCCAAGAATATTTTTTCTCTGGTGGGCCCAAGGTACTCCAGTCCGACGCTGCTGGCAAGGTCCATGGATATTGGCTCCTTAACAGCCTTAAATACCATGCCTCAGCAGTCTGCTTCATCAGGCTGGTTAACAAAAATAGGGGGGACCCCACACCATTTTTTTTTCGAAGGGAACCCCTATTTTTGTTAATCAGTTCCCTCTGACGTCACTGATTGTGTCCCTTGCTGACCTGAAGTGAAAGTGGAAAGCAATCAATTAAGCTTTCCACTTCCTCTCCTGTCAGCCAGGAGAGGAACTCATTCATTTGGGGGTTTACTATGAGGCTGCAGCATTAGCTGCGGTCCCTGCAGTAAACATTAACCCTTTCTGAAGGATTACACCGTGGACCTGACTGTGCATGGGATAGGTAAGAATAATTGTATTTTTATTACAGGAAATGGTTTTTGCAGTAAAATAAAAGCTGGTCAAAAACATGTGTCTTTATTTCATTAAAATGATTTTTAATTAAAGTGTGTGTGTTTTATTTTTATTTCATGCAATAGGATTAATAATTGATAGTTGTCTAATTGACAGCTCTCAATTATTAACCTGGCTTAAGGTCACCTTTCAATAGCAAGGTGGCTTTAACCCCATATTAACCCATTCGCCACCGCTACAGGGCAATGGGAATAGACGGGCAAAGTGCCAGAAAGGGCGAATCTAATTATAGATTTGTCTTTTCTGGGGTGTCTGGGGGCAGATGTTAGTAGCCAGGGGGGGACAAAAATAATGGTCCCTCTCTGAGCTATTATTATCTGCCCCCACTCGCTGGCTTTGTCTGTCTGGTTGCGAAAATAGGGTGGGAGCCCACGCATTTTTTTTCAACAATTTTACACCTCATATATATATATACATGTCATTGAATTTGTGACACATATATATATATATATATATATATTTATATTTATAGTTCATACACTTCTACATAGTATAATAGCCGCTAATTCAATTGCCGGCTTTTGTGAAAATGCAGAACCCGACATGAAATGACACATGGTTTACATAGAGTTAACCATGTCATTTCAAGTTGTTTGATCTATTGTTTTCACTAACAATTACATGAGTGTATGTGTGCAAAATTTCACACCTGTAGGGGTTAATTAAAGGTGTAAATTCGTAGCAAAACAGTCCGTTTTTTTTACAACGAATTTACACCTTTAATTAACCCCTACAGGTGTGAAATTTTGCACACATAAGGGCCCGTCTCACATAGCGATATCGCTACCGAGATCGGTGCGGAGTCACTAGTTTTGTGACGCAGCACCGAGCTCACCAGCGATATCGCTGTGTGTGACATTCAGCGACGATCAGCGCCCCTGCTGGGTATCGCTGATCGTCGCTGAAATGTCAGGACATTTTTTGATCGCTGGTCTCCTGCTGACAGGCACGCATCGCTGCGTGTGACAGGCGGGAGACCAGCGATCCGCTGGTAACCAAGGTACACAGCGGGTTTCCAGGCACGTGGCTGTGCCTAGAAACCCGCTGTGTACCTTGGATACCAGCTCTCTGATGCAGGGAGCTGGTATCCAAGGTACACAATGGGTTTCCAGGCACCGCGCAGCGCTTGGAAAGCCGCTGTGTACCTTGGATACCAGCTCCCTGCATCAGCGCGCGGGTATCCAAGGTACACTGCGGGTAACTAAGCGATGTTACCCGCAGTGTCGCTGTCCCAGATCGCTGCCTGAGCTGCCTGTTTGGCAGTTCAGCAGCGATCATGTAGCGATACACCAGCGATCCTGACAAGTGCATATCGTTGTCGGGATCGCTGATGTATCGTTATGTGAGACCCAGCCTATACACTCATGTAATTGTTTGTGCAAATCAGATATCAAACTACATGAAAAGACATGGTTAACTCTATGTAAACCAAGTGTCATTTCATGTCGGGTGCTTCTGTCTTTTCACACAAGCCGGCTTTACCCGGCAATTGAATCAGAGGCTATTTTACTATGTAGAAGTGTATAAACTATAAATATATGTATATATATGTCACAATGACATGTATATATATATATATATATATATATTGTATTCTATGTGTGTATATTTAGTGTTTACAAGGAAAGAAAGAGGTTTTTTTAGTTACGATATTTCTGTCCCATAGGCTTGCATTGGATTTCCGGTATCGGAATCGGGTATCGCCGATACTTTTGGGGTATCGGCGATGCCCATTCCGATCCGATACTTCTTGATATCGGAAAGTATCGCTCAACCCTATCCATTACTAATCCTATTGTTATATTATAAATAAACACATAGCCAGAATAAAGTCTTTTATTAGAAATACAGTGGGTTCGGAAAGTATTCAGACCCCTTGTACATTTTTAACTCTTTGTTTCATTGCAGCCATTTGGTAAATGCCAAAAAGTTCTTTTTTTCTCATTAATGTACACTCTGCACCCCATCCTGACTGATAAAAAACAGAAATGTATAAAAGTTGCAAATTTATTAAAAAAGAAAAACTGAAATATCACATGGTCATAAGTATTCAGACCCTTTGCTCAGACACTCATATTTACGTCACATGCTGTCCATTTCCTTGTGATCCTTCTTATGATGGTTCTACTCCTTCATTGGAGTCAAGCTGTGTTTAATTAAACTGATAGGACTTGATTTGTAAAGGCACACACCTGTCTATATAAGAGCTCACAGCTCACAGTACATGTCAGACCAAATGAGAAGCATGAGGTCAAAGGAACTGGCCAAGGAGCTCAGAGACAGAATTGTGGAAAGGCACACATCTGGCAAAGGTTACTAAAGAATTTCTGTTGTACTCAAGGTTCCTAAGAGCACTGTGGCCTGTGATATTTCAGTTTTTCTTGTTTAAAACATTTTCAGAAATTTCAAAAATGACTTATCGGGGGCCAGCAGCGATGGAGGGAGTTCATTGGAGGCAGGGTTGCTGCTTCAGGAGTCTGTCAGGGAGCCCACCTAAATTAAAGGGTCAATGGACTCTGCTCACCGGCATCGACACCTTCTGAGATTCGAGGCACCACAGAATCGCCCCGCACCTTCTGACGCTGACCTCCTGAAACAGCTACCCTGCCTCCTGTGACCTTGCTCCACCGCAGCCATCCCCCAGTAACCTACCATTAAAAGGGAATATAAAACACACCATCATTTTATTAAAAAATGTTTTCCTATTTTGCATATCAAAATTTGAGGTGCGTCTTATGGTCCGATGTGTCTTATAATCCGCAAAATATGGTGCGTCTATATATACAGTGCCTTGCAAAAGTATTCAGCTCCCTGGAACTTTTCAACCTTTTCCCACATATCATGCTTCAAACATAAAGATACCAAATGTTAATTTTTGGTGAAGAATCAACAACAAGAATAGTATGATTGCGTACACTTTTGTATATTTTAACATGCAAAGGTTAAGTACATATAAAGATTAAATACATTTAAAGATTAATAATAATCTTTATTTTTATATAGCGCTAACATATTCCGCAGCACTTTACAGTTCGCACACATTATCGTCGCTGTCCCCAATGGGGCTCACAATCTAGATTCCCTATCTGTATGTTTTTTTTGGAGTGTGGGAGGAAACCAGAGTACCCGGAGGAAACCCACGCAAACATGGGGAGAACATACAAACTCCTTGCAGATGTTGTCCTAGGTGGGATGTGAACCCAGGACTCCAGCGCTGCAAGGCTGCAGTGCTATCCACTGAGCCAACGTGCTGCCCAAGTACATATACTCACATCATCCATCACCAAGAGGCTTTTAAAACATCATCGGTCTAGAATGAGAAGCAACACCAAGACAGAGAACCCCTGGAAAATTCACAACACTGCACGGGCATCCCCAAGTTTTTACTTCTGTCTTAGTCATGTTTCTCTGGCCTTATATAGTGATTTACACTATGTGTAACTCTAGTTTCACCCTGCCCTTCAAGTGGCCAGCTTTCAAGGTAGGATGAACCGAGATACCAGGCAAACATCAAACGATGAGAAAAGTCCACATGGATTTAGATAAAACTACAATAACAACAAACATATAGAAACTTAGAACTGTTTGTGAGGTGAAAGGGCTTCAGGTAATAAACAAACAGTTCTCAAGATTGTATATAAATAGGTGATACCTCGAGCACTCATATTTATATACGATTTTTTCCTTAGTAGCACCCACTCTGATGAATTCAGTGTGCATGGGACCTAGTCCTTATATAGTTCTCAAGATTGTGTCACAATGAGCATTGTCTGTCTGCCCTAACTGTATGACCAGAAATGCTCTGTAATTGTTTGTATGCATTCTGTATATTTCAATATGGACTCAAAATAGCCATTTTTATATTCACACTACACCTACACAAAGCTGGAATGGGTTACAAAACCATAAGAAAGACGCTGAGTGAGAAGGAGATAACTGTTGGTGCAATAGTAAGAAAATGGAAGAAATACAAAATGACTGTCAAACACATCGATCTGGGGTACCGTGCAAAATCTCACCTCGTGGGGTATCCTCGATCACTATGCAGGGGGAACTTGTTAATGATCTCAAGGCAGCTGGGACCACAGTCACAAAGAAAACCATTGGCAACACATTACGCCGTAAAGGTTTAAAATCCTGCAGTGCCCACAAGGTCCCTCTGCTCAAGAAGGCACATATGCAGGCTCGTCTACTGTTCGCCAGCGAACACCTGGATGATTCTGTGAGTGATTGGGAGATTGAAAAATTTGAGGTCTTTGGCATTAACTCAATTCGCCGTGTTTGAAAGAAGAGAAATGCTGCCTATGTCCCAAAGAACACCGTCCCCACTGTCAAGCATGGAGGTGGAAACATTATGTTTTGGAGGTTTTTCTGTGCTAAGGGCACAGGACTACTTCACTGCATCAATGGAAGAATGGATGGAGCCACATACCGTAGAATCCTGAGTGACAACCTCCTTCCCTCCGCCTGGACATTAAAAAAGGGTCGTGGGTTCTGACATATGAAATAAGTCAGAATATGTTATAAAACTTGTATTTGTCAAATCTCCTTTTATTATGATGACAGTTTTGAACCCCCTTTGCATTCTCATAAGCAGCTTCATCAGGTATCATTTGGAATTGCCTACCTACAGTCTTGAAGGTGTTCCCAGAGGAGCTGAGAATTTGTTGGCTGCTTTGTCATCATGCCTTCAACTCATTCTAAGCTATCTCAATTGGGTTGAGGTCGGGTGAATGATGAGACCATGCAATCTTACACTGCATTTCCTTCTTGGTCACATAGCCCTATCATAGCCTAAAGGCGTTTTGGGTTATTTTCCTGTTGTAACACAAACAATGATCCCTTTACCTGGAAACCAGATAGGGTGGCATGTATTTGCAGAATTCTGTCTTTACTATGATGGGTAAATGTGTCTGGAATTTGAAATAAATCACCAATTGTGTCATGAACAAAGCACCCCCACACCATTACACCAAATTTTAACTTACCAGACCACGGTACTGATCTCCACTAATCTAATATCCAGTACTTGTGTTGGTTGGCACAAGCAAGTCTCTTCGCTTTGTTTGCAGTTCTTAGTATTGGCTTCTTTGCAGCAATTTGACCATAAAGGCCTTCTTTTCACAGTCTCCTCTGGACAATTGATGTTGAAATGAGTCTGTTACTTAATGTCTGTGCTTCATTTATGAAGGCTGTTATCTGAGGTGCTGTCAATTTGAAGTTTCTGAAGCTGGTAACTCTGATGAACTTATTCTCTGTAACAGAGATAAATCTTGGTCTTCCTTTTCTGGGGTGTTCCTCATGAGAGCCAGATTAATCAAAGCAATTAATTTTTTACATGCCTTAATTAGATTGACCGACATTGATGTCTTAAAGCACATAAGGCAAATACTGGCCCACAGGCCTAATTTGGCCCACAGGGTAAGTATATTTGGCCTGTGATGCACACTTTCACACTTACCCCGCCAAGCATCTCACTTTCAACTGTATCGGCATCCTGTGCAAGCGGGCATAATTACTTCAATGCTTCCGCTTTACAGAGTAGTGAAGAGCTTTAGAGCGCTCGCTGCAGAGACCAGAGCAGTGGGGGAATGGGAAGAAGTTTTTTTTTCATGTGGGGCCCGTTATTCTGGAGGACTATGTAGGGCCATTATATTGTATGAAGCACCATGTCGGGTCATTATACTATACTAGATGGTGGCCCGATTCTAACGCATCGGTTATTCTAGAATATCTATGTAGTTTATTTATGAAGATTTAAGAATAATGCAATGAATACACAGGATTTTCCGGGTAAAATATATATGTGGAGGCTGCTGCTGAGGTATATGTGGAGGCTGCTGCTGCTGGGGTATATGTGAAGGCTGCTGCTGCTGGGGTTTATGTGGAGGCTGCTGCTGCTGGGGTATAGAGAGTCTGCTGCTGCTGGGGTTTACGTGGAGGCCGCCAGTCGGGGTAGTTCCACTGCGAGCAGCTGGGAGATGACCGGCTGGCGCTGGTCATCTCCCGGCTGCGTCGCCATTGACCTCCATGCGGCAGGAGATGACCCGCAGCTCCCGTCGGGAGATCAGCGGCTAGCGCGCTGTTCCAAGGGCCTCCGCCCTGCAGGACCCCAGATCCAAGATGGCCGCGGGGTCTTTCCGGGTCCTGCAGTGAGGCGGCTTCCTCAGTGCCTGCTGAGAGCAGGCGCTGAGAAAGCCTCCTGCACTGCCTTCAGATCGCCGATCTGACAGTGCTGTGCACAGTGTCAGATCAGCGATCTGACACTATACAGTGATGTTCCACCCTGGGACAAAGTAAAAAAGTAAAAATAATATAAATAATGTGTAAAAAAAAATCCTAAATAAAGAAAAAATAAATATTCCCCAATAAATTCATTTCTTTATGTAAATAAAAAAAACAATAAAAGTACACATATTTAGTATTGCCGCGTCCATAACGACCTGCCCTATAAAACTGTCCCACTAGTTTACCCCTTTAGTGAACCCCTTAAAAAAAACAAGGCAAAAAAAACAATGATTTATCATCATACCGAACAAAAAGTGAAATAACACGCGATCAAAAAGACGGATATTAATAAACATGGTACCGCTGAAAACTTCATCTTGTCCCGCAAAAAAACAAACCTCCATACAACATCATCAGCGAAAAAATAAAAAACTTATAGCTCGCAGAATAATGCAAAAATAATTATTTTTTATATAAAAGTTTTTATTGTATAAAAGCGCCAAAACATAAAAAAGATATAAATGAGGTATCGCTGTAATCATACTAACCCGAAGAATAAAACTGCTTTATCAATTTTACCACACACGGAATGGTATAAACGCCCACCCCAAAAGATATTCATGAAATGCTGGTTTTTGTTCATTCTGCCTCCCAAAAATCATAATAAAAAGCGATCAAAAAATGTCATGTGCCCGACAATGGTACCAATAAAAATGTCAACTCGTCCCGCAAAAAATAAGTCCACACATGACTCTGTGGGCCAAAATAAGAAAAAATTATAGCTCTCAAAATGTGATGATGCAAAAACTATTTTTTGCAATAAAAAGCGTCTTTTAGCGTGACAGCTGCCAAACATAAAAATCCACTATAAATAGTAAATCAAACCCCCCTTTATCACCCCCTTAGTTAGTGAAAAATAATAAAATTTAAAAAATTTATTTATTTCCATTTTCCCATTAGGGTTAGGGTTGGGGCTAAAGTTAGGGTTATGGTTGGGGCTAAAGATAGGGTTAGGGTTGGGATTAGGGTTAGGGTGTGTTAGGGTTAGGTTTGTGGTTAGGGTTAGGTTTGTGGTTAGGGTTATGGTTAGAGTTGGGATTAAGGTTAGGGGTGTGTTGGGGTTAGGGTTGGAGTAAGAATTGGGGGTTTCCACTGTTTAGGCACATCAGGGGCTCTCCAAACGTGACATGGCATTTGATCTCAATTCCAGCCAATTCTGCATTGAAAAAGTCAAACGGTGCTCCTTCCCTTCTGAGCTCTGCCATGCACCCAAATAGTAGTTTACCCCAACATATGGGGTATCAGCATACTCAGGACAAATTGCACAATAACTCTTGGGGTCCAATTTCTTCTGTTACCCTTGGAAAAATAAAAAATTGGGGGCGAAAATATCAATTTTGTGGAAAATTTTTTTATGATTTTTTATTTTTATGGCTCTACGTTATAAACTTGAAGCACTTGGGGGTTCAAAGTTCTCAACACACATCTAGGTAAGTTCCTTTGGGGGTCTTGTTTTCAAAATTAGGTCACTTGTGGAGGTTTCTACTGTTTAGGCACATTGAGGGCTCTCCAAACGTGACACGACGCCCGCAGACTATTCCATCAAAGTGTGCAATGCAAAATGTCACTACTTCCCTTACCAGCCACGACGTGTGCCCATACAGTAGTTTTCTCCCACATATAGGGTATCAGCGTACTCAGGACAAATTGAACAACAACTTTTGTTGTCCAATTTATCCTGTTACCCTTGGGAAAATAAAAAACAGGGGACTAAAGTCATGTTTGTGGAAAAAATATGATTTTTTTATTTTCACGCCCGAGCGTTATAAACTTCTGTGAAGCACTTGGGGGTTCAAAGTGCTAACCACACATTTAGATAAGTTCCTTTGAGGGTCTAGTTTCCAAAATGGGGTCACTTGTGGAGGGTTTCCACTGTTTAGGCACATCAGGGGCTCTCCAAACACGACATGACACCCGCAGACCATATCATCAAAGTTTGCATTACTAAACGTCACTACTTCTATTCCAAGCCCCGACATGTGCCCACACAGTGGTTTTCTCCCACATATGGGGTATCAGCGTACTCAGGACAAATTGTACAACAACTTTTGTGGTCCAATTTCTCCTGTTACACTTGGGAAAATAAAAAATTGGTGACTAAAAGATCATTTTTGTGTGAAAAAAATAGGATTTTTTTATTTTCATGACTGGGCATTATAAACTTGTGTGAAGCACTTGGGGGTTCACAGTGCTCACCACAGATCTAGATAAGTTCCTTAGGGGTCTAGTTTCCAAAATGGGGTCACTTGTGGGGTTTCCATTGCTTAGGCATATCAGGGGCTCTGCAAACTGAACATGACACCCATCAGTCTGCATTCCAAAACGTCATTACTTCCTTTCCGAGCCCTGTCGTGCACCCAAACAGTATTCCCCCCCCACATATGGGGTATCAGCATACTCAGGACAAATTGAACAACAATATTTGGAGTCCAATTTCCTTAGGAAAAATCAAAAATCAGGGACTAAAAAATCATTTTTGTGGATTTTTTTTTTTCACACCCAGGTATTATAAACTTTTGTGAAACACTTGGGGGTTGAACATGCTCACAACAGATCTAGATAAATTCCTTAGGGGGTCTAGTTTCCAAAATGGTGTCACTTGTGAGGGGTTTCCACTGTTTAGGCACATCAGGGCTCTCCAAACGCGACATGGCGTCCAGCCAATTCTGCATTAAAAAAGTCAAAAGGCGCTCCTTCCCTTCTGAGATCTGCCATGCACCCAAACAGTGGTTTACCCCAACATATTGGGTATCAGCATACTCAGGACAAATTGCACAATAACTTTTGAGGTCTTGTTACCCTTAGGAAAATAAAAATTGGGGTGAAAAGATCATTTTTGTGGAAAAAATATAATTTTTTAATTTTACGGCTCTACGTTATAAACTTGTGTAAAGCACTTGGGGTTCAAAGTGCTCACCACAAATCTAGATAAGTTCCTTAGGGGGTCTAGTTTCTAAAACCGGGTCACTTGTGGGGGTTCCCTTCCGAGCTCAGCCGTGCCCCAAACAATGGTTCCCTCCCACATATGGGATATCAGCGTACTCAGGACAAATTGGACAACAACTTTTGGGGTCCAATTTCTCCTGTAACCCTTGGGAAAATAAAAAATTGGTGACTTAAATATCATTTTTGTGAGAAAAAAATAGGATTTATTATTTTCATGCCTGGGCATTATAAACTTGTGTGAAGCACTTGGGGGTTCAAAGTGTTAACCACAGATCTAGTTCCTTAGGGGGTCTAGTTTCCAAAATGGGGTCACTTGTGGGGGGTTTCCACTGTTTAGGCACATCAGGGGCTCTGCAAACTGAACATGACACCCATCAAAGTCTGCATTCCAAAACGTCATTACTTCCTTTCCGAGCCCTGCCGTGCACCCAGTTTTTTGCCCCCCACATATAGGGTATCAGCATACTCAGGACAAATTGAACAACAACTTTTGGGGTCCAATTTCCTTGGGAAAAATCAAAAATTTGCGACTAAAAATCATTTTTGTGGATTTTTTTTTCACACCCAGGCATTATAAAGTTTAGTGAAACACTTGGCTGTTCAAAGTGCTCACAACAGATCTAGATAAGTTCCTTAGGGGATCTAGTTTCCAAAATGGTGTCACTTGTGGGGGGTTTCCACTGTTTAGGCACATCAGGGGCTCTCCAAACGCGACATGGCTTCCAATCTCAATTCCAGCCAATTTTGGTTTGAAAAAGTCAAACGGCGCTCCTTCCCTTCCGAGCCCTGCCGTGCGCCCAGACAGTGGCTTTCCCCCACATATGGGGTATCGGCGTACTCAGGAGAAATTGCACAACAACTTTTTCTGTCCATTTTCTCCTTTTACCCTTGTTAAAATAAAAATTTTTTGTAAAAGATCATTTTTGTGACTAAAAAGTTAAATGTTCATTTTTTCCTTCCAAGTTGCTTCAGCTCCTGTGAAGCACCTGAAGGGTTAATAAACTTCTTGAATATGGTTTTGAGTACCTTGAAGGGTGCAGTTTTTAGAATGGTGTCACTTTTGGGTATTTTCTGCTATATAGACCCCTCAAAGTGACTTCAAATGTGAGGTGGTCCCTTAAGAAAATGGTTTTGTACAATTTGTTGCAAAAATGAGAAATCGCTGGTCAATTTTTAACCCTTATAACTTCCTAACAGAAAAAAATTTTGTTTCCAAAATTGTGCTGATGTAAAGTAGACATGTGGGACATGTTATTTAGTAACTATTTTGTGTGACATATTTCTCTGTTTTAAGGGAATAAAAATTCAAAGTTTGAAAATTGCAAAATTTTCCAAATTTTCGCCATATTTCCATTTTTTTCATAAATAAACGAAAGTTATTTTGAAGAAATTTTACCACTATCATGAAGTACAATATGTCACGAGCAAACAGTTTTAGAATCGTGAAGATCCATTGAAGCCTTCCAGAGTTATAGCCTCATATAGAGACAGTGATCAGAATTGTAAAAATTGGCCCGGTCATTAACGTGCAAACTACCCTTGGGGTTAAGGGGTTAAAGAGTTGAAAGGCTGTTTAGAGCTCACTTCAGAGTAATAGGGGGTATGTCAAGGAATCCAACATTTAACACGTTTTAGGGTTTGTTTTTTTTTTACATGTGTTTCTCTACTCCATGTTTCCATATGTCTTTGTTCTTGGTTTTGCTGCCTTCCGTCTGACTCTATAATGTGCACATTTTAATAAGAGCAAGGAAAACCATTGCATGAACAGGTGAGTGCCAACTTTTCACCGTACTATAACGTATATATTTACAGTTGTATAATTTCAACAAAAATGAATTTCACATTATCATTTATCATTTTTAACTTACTACTACTAATGAAATTTATCATGGACAGGTCCAAGTGTAGAAGATATCCTACTCAAAGAAATCAAAGAATTGTCAGATGGTGACATTAAAGTAGCTATTACAACTATGCACATGTCATTGGAGGTAAGAACAAATGTTTTGTTATTTTGCATTTTATCGCTGTATTTAACTGTATTTGTATTTGTATTTATCGCTGTAAAAAATCGCTGTATCTAACTAGTGGTTTGTTTTCAAAGACTTGTTAGTAATTCCCATAATTTCTTTTGACACTCAGCCTGCTCTTCCCCACAGAGAACACATAATTGTACTTTTATATATATGATTGTATACTGCCCTCAACACATAGATATCCATTATTAGCCTCACAGTAAAGAATGCAGAAGTAGCACTCAACATCTTTTTATTTCTTGACAAATGGAATAAAAGCCACAAGGCAAGTGGTGCAGTAAGGTGATGGCCATTTTGTTCTAGTCATCTCTTCGTCTTTCCCGACACTGTCAGTAGTAGATGACCATGAAAGTTGTGTCACTTTATGCTGTCTGTTTGGAACCGCCACTATTATCCCTTTGAAAAATGAACAGCGTCAAGGAGTGGGACTGAATAATGTAGATGTAGCGGGTAAAGATGTGCCAGGCCCTGGCAGGGGAAAATGTCAGCACCAATCACTCAAGTGCCGACGATCATTCTCCTTACCTAACCGTACTGTGTTATATAAAGGACCTTAAAGAAGTTGTTCAATACTTGGGCAACTCTTTCTCATACCCCACGCTTGGTCCTGATAAAATAAAAAAGCCTATACTCATCTCCCATGCTGGTGCCGTTACTGCACTGTCTGTGCTAGCTCTCTTAGGGGATTCAGTGTTGTTGTTGTGACACATGAACCCGGCGCCCAGTCAGCGCTGGTGTTACTGTCCCCGCCTCCTGTCGAATTGAACATGAAGCGGAATTCAGTGATCAGCTGCAACCCAGGCTTCCTCTTCATGTTCAATTTGTCTGAAGGCGGAGACTGACGCCAGCGCTGATTGGGCATCAGGTCAAGTGTCACAACAACCGCACAAGAGCTCCAGGACCGCAAGTGCTTACACCACGGGAACGGCGCCAGCACAGAAGGTGAGTATAAGATTTTATATTTTATTGGAGCCAAACATTTAGATCAAGAAGGGGTTGTCCAAGTAGTGGACAACCCCTTTAAGTACAATGGCGGCCTGTGCAACACTCTCTATTGTTGTGTCTTCCACCTTCGTATGGTGTATTCAATATTAATTTGTTATTTTGAAGATGTTTTCCAGTGATTCTCTCACTGTTTTGGTAAATTTTTTAATAATTATGAGGAAAATTGTGATAAGGCGATTACATGTCTGATTGGTGTGGTACCAGTGTTTATTAGGTGGCTTTTCCCAATTTATGAAGGTACATCCATTTTTATTCATTACATTTATACAAATTTAAATTAAAACTTATGGACAATCTTTTATTGTGCTTTTTCTCTTTACTTCTTATTGTGAAAATAACTGCATTGTCCTTAAAATATACATTCAGTTTTATGATGCGGTTTTTGCCATAGTAGTCTAACAAATTCTGTCAATTTATATGGAGGCAATTAATTACCAACTTCTAAGTGACACTTTTTGATTGGCCTTTAAGTACAGTGATAAGCCGGTATAATGTAATATTTTCCTATTTTAATAGCCATAATCAAAGCTGCGTGCTAGTACATGATTAGAACATTTCCCAACATGCATATTAAAATGCCCGTGGACAAGTTAGTATCTCTTTTGATCTACAACCATTTTTTTAACTGCATTGAAAAAAGTGCACTCAACTATTCAATAAGGCTTGGGCTGCACAGTAACCTTTATCGTGTGCTTTCGTTTGCGCATGCATCCAGACATGTTAAAGCTTAGGCGCCATTTTGCCATGGCTATACTCAATGCGTATGCCCACTCTTGCGCATTTGAAGTATTGAAAGAAATAGAGTCAATAGACACCATCTTAGTATAGTGCTATTTTATCATAAGTAACATGTTCAAAGCTTATAAACATAAAGTGTTTTTCGGACTATAAGACGCACCGGACCATAAGACGCACCCCAAATTTTCAGAAGGAAAATTGGGAAAAAAAAATAATGTGTCAAATGGGGGTCCGTCTTACAGTCCGAATTTAGCTTACCACTGTGTGGGGTGGTTGGGCACTGTGGGGTGGTTGGGCACTGTGGGGTGGCTGTGTTATGTGGGGTGGCTGTGTTCTGTGGGGTGGCCAGGGTGGCCATATACTCACAAATCCGGGGCGGCGGCGCTCCCAATGCAGCTTGGCTGCGATGCGGTGGTGGTGTGCGGGTAGCAGCGGGCCTCTGGGCTGCGTGGGGGGCTCCGCCGGCATCTCGTCCCAGCCGGAAAGCCCCCCCGCAGCTGCGACGCGGTGCCGGCATGAGGAATGGCCGCCTGGGCCTCCGGCAAGATGGCCGCCGCATACTCTCATTCAAATCTCGGAAACGAGATCTCTTACCTCAGGACAAGATCTCGTTGCCGAGATTTGAACGAGAGTATGCGGCGGCCATCTTGCCGGAGCCCCCAGGCGGCCATTCCTCATGCCGGCACTGCGTCGCAGCTGCGGGGGGGCTTTCCGGCTGGGACGAGATGCCGGCGGAGCCCCCCACGCAGCCCAGAGGCCCGCTTGCTGCCTGAACACCACCACCGCACCACACTTTGGATCGGGACCGCCACCGGAGGCACCGGCACCGCGTCGCAGCTGCGGGGGGGCTTTCCGGCTGGACGAGATGCCGGCGGAGCCCCCCACGCAGCCCAGAGGCCCGCTGCTGCCCGGACACCACCACCGCATCGCAGCCAAGCTGCATTGGGAGCGCCGCCGCCACTGAACTTTCTGGTATGTTGCGACCATAAGACGCACCCCCATTTTCCCCAAAAATTTTGGGGGAAAAAAGTGCGTCTTATGGTCCAAAAAATACGGTATCCAGAATTATGGGATTATTATTCAATATCTTAAATATGATTATTAAAGTATATCATATAGAGTAATAAAACATAGTCCCCCTAGATGGGGCTGACATCTCATAGTAGTTAAGTTTAAAGGGAAAGCACATATGTAATATAATTGTATATCCCCAACTCTCAAATGTGATATTTAATCCATGAATTATTATAGCTTAGTCTTAATATTGTATAATAACTATATAGGACAAAAAATCCATTATAGATGCTCATAATATTTATTAAAAAAATGAATTTAATAGATAGCTAAATAGATAAATAACAAAAATAGGCAGCACTCTTTAGATTCAGATGAAATAAAGTGGATTTTAATCAGACCCACATAGTATGGCAACGTTTCGGCTCCAAGCCTTGAAAAAGGCTCATGGAGCCAAAACGTCGCCATACTATATGGGTCTGATTAAAATCCACTTTTTTTCATCTGAATCTATGGAGTGCTGCCTATTTTTGTTATTTATCTGGATCTGGCAAGTATTGGAGTATTGCTAAGGAGGCCTGTGCACCCACCGGTTTTATTTTTGTGCTGTTTCATTTTTTTTAATAAATACTGTAGAAATATAGATAGATAGATAAAAGATAGATAGATAGGATAGATAGAATAGATAGATAATAGATATGGGATAGATAAAATAGATAGATAATAGATAGATAGATTTGGGAGTGGAACATGTGAGGAGGTCTCCTTCTTGGTTTCTCAGGCTTAGAGCAGGAAGATAAGACTCTGCCTAGTCCTGCCCCGGAGCACGAGCATCTCATTAACTGAAAACTTCTAACACTGATTACACAAGAACCACAAAATGATTTCTTCACCCCAGGTATCATTTTAATCAGTGTAACAGCAGCAACATGACAATGTCCGTAGTTTACTTAGCAAAATCCTGCGGACAGGTTCAATTTAAACTCACTTCTGGCTTCCTCCCGTGCCAGCAATAGGTTTATCTATCTTGAGCGTTACTTACCTGGAGTAGCTGTAGAGTTCTGTAGAGTTCTTGGAGAAGTTGTTTCTGTTCCTTGTGATTCCTGTGGATTTCCATTTGTTTGTGTGTTTCCCCAATGTCTTGCTTCCAAGCTCACTAACTAAGGCTAATACCCATGGTCAGCCAGGGCTTAGGCACGTGAATGCGAACCGGGCGGAAGGACCCGTGTAGGGCGATAGGGAGCACAGGTGTCACAATAAGGTGAGTGTTGAAGGGTCACCATCTTCTCCCTCTCCCTACCGTCAGGGCTGCCCTTTACCAGCTCCCTCATCCTTCCCTTTGTGTTGCACGCCTGGCATCTCCCTGCCCTGGTGTGACATATAGAAAATAGATAGATAGATAGATAGATAGATAGATAGATAGATAGATAACAGATGGATAGCTAGATAAATATATAGATAGATATAATGATATATAATATAGATACCTAAATAAGGGATATAGATAGAGATGATAATAGATAGAAGTAGATAGATAGATAAGATATAGATAGATAGATAGATAGATAGATAGATAGATAGATAGATAGATAGATAGATAGATAGATATGGGATAGATAGATAGGTAGATATGGCATAGATAGATAATATTAGATAGATATGGGATAGATAGATAGATAGATAGATAGATAGATAGATAGATAGATAGATAGATAGATAGAATAGATAGATAGATAGGATAGGATAGATAGATAGATAGATAGATTGTTGTGGAAAAAGTGTTTGCCCCTTCCTGATTTCCTATTCTTTTGCATGTTTGTCACGCTTAAATGTTTCAGATCACCAAACAAATTTATATATTAGACAAAGATAACACAAGTAAACACAAAATTCAGTTTTAAATGAAGGTCTCTATTATTAAGGGAAAAAGGGCTCTGTGTGAAAAAGTGATTGCCCCCCTTAAAATATAAATTAACTGTGGTGTATCACATATTTGAGAAGCCGAGTTCAAATTCTCTAGCCACACGCAGGCCTGATTACTGCCACACCTTTTCTCAATTGAGTAATCACTTTTAGCAACCCCAGAGCTGAACATTAAGAGGTAAGGCCATCTCGCTACATCTCTCTGCATCTCCAAACCCTATACAATCCCTCTAGAGACCAGAAAATATGGAAAGAAATCACATTTTAGACACCAAGAATTCCAGCCCTTTAACTGATCCCATTATAGAGATCAGTACTGTAGCCACAGCAGACAGCAGGGGCTCTAGCATCATGGAGATAACATATCAGAGAGATCACAAGAGCATGGGTGAAAGAAGGACCATAAAACACTACACCATTAGACAAAATGGTTTGACAAGGAATGTAAAACCATAAGGAAGGCCCTAAGAATGGCCTTAATAAAAAACACAGAGACCAAAACAACCCCACTCTGAAAGAAGCCTACCACACCATCCAACAAAATTACAAATCCATCCTCAGAAAGAAAAAGCAAAATCACATTTCCACCAAACTCCTCCAACTCCAAGATGCCCTTGAAGAAAACAGCTTTTAGAAACTATGAAACCACCTAGGAACCAACCGTAAAAGCAACAACCTACACATCCATAGAGGCAACATCTGGTTCCAGTGCTTCAAGGACATTTACAAAAAGAGCCTGTGAACAAACTGAAGGATATGGAGAAAAAAATTCAAAGACTTCCAAAACCCTCTGGACACACCAATTACATTGCCAGAAATAACAGAAAGGATCACACTGATAAAAGGTAAAAAAGCCATCGGCCCAGATGGGATCCTCCCAGAAAGTACAGCACGCCAGACATTCAGACTGCGATATCAAAACTATTCAACATTGTACTGCAGGCTGGCTACTTCCTCAGAAACTGGAACCAATGACTCAAAATCCCGATACACAAAAACGGGGACAAGTACGACCCTGCAAACTACCGGGGAATATGTGTTAGCAGCAACCTGTGGAAACTCTTCAACTGCATCCTAAACAAGTGGATCCTCACCTTCTGCACCCAAAACAACATCCTCAGCAAAAGTCAAACAGGCTTCATGCCAATCTTTTGTACCATGGACCACATCTACACCCTGCACAGCCTCATCAAGAGCCACGTCCACAATACAAAGCATGGGAAGACCTATGCCTGCTTTGTGGACTTCAAGAAGGCCTTCAACTCAGTGTGGCACCCAGAACTATTCCTAAAACTGTTGGAGAGTGGAATAGGAGGCAAAACATATGATGTAATCCCAAGTTTCTACACTGAGAACAGCTGCAGCATGAAGGTAAATGGAAGGATAACCTATTTCCAACAGAACCGAGGAATAAGACAGGGCTGCAGCTTCAGCTCAACGCTCTTCAACATTTACATCAATGAGCTGTGGTGGCTCTAAAAACCTCCTCAGCACCAGGACTCATCCTCCATGACACCGAGGTGAAATATCTGCTGTTTGTTGATGACCTCGTGCTGTTATCATCAACTGAGAAAGGCATCCATGATAATCTGAAAACCCTAGAAACCATGGGCACTGCCAATCAACCAAAGGAAAACTAATATCATGGTGTTCCAGAAAAGAAAGTAGAAACCAGTTGGCCATCCCTCTACATAATTGACCATTGTTCACTTAACGAAATCAACAATTACACCTAGCTGAGCCTAGAACTCAGTCAGTCAGGAAGCTTAAAGCAAGCCATAGAGTTGCGGAAAGACAAGGTGTGTAAAGCCTACTATGGGTATCAGAAGTCTTCTGTACCATCTCAAGTCACCTGTAACCATCTTGCTGAAAATCTTTGATACCATCAATTCTTCTGTACGGTAGTGAAGTCTGGGGTCCAGTCTCATACCCAGACTGGTCAAAGTGGGATGCTGGGCCAACAGAAATATTCCACCTTGAGTTCTGCAAATACCTTCAAGTCCATCGGAGCACTTCAAACAGTGCCTGCTGAGAGCTGGGCAGATTCCCACTACACCTTGTGATCCAGAAGAAGGCGCTATCATCCAAGGCTCATCTAAAAAGTAGTAGTCCCAGCTCCTACCATCACAAAGCCTTGCAACTAGTGTTGAGCGATACGATACCGCAAGTATCGGGTATCGGCCGATATTAGCTGTATCGGACTTTCGATATTGACTTTCGATATTTCCCATATATTGTATACCGGAATCGGAATTGTCACTGTCACTGTCACGGGTCTGTCAGGAGTCAGCGGACACTTACCTGGCAGAAGATCTCCGGTGGTCACGGCCTGGACTGGTTGATGGCCGCCATCATCTTTCCCCGGTGGTCACATGCAGTTTCTGCGATAACTGCAGTGACTGCTGGGTAATCCCGGCCGTAAAGCAGTCAGTCCGATGACGTCACCGCCGGGGAAGCAGGTAATCAGCTGTGCTGCGCCGGGATGACAGCCTCTGCCTGTCATTCCGATGTAGCAGAGCTGGATCGTCGTGGGACAGTCGTTACTATGGACTGCGTCGGACAGGTGGTATACTGTTGGTTTGTTTTTTTCCTTTTTTTACAGGAGATCGATGGCGTCGCAGGAATGAGAGTATAATAAAAGAAATGAAAACTGTGTTGTCTCTTTTATTTCATTAAAATACTTTTTTCTTGCTGTGTCTTTTTTTTTATACATTTAAAAACTTTGGGATTAATAATGGATCGGTGTCTTATTGACACCTCTCCATTATTAACCGGGCTTATTGTCACCGTGCAATCAACGGTGACATTAACCCCTTATTACCCCACTTGCCACCGCTACAGGGCAGTGGGAAGAGCCGGGTAAAGTGCCACAATTGGCACATCTTTTGATGCGCCAAATGTGGGGCTGCTGTAGCCTGGTATTATCAGGCTGTTGAGGGCCAAAATCCATGGGCCTTGACAGTCTTTTAATACCAGGCCGCAGCAGTCTGCATTTTACTTGGCTGGTTAACAAAAATAGGGGGACCCCTACGCCGTTTTTTTTTTCGAGGGGATCCCCTATTTTTGTTAACCAGCCAAGCTAAGCAGACTGCTGTGGCCTGGTATTATCAGGCTGGCAAGGTCCATGGATATTGGCTCATTACCAGCCTGAAAAACCAGGCCTCAGCAGTCTGCTTCATCTGGCTGGTTAACAAAAATAGGGTGGACCCCACGCCAATTTTTTTTCGAGGGGATCCCCTATTTTTGTTAACCAGCAAAGATAAGCAGACTGCTGTGGCCTAGTATTATCAGGCTGGCAAGGTCCATGGATATTGGCTCATTACCAGCCTGAAAAACCAGGCCTCAGCAGTCTGCTTCATCTGGCTGGTTAACAAAAATCGGGTGGACCCCACGCCAATTTTTTTCGAGGGGATCCCCTATTTTTGTTAACCAGCAAAGATAAGCAGACTGCTGTGGCCTGGTATTATCAGGCTGGCAAGCAGGGTCGGACTGAGGCACCGGGACACCGGAGAAACCTACGGTGGGCCCCAGCTCCTGCGTGGTGGGCCCTGATTTGAAAGGATAGGTCGCGGGGCAGAGGGGGCGGTGGCCCCGGGGCCCGCGCTCTGAGCCACCGGATACAGTTACATTCTGCGGCAGTGCAGGGAGAAATCGCTCTCCCTGCTCTGCCGCCCGGAAGCTATGGGGCCTGAACAGGCGTTGGGGGGGCCCGGTGCCAGCAGTGGACCCCCAACCGTCATCGGAGGGTCAGCTGTATCGGCATCCAGCCGATAAAGCTGACCCATAGAGAGAGAAGGAGCGAGCGCTCCTTCTCTCCCATAATCCCCCTCAGCGTATGACAGCGGGCGCAATAACATCACCTGCCGGCACCCGCTGTCAGAGCTGAGAGGGAGAACAGTGAGCAGCACAGGAGCCGGGAGGTGAGTATTTTTTTATTTTTTTTTTAATGGGGGTGCAGTCGAGTCCTGGCTGGAGAAGTCGTCATGTCGGTGTGGGCCAGATGGAAAAGACATGAAAAGTGAACAATTCCATTAGAAAGAACATCAGCGGTAAGTCATTATCTGTACCTGTGCTGTAATCTATATGTTCTGTAGGACTGGTATTATTTAACACAGACCATATGGCGGTAATATCAATATTGGTCTTTTTATATATAGATTATTTTGGCCAACAGCGCGGTCATTTGCTGAGGTTCTCTGATGATGGGCCCACTCAGAAGTTTTGCCCCCACTAAACAAAAACCCTAGCTACGCCTATGGCTCTCTCTCTAGTCTTTCTTTCTCGCTCTCTGTTCTTTCCTTCTCGCTCTCTGTTCTTTTTTCTCTCTGTTCTTTCTTTCTCTCTTTTCTTTCTTTTTCCCCTCTTTCTTTCTCTGTTTGTTCTTTCTCTCTCGCTGCTCTTTCTTTCTTTTCCTCAGTACCAGCCACTGTGCCCTCATTAACAGTCAGTGTGATCAGCAGTGCTAAATGGTTACGCTTGGGGCGAGGATATGGGTGTGATTAGCTGTGAAATGGGTGTTGTCGGGGCGTGGGCTAAAATTTTCAGTGGCGCGCAACACACGCCGCAGCCTTTAATCCTCTTTCCTGTCTTCAAAATTGGGAGGTATGCTGTATGACCTCCCTACAACTTCTGGCCATGCTCCTGATGAGCGCGACGGATGGTCTCGTGAGGGATCTCCTCCCACACCTGGACTAAAGCATCCACCAACTCCTGGACAGTCTGTGGTGCAACGTGGCATGGCCTAAAATTTTCTGCAGCATGCACAGCGTGCCACAGCCTTTGTCCCTCTTTCCCTTATTCAAAGGTTGGGAAGTATGATGGTGGGCCCCAAGAATATATTTTCTCTGGTGGGCCCAAGGTACTCCAGTCCGACGCTGCTGGCAAGGTCCATGTATGTTGGCTCCTTAACAGCCTTAAATACCATGCCTCAGCAGCAGGGGCGTACATATAAATCATGGGGCCCCATAGCAAAAGTCTGAATGTTCCCCACCCCCCAAAAAAAAAACCAGAGGCATTGTAAATGTAAAGTGCCAGCACAGTGAGGGAAGTTGAGTCGCACAGAGACAGGGGTTTTGGGGGTACTCGGCACCGATCACGTCGACTTCTATGGGGGATGTCACGAGTAGCACAGCTCGGTCCGTGACCTGGGCGATCACTGGAATGTGGGATATTTCCAGGGGATGATAGAATGTTCGTGTAGTTTGTCGTGACGCCACCTGTAGTACCTGGTCAGGGTGTCCAGCGCTGCTGTGCAGGTCCTCTGGAAGGGATGGTGTAGTGCAGGTAGGTGATAAGTCTTCTACAGGTAACACGCTATCCTTCCAGGGCAGATAGATGTGAGATAGAGCAATGGTGCAGAGTGATGTAGCAGAGTGGACTATGCGACGTAGTAAGAAAGCAGGAAACACTTCAAGTTAAACGTTGCATAATAAAATTTTTAATAATAACATTACAAAAGTGCAAATAGCATTACTGCCGAAGTTCGTTGAGACTTCTTAGGACTACCCCCACCGGGGTAACTTCACAGTGTCCTTTACTTGTGCTTGTGGAGGACCCGCTCCAAACCTCCAACTGTGGTCTTGGGTGGGCTGCAAGACTTTCCTTGAGCAGACCTCACTTTCGGCCACACCAAACGGGTTTTTAGTTTCTGAGGTAGTTGAAAATAGTGCACAGTTAAGTTTTTTGTAAAACCAAGATGGAGCACCGAAGTGCCAACTATTTACAGAAAAGTTTGTGAGCCAGTACAGTTCATGGCTTCAAAGTTCAACATTTTGATTACATTGAAACACCATTACCCAACCTGGGTATATAAAGGCAACAATAAACTTGTTCTTCTGAACATTCACCCGTCCGGGTACATCAATAATTTAACGATTTACATACAGAGACCCTGTCCGGGTTATTTAGACTTCTTTGGCTGGCCTCTTACAGGTACCACCTGGTACTCTTCTGGAGCTTGCCAAACATCCGTGACAGGAGGGTCCACCCAGACCTGATGACGTCGTGTGGCCTGTACAGTTACGTCGTGACCCGCTATCTGGGTCTGTGTGGCCACCTCTTTCGTCTCCCTCCGGGTCTGGAACCCTATGTCCCGGACTGTACGAACCCCAGGGGGCCTAACAGGCGCCAGGTATGGGCCAGCTATCATTATCATGTCCATAGCTGGGGCTGCTGAGGAGACCACTGAGGGAGGCTGGGGAGATTTACGGCGTGGGGTGGGCACTTGTGTAGAGGCCTGGTTGGGGGAGGCTGAAGGCTCGGAGGGTCTGTCAGTTTCCTGACACTCTGGGGAGTAGGGGTCGCACCTGGTAACATTTAGGGCATACCATCCATTGTAACCCCAGTGTCGGGTGTAAGTCACCAAGTCTCCTGCCAACAGGTCCCTCCCCGGGTGTCCTTCTGGGAGGTGAGCCTCCACGTCCCGCCGGGTTACAAAGACTTCTAAATAAATTCCAGGCTCCTGGATGAAGCCCCAACCACCTTTTAACTTAAAGTTCCGTACTGCACCCTTACGCCGCGGCTCCCTCAGCGTACTTTTATCCTTTCTCATACGTGCCTTCTCTGCCAGGTCCTTCTCCAGGTGACGTTGCCGAAGCTTTTGGGATTCTCGCTGCTCCTTTGTCGCTCTGCTTCCCGCTCCCGACGTCTCCACTCTTCCTCCTGACGCCGGTTGTAATTCTCCTCCACCAGCAGCTCCATGTCTCCACCATCAAATGCCAGCTTACGATGTCCGGTTTGCGGCAGCTCTCCTGGCGCCCGCCAGTCCTGGCGGCGCTCACCTGTGGCGGAAGCAGCCGGCTCTGGAACAGATGACGGTCGGGGCTCCGGTACAGGCAGGTAGAGTTCTGGTGCCTGCGCGGCCTCCTCCATGAGGACGGGTGTCGCTTCTTCTGCCTCAGCGACGGGGCAGACAGCGGGATCTGGGGTGCTGGTGCGGCGTTTTCTGCAGGAACGGGTGCCTCCACTGTGATACTGGCAACCGGTTCAGATTGCAAGGGCTGGGATGCCCGCACGGCCTCCTCTACTGGAACGGGTGCCTCCACTGAGATACTGTCAACCGGTTCAGATTGCAAGGGCTGGGATGCCCGCACGGCCTCCTCTACTGGAACGGGTGCCTCCACTGAGATACTGTCAACCGGTTCAGATTGCAAGGACTGGGATGCCCGCACGGCCTCCTCTACTGGAACGGGTGCCTCCACTGAGATACTGTCAACCGGTTCAGATTGCAAGGGCTGGGATGCCCGCACGGCCTCCTCTACTGGAACGGGTGCCTCCACTGAGATACTGTCAACCGGTTCAGATTGCAAGGGCTGGGATGCCCGCACGGCCTCCTCTACTGGAACGGGTGCCTCACCTTCCGGTACAGACACTTCAGGGGGTAAGAGGGATTGGCGCCGCTCCAAGTGTAGTTTTAGGGCCCGCCAGCTCGCTTCCATCCTGGCGACCTCCTCCCGGTGCCGGGCCAGGTCTATCAGGGTATCCTCCGCTTCTTCCAGCGTAGGAGGGTTTCCAGGCCGGGTGCCAAACGGTGGCTCCGTGGCGATCGGGTCGCTTCTGTGGGGGGAGAGCTCTGACTCCTCCATCCCTTCCCACTTCTGCTCACGTCCGTTCGCCATCTCTGCCAAGTCACATGTGTCATTAGCATCAGGAGAGGCGCCATCTTTTGTAGGGAGGCGGGACCTTCGCGTTCGTTTCCGCCCACTGAGGAGGATGAGGAGGCGGAACTCCAGAGCTGTGGGGCACGATCTTAGATTGCAGTAACATTTAGAGTGGGCGGACATCGTTTTCGCGCCACGGAGTGAGTGTACGCCCACGAGAGCACGCCCTTATTCTTCACCTGTGCCTCGTGGCGCAGATATGACGGAAAAATGGCAAATACAGTCTATGATGATTTTTGCAATTCTCAAGCAAAAAAACAGTTCAATTAAGGCACACAGGACTCGCTTATAGCGAGCTTCTGAATCCTGTTCGTGACGCCAAAGTTGAGTCGCACAGAGCCACAGGTTTTGGGGGTACTCGGCACCAAGCCCGTCGACTTCTATGGGGGATGTGACGGGTAGCACAGCTATGTCCGTGCCCTGGTCGCTCACTGGAATGTGGGATATTTCCAGGGGATGATAGAATGTTTGTGTAGTTTGTCGTGACGCCACCTGTAGTACCTTGTCAGGGTGACCAGCGCTGCTGTGCAGGTCCTCTGGCAGGGGTGGTGTAGTGCAGCTAGGTGATAAGTCTTCTACAGGTAAGACGGTATCCTTCCAGGGCAGATAGATGTGAGATAGAGCAATGGTGCAGAGTGATGTAGCAGAGTGGAGTATGCGACGTAGTAAGAAAGCAGGAAAGGAAACAATTCTTACTACAAAGACATGCAGCATAAGGCTGCCTCAACCCCTCCCATCCAACTAGCTACACCCTGTTCTAACCAGCCTGAGCTAGACCATCCCATTGGGTCCGCCTACACTCAGCTGGCATAGTGTACTGTTGAATGCAGTGGTTGGAGTCAATGGGGTGTTTCCTCCTTACCTGAGAGTAAGTTGTCACACCGCTGGGTGCGATGCAACATCTCTGTGGCGACTGGACCCTCGGGTGCTTCTGTCTTTTCACAAATGCCGGCTTTACCCGGCAATTGAATCAGAGGCTATTTTACTATGTAGAAGTGAATAAACTATAAATATATGTATATATATATGTCACAATGACATGTATATATATATATATATATATATATTATATATGTATTCTATGTGTGTATATTTTGTGTTTACAAGGAAAGAAAGTGTTTTTTTAGTTGCGATATTTTGTTCCCATAGACTTACATGGGACTTCCGGTATCGGAATCGGGTATCGCCGATATTTAGTGACATCGGTGATACCATTCCGATCCGATATTTTTGGATATCGGAAAGTATCACTCAACTCTACTTGCAACACAAGGAAGCCCCGGGAGAACGAAGTTCCCATCACAAATCACCCAAAACCAGCCTAACCGAGCCACCAACCTACATGGCCTGACAAAAGGTGAAATCCGGAAGATGGTACACAAAGGCAAAGAGGAATATCTCAGCATCTGGAGGAACGACATGAACAAATCACATAACCTGACGATATAACAGAACCTACAGAGGGAATGCAAATTGGCCCCAAATCTAGAGAAACTAGCAAACGAGCGAGAGATCTTGAGCCAGTGCAGATTGAGTGCCCACAGCCTACCCATTGAATCCGGGAGGCACTGGTAGAACTAAAAGCCTGAGAGAACAGACTCTGCCAGCAGTGCCCCCAGGAGGATGCAGACGATGAGGCCACTTCTTTGCTGCGGTGCTCAAATACTCTGCAGTGAGGGACACTCACTTCAGGAGACTGTCTGATCTCCTACCAGACTTCACCTATATGGAAGAGGAAGAGAAACTGCTTATACTGCTGGGGAAGAGGAAGATGCAGCGGCCATAGCAGCAAAATATGTCAGTGCCTGCCACAGACTCAGAACAGCCTGATATGTCATGGACCCTTATACCCCACCCTGGATGTGTCCCTGTCACCACCCCACCATTATTCTGCCGCTTGCTTTGTCAATGCTATCATGTACTTAGTTCTGCCAATAAAGCCCATTTGAATTGAATTGATAATAGATAAATTGATACATAATAGATAGAGGAATAGATAATAGATGGAAAATAAATAAATACATAGAGGTATAAATAGATAAGAGATAGATAGATAAATAGATAGGAGATAGACACACACAGCACATTATACTCACCTATGTCCCTGCTAACAGCTGATTGGACTGGTTAGTGCAATATGCTGAGTCATTACCCTGCTGCCTCCCATTGTGTGCTGCATGGGAGGCTGGAGCAGGAGGCAGGGGGAGGGTGTAACAGAGACTAGGGTTGTGGCTCCAGTTTTGACGTTATGTTACATCCAGTCTTTGCGAGACAGAAAACTCTAATCGGGGTGTGTGCAGCTCCTCCAGAATCAGGAAAGAGCAGCTCACATGACTAGGTGTGCTGTCTAGGACAACATGCAGAATGCTGACAGGGAGTATCTTACAAACTGTCAGCATTCTGCAGCCTAGTTACACACAGAAATTATACAGAAAGCCCAGATAACTCCTTTAATAGCATATACCCCAAAATAAAAATGGGGTCTTTAACATGTGACATAAATGATATAAATCAAAATCATATTAGTTTATACAGCCATTATAGCAGATAAATAATTACCCAAATCAATCACCAAATACCCAGGCCCCCAACACGCGTTTCGCACATTTGCTACCTCAGGGGGATCATTCAATAGTTTCTTTTTTTTACTATAAACACTTTTAGCCCGAACAGTTGGGGATGTATAATTGTGTGCAAAATTGATGCATTCCTGATCATGTTGGTGCTTATGAACTAACTGAAAGGGATTTTAAAATTTGCTGTCTTCTTCACCAGTGAAATGTTCCTTGACCTTGACCAGTGACTTCATTTTGATTTGCACATAGCTATTCTCCCATTGGCTTCGGGTGTTGTCACTGCATCTCGTGTTTCATCATTTGAGTGGGCTGAAGCCTTTTACACGTTCCAGTTCATTGCCGTCCATCTCAAATGTGTCCTGGTCATATCTGGGAGTAGTCAAATATCTTTGTCTTCTTTGTGTTGGGTAGCAACTTTCCATCATGACATCCATAAGTCCTTCATGTGCTTGTTGCGATCAATGTTTGTATCTTCTGCGTATTTAAGATTCTTGATGATTGGGTCCTGCCATTGCATTTCCCTTATTGCTATGATACCACTGTCAGTTAAAACCATCCTAATGATCGCAACCAGGAATTTCCCTGAAACAAGGTCAAGATCCCTGCGGGGAAGGTTAAAAGCGTGTGAAAATTCTGAAATTCAATATACGATTCTCCATCATGGTTTACCAGAGCCATTTAATATTGCCGCTTGAAGGTCCAAGCTCACTATCAGCTTAACAAAAAATGTAACCGTAACCCATCACAACTAAATCTAAGCGGCAACATTTGATAATGTAATACAAATTTAAAACCAAAACTTTCTCCACTGAGTAAAGCTTTAAGTTTGCAAAATAAATTATTTCTTTTTACAAATGTCATTATCATTGAATGTTTAAATAATTTTGTGTGAGTGAAAAAAGGATTTGGTGCCTCTCGCATCGCTCTTCGGAAGGAGCTTCCTGTTGTGAAAGTTAGGGTTATAAAATAAATGATGTATGGAGCTGTTAGATTGCGACTTTTCTGGGTACCTTTTTTCTAAAAGGGAATTTAAAAAAGG
>JARQOD010000001.1:671399503-671469840 GCA_033576555.1 Oophaga sylvatica | reverse complement strand
CCGTGACCTGGGCGATCACTGGAATGTGGGTTATTTCCAGGGGATGATAGAATGTTCGTGTAGTTTGTCGTGACGCCAACCTGTAGTAACTGGTCAGGGTGTCCAGCGCTGCTGTGCAGGTCCTCTGGAAGGGATGGTGTAGTGCAGGTAGGTGATAATCTTCTAAGGTAACACGCTATCCTTCCAGGGCAGATAGATGTGAGATAGAGCATGGTGCAAGGTGATGTAGCAGAGTGGACTATGCGACGTAGTAAGAAAGCAGGAAACACTTAAGTAAACGTTGCATAATAAAATTTTTAATAATAACATTACAAAAGTGCAAATAGCATTACTGCCGAAGTTCGTTGAGACTTCTTAGGACTACCCCCACCGGGTTAACTTCACAGTGTTCCTTTATTGTGCTTGTGGAGGACCCGCTCCAAACCTCCAACTGGTGGTCTTGGGTGGGCTGCAAGACTTTCCTTGAGCAGACCTCACTTTCGGCCACACCAAAAACGGGTTTTTAGTTTCTGAGGTAGTTGAAAATAGTGCACCGTAAGTTTTTTTGTAAAACCAAGATGGAGCACCGAAGTGCCAACTATTACAGAAAAGTTTGTGACCAGTACATTCATGGCTTCAAAGTTCAACATTTGATTACATTGAAACACCATTACCCAACCTGGAATTAAAGGCAACAATAAACTTGTTCTTCTGAACATTCACCCGTCCGGGTACATCAATAATTTAACGATTTTACATACAGAGACCCTGTCCGGGTTATTTAGACTTCTTTGGCTGGCCTCTTACAGGTACCACCTGGTACTCTTCTGGAGCTTGCCAAACATCCGTGACAGGAGGTCCACCCAGACCTGATGACGTCGTGTGGCCTGTACGTTACGTCGTGACCCGCTATCTGGGTCTGTGTGGCCACCTCTTTCGTCTCCTCCGGGTCTGGAACCCTATGTCCCGGACTGTACGAACCCCAGGGGGCCTAACAGGCGCCAGGTAGGGCCAGCTATCATTATCATGTCCATAGCTGGGGTGCTGAGGAGACCACTGAGGGAGGCTGGGGAGATTTACGGCGTGGGGTGGGCACTTGTGAGAGGCCTGGTTGGGGGAGGCTGAAGGCTCGGAGGGTCTGTCAGTTTCCTGACACTCTGGGGAGTAGGGGTCGCACCTGGTAACATTTGGGGCTACCATCCATTGTAACCCCAGTGTCGGGTGTAAGTCACCAAGTCTCCTGCCAACAGGTCCCTCCCCGGGTGTCCTTCTGGGAGGTGAGCCTCCACGTCCCGCCGGGTTACAAAGACTTCTAAATAAATTCCAGGCTCTGGATGAAGCCCCAACCACCTTTTAACTTAAAGTTCCGTACTGAACCCTTACGCCGCGGCTCCCTCAGCGTACTTTTATCCTTTCTCATACGTGCCTTCTCTGCCAGGTCCTTCATCCAGGTGACGTTGCCGAAGCTTTTGGGATTCTCCTGCTCCTTTGCGCTCTGCTTCCCGCTCCCGACGTCTCACTCTTCCTCCTGACGCCGGTTGTAATTCTCCTCCACCAGCAGCTCCATGTCTCCACCATCAAATGCCAGCTTACGATGTCCGGTTTGCGGCAGCTCTCCTGGCGCCCGCCAGTCCTGGCGGCGTCACCTGTGGCGGAAGCAGCCGGCTCGGGAAAACAGTGACGGTCGGGGCTCCGGTACAGGCAGGTAGAGTTCTGGTGCCTGCGCGGCCTCCTCCATGAGGACGGGTGTCGCTTCTTCTGCCTCAGCGACGGGGCAGACAGCGGGATCTGGGGTGCTGGTGCGGCGTTTTCTGCAGGAACGGGTGCCTCCACTGTGATACTGGCAACCGGTTTCAGATTGCAGGGCTGGGATGCCCGCACGGCCTCCTCTACTGGAACGGGTGCCTCCACTGAGATACTGTCAACCGGTTCAGATTGCAAGGGCTGGGATGCCCGCACGGCCTCCTCTACTGGAACGGGTGCCTCCACTGAGATACTGTCAACCGGTTCAGATTGCAAGGACTGGGATGGCCCGCACGGCCTCCTCTACTGGAACGGGTGCCTCCACTGAGATACTGTCAACCGGTTCAGATTGCAAGGGCTGGGATGCCCGCACGGCCTCCTCTATGGAACGGGTGCCTCCACTGAGATACTGTCAACCGGTTCAGATTGCAAGGGCTGGGATGCCCGCACGGCCTCCTCTACTGGAACGGGTGCCTCACCTTCCGGTACAGACACTTCAGGGGGTAAGAGGGATTGGCGCCGCTCCAAGTGTAGTTTTTAGGGCCCGCCAGCTCGCTTCCATCCTGGCGACCTCCTCCGGTGCCGGGCCAGGTCTATCAGGGTATCCTCCGCTTCTTCCAGCGTAGGAGGGTTTCCAGGCCGGGTGCCAAACGGTGGCTCCGTGGCGATCGGGTCGCTTCTGTGGGGGGAGAGCTCTGACTCCTCCATCCCTTCCCACTTTGCTCACGTCCGTTCGCATCTCTGCCAAGTCACATGTGTCATTAGCATCAGGTGAGGCGCCATCTTTTGTAGGGAGGCGGGACCTTCGCGTTTCGTTTCCGCCCACTGAGGAGGATGAGGAGGCGGAACTCCAGAGCTGTGGGGCACGATCTTAGATTGCAGTAACATTTAGAGTGGGCGGACATCGTTTTCCGCGCCACGGAGTGAGTGTACGCCCACGAGAGCACGCCCTTATTCTTCACCTGTGCCTCGTGGCGCAGATATGACGGAAAAATGGCAAATACAGTCTATGATGATTTTTGCAATTCTCAAGCAAAAAAACAGTTCAATTAAGGCACACAGGACTCGCTTATAGCGAGCTTCTGAATCTGTTCGTGACGCCAAAGTTGAGTCGCACAGAGCCACAGGTTTTGGGGGTACTCGGCACCAAGCCCGTCGACTTCTATGGGGATGTGACGGGTAGCAACAGCTATGTCCGTGCCTGGTCGCTCACTGGAATGTGGGATATTTCCAGGGGATGATAGAATGTTTGTGTAGTTTGTCGTGACGCCACCTGTAGTACCTTGTCAGGGTGACCAGCGCTGCTGTGCAGGTCCTCTGGCAGGGTGGTGTAGTGCAGCTAGGTGATAAGTCTTCTACAGGTAAGACGGTATCCTTCCAGGCAGATAGATGTGAGATAGAGCAATGGTGCAGAGTGATGTAGCAGAGTGGAGTATGCGACGTTAGTAAGAAAGCAGGAAAGGAAACAATTCTTACTACAAAGACATGCAGCATAAGGCTGCATCAACCCCTCCCATCCAACTAGCTACACCCTGTTCTAACCAGCCTGAGCTAGACCATCCCATTGGGTCCGCCTACACTCAGCTGGCATAGTGTACTGTTGAATGCAGTGGTTGGAGTCAATGGGGTGTTTCCTCCTTACCTGAGAGTAAGTTGTCACACCGCTGGGTGCGATGCAACATCTCTGTGGCGACTGGACCCTCGGGTGCTTCTGTCTTTTCACAAATGCCGGCTTTACCCGGCAATTGAATCAGAGGCTATTTTACTATGTAGAAGTGAATAAACTATAAATATATGTATATATATATGTCACAATGACATGTTTATATATATATATATATATATATATATATGTATTCTATGTGTGTATATTTTGTGTTTACAAGGAAAGAAAGTGTTTTTTTAGTTGCGATATTTTGTTCCCATAGACTTACATGGGACTTCCGGTATCGGAATCGGGTATCGCCGATATTTAGTGACATCGGTGATACCATTCCGATCCGATATTTTTGGATATCGGAAAGTATCACTCAACTCTACTTGCAACACAAGGAAGCCCGGGAGAACGAAGTTCCCATCACAAATCACCCAAACCAGCCTAACCGAGCCACCAACCTACATGGCCTGACAAAAGGTGAAATCCGGAAGATGGTACACAAAGGCAAAGAGGAATATCTCAGCATCTGGAGGAACGACATGAACAAATCACATAACCTGACGATATAACAGAACCTACAGAGGGAATGCAAATTGGCCCAAATCTAGAGAAACTAGCAAACGAGCGAGAGATCTTGAGCCAGTGCAGATTGAGTGCCACAGCCTACCCATTGAATCCGGGAGGCACTGGTAGAACTAAAAGCCCTGAGAGAACAGACTCTGCCAGCAGTGCCCCCAGGAGGATGCAGACGATGAGGCCCACTTCTTTGCTGCGGTGCTCAAATACTCGCAGTGAGGGACACTCACTTCAGGAGACTGTCTGATCTCCTACCAGACTTCACCTATATGGAAGAGGAAGAGAAACTGCTTATACTGCTGGGGAAGAGGAAGATGCAGCGGCCATAGCAGCAAAATATGTCAGTGCCTGCCACAGACTCAGAACAGCCTGATATGTCATGGACCCTTATACCCCACCCTGGATGTGTCCCTGTCACCACCCCACCATTATTCTGCCGCTTGCTTTGTCAATGCTATCATGTACTTAGTTCTGCCAATAAAGCCCATTTGAATTGAATTGATAATAGATAAATTGATACATAATAGATAGAGGAATAGATAATAGATGGATAAATAAATAAATACATAGAGGTATAAATAGATAAGAGATAGATAGATAAATAGATAGGAGATAGACACACACAGCACATTATACTCACCTATGTCCCTGCTAACAGCTGATTGGACTGGTTAGTGCAATATGCTGAGTCATTACCCTGCTGCCTCCCATTGTGTGCTGCATGGGAGGCTGGAGCAGGAGGCAGGGGGAGGGTGTAACAGAGACTAGGGTTGTGGCTCCAGTTTTGACGTTATGTTACATCCAGTCTTTGCGAGACAGAAAACTCTAATCGGGGTGTGTGCAGCTCCTCCAGAATCAGGAAAGAGCAGCTCACATGACTAGGGTGCTGTCTAGGACAACATGCAGAATGCTGACAGGGAGTATCTTACAAACTGTCAGCATTCTGCAGCCTAGTTACACACAGAAATTATACAGAAAGCCCAGATAACTCCTTTAATAGCATATACCCCAAAATAAAAAATGGGGTCTTTAACATGTGACATAAATGATATAAATCAAAATCATATTAGTTTATACAGCCATTATAGCAGATAAATAATTACCCAAATCAATCACCAAATACCCAGGCCCCCAACACGCGTTTCGCACATTTGCTACCTCAGGGGATCATTCAATAGTTTCTTTTTTTTACTATAAACACTTTTAGCAGAACAGTTTAGAGATGTATAATGTGTGCAAAATTGATGCATTCCTGATCATTGTTGGTGCCTTACTGAACTAACTGAAAGGGATTTTAAAATTGCTGTCTTCTTCACCAGTGAAATGTTCCTTGACCTTGACCAGTGACTTCATTTTTGATTTGCACATAGCTATTCTCCCATTGGCTTCGGGTGTTGTCACTGCATCTCGTGTTATCATCATTTGAGTGGGCTGAAGCCTTTTACACGTTCCAGTTCATTGCCGTCCATCTCAAATGTGTCCTGGTCATATCTGGCAGTAGTCAATATCTTTGTCTTCTTTGTGTTGGGTAGCAACTTTCCATCATGACACTCCATAAGTCCTTCATGTGCTTGTTGCGATCAATGTTGTATCTTCTGCGTATTTAAGATTCTTGATGATTGGTCCTGCAATTGCATTTCCCTTATTGCTATGATACCACTGTCAGTCTAAAACCATCCTAATGATCGCAACCAAGGAATTTCCCTGAAACAAGGTCAAGATCCCTGCGGAGAAGGTTAAAAGCGTGAAAATTCTGAAATTCATATACGATTCTCCATCATGGTTTACCAAGCCATTCATATTGCCGCTTCGAAGGTCCAAGCTCACTATCAGCTTAACAAAAATGTAACCGTAACCCATCACACTAAATCTAAGCGGCAACATTTGATAATGTAATACAATTAAACCAAAACTTTCTCCACTGAGTAAAAGCTTTAAGTTTGCAAAATAAATTATTTCTTTTTACAAATGTCATATCATTGAATGTTTAAATAATTTTGTGTGAGTGAAAATAGGATTTGGTGCCTCTCGCATCGCTCTTCGGAAGGAGCTTCCTGTTGTGAGAAGTTAGGGTATATAAAATAAATGATGTATGGAGCTGTTAGATTGCGACTTTACTTGGCTACCTTATATCTAAGGAACATTAAACATAGGGCTCTCGTTTAGCAAACAAATAACCATTCATCTCTATAGCTTCAGACTCTGGACTTTTTGTGCATATTCTGAAAAGATATTGAGAGGCCATTAGGGATTTAACATAAAATATATCGCCAAGGGGGCTTTTTGTAGTCCTAGTCTTTCTGCCACATGTGTGTTACTAATGTGCATAAATGGGCTTAAATGAATGTGTTGTCTGTGTTGCATTTGAAATATGTATATATTTATATATTATTTTCTAATTGTGTTTTAAAAACAAAACATTAAATATGTAACTTTATGTGTTTGAAAATGTAAAATACACATATAAATCAACTTCAATTAACGTAAAAAAAATGAAAAAGAGATTCGAATCCACGTGCTACTTCAAAGAAACTCCAGCTAGCTGTGACAAGGAAATACATATCACCAAATATTATATAATTGCCTATAATTAGGTTGTGTTAATATTTAGCACTTATCTTTCGCTGTTTTGTAATTTTTGTGTTAATGTAAAACTTTTTATACAACACTACATAACAAGTAAAAATCTTAAAGAGAACATGTCAGTTCTTCTCACGGATCTTTTAGTAAATGCCGGTATTCTCCATGAAATAACAATTCTGGAACATCTTTTTGACAGCTGGTATCCCTCATTACTTTAATGTTTTTTTATTTTTATCTGAGTAAAATAAAAAAAGGAAAGATATTTCTGATTTTGTTTTCCTCAATTAGTCATAATTCTTTTGTTTTGTATTTACTTTTATTTGTTTTACTCACTTTTATAGTGCCATTATTTCCACAGCGCTTTACAGACATTTTGATGAGGAAGGAACCTCAGCCTACAAAAGATACATATTATACAGTTTTATCAAATGATATATACATAATTATGTACAAATATGTACAACGCACTATGTACAAAAATTATACATAAGTAAATATATAGATATGGATCAAATAAGAGGGGGGGAGTGGGAAAGGGAACAATGAGCAAGAGGTCCAGTGCACACTTAGTCACTATCACTTATTGCGGGAGCAGGTAGGTAAAAATTTAGTAGAGCAATAACGTAAGTCTTAAGATCTCTTTTATGTCAAGGACCTAAAGAAATATAATATGTAGACACATAGCTATGGATTAAAAAAGATGGCATATTAATAGCCAAGAAAAACTCTCCATGCGACATTGAAAACATAAGAGAACATTTGGGAGCTTAAATCTCTAGTCAAAATAGAGAAATATGAATTAGTAAGTTATGAGTCTCGTTTATAAGAAGGTAAAAAAATATGTTTTATTTATAAATACACAATGTTTTATTTATAAATACACAAAGAAGACATACAAGTATGAACTAATTCTTGTATGCTGAGCAGAGGCCCCGACGCACGTTTTGCACTTGCTTCCTCGTGGGGCAGTGTGTTTCAAGCTGTCTGCAGGGTTTATATATCCCTCGGCAGAGTAGTGTGGTCAATCCGGAGGTTCAATTCCGTTATTTGTATTTGGCACATGAGGACGGGACTTCCGGTGCCCATCCATCACTTCCGGCGTCACTGCCGCGATGCGCGTCAGGAACAAGTGTTCCGATGACGTCAGTGAAACGCATCGCTCCATGAGGACACCTTCCGGGATGGAGGCACGCTGGATGAACCACCGTCATGCACCACACGAAGCAGGACATAGTAAGATACGATGGCCATTTTAGGTGCTGGCAAATTAAAGGGCAAGTGGATGAAATGTCATTAGTGTACAAACAAATCATTTTAGACACACAAGACATAAATCAGATGCTTCCAAGTAGAAATTCAGTTTAAAAGGGGCCCATTGTACAAGAAATCAAGCCAGAATACAAAAAGTTCACAAGCAGATGTTTCAGTATGGTTGGTCAGAACGCCTCAGAGGGAAACACTGTTCCAAAAGAAGAACATCAACCGCTACTAAGACTTAATAAACAGAAAAAAACAAACAATTAAAATGCATAAAAAACTCCAGAGGGATAGGACAGAGTGGAAGGTTGAAGAGAAATTGCAAAATGAGGGAATCATGCAGATTGGGAAGAAAATGTGTGAATTCACAAAAAGATGAGAAACCAAGTTTCTCATTCAAACCCAATGGGGACATTGTTCCCAATTTGATGATTCATTTGCATTCAAGCTGAGACAGCCTGCATTTAAGGTCGCCACCCTTAATACCCCCATGAATGCAATCAATGCCATGCACTTTAAATCTTATGTGACAAACATGGGAGAGAACATGCAAACTCTTTGCTGATGAAGTCTTTGATGAGATTTGAACCCAGGACCCCAGCGCTGCAAGGCTGCAGTGCTGACCACTGAGCCACCGTGCTGCCCATGCACTGTTTACAGAGTTGAATGCTTATTTGGTGACTGCATTATTTGTTGATGACTGGTAGGTACAGCATGGTGGCTCAGTGGATAGCACTGCAGCGCTGGAGTCCTGGGTTTGAATCCCACCAACGACAACATCTGCAAGGAGTTTGTATGTTCTCCCCGTGTTTGCGTGGGTTTTCTCTGGGTACTCCGGTTTCCTCCCACACTCCTAAAAGAAACATACTGATAGGGAATCTAGATTGTGAGCCCCATCGGGGACAGCGATTATAATGTATGCAAACTGTAAAGCGCTGCGGAATATGTTAGCGCTATATAAAAATAAAGATTATTATTAGGTACTCAGCCATACATGGAGCTGACCAACTGCATCTATAAAATGGATGAGTTATAAATTATAATTCATCCATATAAATAAGCTGTTTCTGATATAGATAGATTATAGATATGCTATCTTGTGTCACTGGTCTTTTAAAGCTCCAGTAAAATCCTGAATGTTAGTGGAATATTGATGGATCACTTAAGAGACCCAGTAGTGCATGTAAAAGTTACAGACTGACCATAACTGGTGCGCATAAAAGTAAGTTATGTCTGTGTAGGAAGCAGACCTTTTGCTCTAGGGCCCATGAGCTTTTACCAACATCTATGATAAATAAGATCTGTGCTGAGAACACTGCAAATTGGAATAATTTTAGGATCTCATTCACTCTGGGAACTCAAGGTCACAGCTGTAGCAAAGGTTATAATGAATCACAACGCACTGTCTTGATAAGTTGTCACAGAAGGTTACCTTGCGAGGATTACGATAATGTAACTTTGTGCAAGCCATTTCAACTTAGTTGTCCAATTGCAGCTTTTTATGCTATTTTATCTCAGTGCTGCCTTATCTGAGTCAATTTAATCTGTTACGGACTGGGTGATAGAGCCATTGCGATCCGAGGAAAGCCTGGAGGGGCATGATTAGGTGCCACTCCAAGTCTGACCTTGGATGCATGGCGGCTTACGATACCCCGATCCGAGGTGGGACCTGATGCTTCACCAGGGCTGACCTCAGGTGGATGACAGCTGACCCCAAAAGACAGGAATGGCCAGGAATGATAGACTTGAAAAGTGCTGGCTGGCACAGATGGTGTAGAGGTAGGTGGGCACTTCTGATAGACAGGCAGGCAAGCGAGCATGACTGATACACAGGGAGGAAGATGCTGGTGAGCACCGCTGTTATACAGACAACAGGTGCTCTGGAAGAAATGACTGTTACACAGGTAGACACAGAAGATGTAATATACAGTGCAGGTAAGGGCCAGCATCAGCACCCGGGCAAATTCCGGGGCCCAGAGGAGGCAGGGGGCCCACTCACTGTCAAGGACACCAGCATGTTATGAAGGCTCAGTGCTTGTGCCAGTGCCGAAGCCCATGAGTGGGCCCCCCCACTTGCTCAGGGCTCGGCACTTACCTCTCCCTGTTCCACCACTGCAGAATCTTCCATGTCTTTTGACTGTGGCATTTCAGGGCAGACGGTGTGATGACATGACTAGTGTGCACCCTCTGCCTGAACAGTCACAGTGCAGAAGTCGGAAGACGCTGACGCCAAGTCCGAGCAGAGCAGCGGAAAGGTGAGTATTTCATTTTTTTATGTTTGGATTTTATAAATGGGGCCCATCATATACTGGAGCATCATGTGAGGCCCATTATATATGGAGCATTATATGGGCCCATTCTGTTTGGAGCAATGTATGGGGACCATCATAAACTGGAGCATTATGCAGGGCTAATCATATACTGTATGGGGCACATTCTGTATGGACCAATATATGATCCCATCATATACTGGAAAAATTATATGGGGCCCATTTTATGTGTGGAGAATATATGGGACTCATTATACTGTATGGAGCATTACATGGAGCTCATTCTACTGTTTGGAGCATTAAATTGGGCTCAATGTACTGTATGAAGCAATATATGGGGCTCATTATACTGTATGGAGCAATATACAGTGGGGGAAATAAGTATTTGATCCCTTGCTGATTTAGTAAGTTTGCCCACTGACAAAGACATGAACAGTCTTAATTTTAAGGGTAGGTTAATTTTAACATTGAGAGATTGAATATCAAAAATAAAATCCAGAAAATCTACATTGTATAAATTATATAAATTTATTTGCATTTTTCAGTAAGAAATTAGTATTTGATCCCTCTGGCAAGCAAGACTTAATACTTGGTGGCAAAACCCTTGTTGGCAAGCACAGCAGTCAGACATTTTTTATAGTTGATGAAAAGATTTGCACACATGTCAGGAGGAATTTGGTCCACTCCTCTTTGCAGATCATCTCTAAATCTTTAAGATTTTTAGGCTGTTGCTTGGCAACTCGGAGCTTCAACACCCCTCCATAACTTTTCTATGGGATTAAGGTCTGGAGACTGGCTAGGCCACTCCATGACCTTAATGTGCTTCATTTTGAGCCACTCTTTGTTGCCTTGGCTGTATTTTTTGGGTCATTGTCATGCTGGAAGACCCATCCACAGCCCATTTTTAATGTCCTGGCAGAGGGAAGGAGGTTATCACTCAGGATTTTATGGTACATGGCTCCATCCATTCTCCCATTGATGCAGTGAACTAGTCTGTACCCTTAGCAGAGAAACACCCCCAAACATAATGTTTCCACCTGCATGCTTAACAGTGGGGATGGTGTTGTGAATGTGTTAGAAATAATTCTGAGCAGAAGCTCCCTCTGGTGGTTACAAACAGTACTGAACCATTCAATGAAGATTGTGAAGATTGGCAATCAGGAGTTACAGACTGGTCTTATATAAGGGAGGTTCCCTCCCATCATGTTTGCCGGTGATCAATTGTTCTTGTCTCAACTGTGGTTCCTGGTTCACTTGGAAGCTTGCTGAGTCTTGCCTGCATCTTCTGCTGTCAGATAAGATATTTTCTGTTTTTATTTTTGTGCTTGTTTTTTGCATTGTTCCCTGCACTTCTGTGGAGGTCAGCCAGGTCCCCTCCGGGGGCTTGTGCTCCTCTCAGTTCCTCTGGAGCCATTGTTATTTGTTCATTTGCCTTTTCCAGTTTTTTCAGTGGCTGCGACTTAGTTTTGTTACACCAGAGAACTAATTTAGGTGGTAGAGGTCGTGTGATCTCAGGTGTTTTTGCAATTAATAGAGTTGGTATTTTTTTAGGGGTTTTTGGATTGCAATAAGTGTCCTTCCTATACTTTTCTTTCTAGGAAGATTGGGCCCAACGTTCGCTCATACTATTTTCTGTCTGTGTCTGTATTTCCTCTTCTCTAACCACCATTACATGTTTGGGGGCTTCCTATGTTCTTTGGGGATCTGCTTGGCGGCAGATAGCTTTCCTCTTTCTATCTTTAGGTGTAGTTAACCTCTCAGGCTGTGACAAGGCATCTAGGACCAACTTAGGAACGCTCCACGGCTGCCTTTAGTTGTGGTGGTTAGTCAGGGTACTGCAATCCAGTAGATTCCAACCTCTCTGGTGTATTGCTGTTTTTGCCTGCTCTCCTCAGCTACCAAATCATAACAGTATCACCGGCTAAACTGAAAATTATATGGTACTCACAGAAGGGAAAAATAGTGTAAAAAAAAAAAAAGAGTTGTCAGAGTTGTCAGAGATTTTTTTTTTTTTTTTCTGTTTGTTGCATTTTTTTTTTCCCTCTTTTTCTCTGGGTGCTGAGGATTTTTTTTTCTCTCAATGGAGTTTGCACAGTTTGTCTGGCCATGTGGATTAGCTTGCCACTGAAGTTTGAGTATTGCTACTTATCTTGCAGGGTTGCCAGTTGTGGAACCTAGGATCCCATGCCGATTTGTTTTTGGGGGATCGAGCTAAATTTCTGAATTTCAAAAATAACTGTAAGTTTTTTTTTGCCTTAAAAACCTAGTCCTCAGGGAACGCAGCACAGCAGGTTCAAATTGTCATCTCTCTCCTGCGCGGCGATCCTCAGGATTGGGCTTTTTCCCTGACACCTGGGGACCCTGTTTTGAGTAATGTTGGTGCATTTTTTCTGGCTCTGGGGTTATTGTACGATGAACCTAATGTCACTGATCAAGCTGAAAAAAACCTTGTTGGCATTAAATCAGGGGCTTGAGGACGCTGAGTTATACTGTCAGAAATTCCGAAAGTGGGCAGTCCTGACTAAATGGAATGATGATGCTTTGGCAGCCCTTTTTTCGGAAGGGTCTGTCAGAGAATGTAAAAGATGTTATGGTGGGTTTCCCTGCTCCCTCTGGTCTCAATGATTCTTTGTCATTAGCGATTCAAATTGACAGATGTTTGCATGAGCGTAGAGGTATGCGTGGAATAGTGTTGCCTTGTGAACCAGCTTCTGAACCCATGCAGTGTGATAGAGTGGCTCCTGGGGCACAGCGTCATGAGATTCTAAAATGCAATGGGTTATGTTTCTACTGTGGTGACGCCTCTCATGCTATTTCAGTCTGCCCTAAGCGGGGAAGACGTTTTGCACGCTCAGTTGTCTTGGGTAGTGTTCAGACTAAATTTCTGTTGACTGTTACCCTGATTTGCTCCCTGTCCACATTTTCTTCTCAGGCTTTTGTTGATTCGGGAGCAGCTATTAACCTGATGGATTTTGATTTTGCTAAACGTTGTGTGTTGTGAATGTGTTAGAAATGAATTCTGAGCAGAAGCTCCCTCTGGTGGTTACAAACAGTACTGAACCATTCAATGAAGATTGTGAGGATTGGCGATCAGGAGTTACAGACATGGTCTTATATAAGGGAGGTTCCCTCCCATCATGTTTGCCGGTGATCAATTGTTCTTGTCTCAACTGTGGTTCTGGTTCACTTTGAAGCTTGCTGAGTCTTTCCTGCATCTTCTGCTATCAGATAAGATATTTTCTGCTTTTATTTTTGTGCTTGCTTTTTGCATTGTTCTCTGCACTTCTGTGGAGGTCAGCCAGGTCCCCTCCGGGGGCTTGTGCTCCTTTCAGTTTATCTGAGCCACTGTTATTTGTTCATTTGCCTTTTCCAGTTTTTTCAGTGGCTGCGGCTTAGTTTTGTTACACCAGAGAACTAATTTAGGTGGTAGAGGTCGTTGTTGTGAATAGGCTGGAAATGAGTTCTGAGCAGAAGCTCCCTCTGGTGTTACAAACGGTACTGGGACTGTCCAGTGAAGATTGTGAGGATTGGGAATCAGGTGTTACTGACTGGTCTTATATAAGGGGAGTCGCCTTCCCATCAGGGTTGCGGTGATCAATTGTTCTGGTCTCAATCCTTGATTCCTGTTTCCTTGGTAGCCTGCTGTGTCGTGTCTGAATCTCCTGCTAACAGATAAGACATTTTCTTCTTTTTGTTTTTGTGCTTGATTTTTGCATTTTGTCCTGCACTTCTGTGGGGGCCTTCAGGGTCCCCTCTGGGGGCTTTTTTGCCCTCTCAGTTCAGTTCAGCCACTGATGTTTGTACATTTGCTTTTTCCATTTTTTTCAGTGGCTGCTGTTTTGTTTTTGGTTACACCAGAGAACTAATTTAGGTGGTAGAGGTCGTGTGATCTCAGGTGTTTTGAAATTAGTAGAGTTGGTGCTTTTTCAGGGTTTTTTGGGATTGCAGTAAGTGCCCTTCCTATCCTTTTCTATTTAGTAAGTTTGGGCCCCAGCGTTTGCTCATACTATTTCTGTCTGTGTCAGTATTTCTTCTTGTCTAACCGCCATTACATGTTTGGGGCTTTCTATGTTCTTTGGGGATCTGCTCCGGGGCATATAGCTTTCCTCTTTCTATCTTTAGGTGTAGTTAGTTTCTCAGGCTGTGACGAGGCGTCTGGGACCAACGTAGGAACGCTCCACGGCTGCCTCTAGTTGTGGTGGTTAGTCAGGTACTGCAATCTCATAGTTTCAACTGCTCTGGTGTTTTTCCTTTTTGCCTGCTCTCCTCAGCTACCAAATCATAACAGTATCACCGGCCAAAACTGAAAATTATATGGTACTCACAGAAGGGAAAAAATATTGTGGAAAGAAAAAAGTTGTCAGAGTTGTCAGAGATTTTTTTTTTTCTGTTTGTTGCATTTTTTTTTTCCCTCTGTATCTCTGGGGCTGAGGATGATTTTTTTTTTCTCTCTCAATGAGTTGCACAGTTGTCTGGCCGTGTGGATCAGCTTGCCACTGAAGTTTGGAGTATGCTACCTATCTTGCAGGTGCCTGTTGTGGAACCTAGGATTCCCATGCCAGATTTGTTTTTAGGGGATCGAGCTAAGTTTCTGAATTTCAAAAATAACTGTAAATTGTTTTTTGCCTTAAAATCTAAGTCTCAGGGAACGCAGCGCAGCAGGTTCAAATTGCATCTCTCTCCTGCGCGGCGACCCTCAGGATTGGGCTTTTTTCCCTGACACCTGGGATCCTGTTTTGAGTGATGTTGATGCGTTTTTCAGGCTTTGGGGTTATTGTAACGATGGCCTAATGTCACTGATCAAGCTGAAAAAAACTTTGTTGGCATTAAGTCAGGGGCTTGAGGACTCTGAGTTATGCTGTCAGAGATTCCGAGGTGGGCAGTCCTGACCAAATGGAATGACGACGCTTTGGCAGCTCTTTTTCGGAAGGGACTGTCGATAATGTAAAGGATGTTATGGTGGGATTCCCTGTTCCCTCTGGTTCTCAATGATTCTATGTCATTAGCGATTCAAATTGACAGACGTTTGCGTGAGCGAAAGGTATGCGTGGAATAATTTGCCTTGTGAACCTGCTTCTGAATCCATGCAGTGTGATAGAGTGGTTTCTGGGGCACAGCGTCATGAATTTCGAAAACGCAATGGGTTATGTTTCTACTGTGGTGATGCCTCTCATGCTATTTCAGTCTGCCCTAAGCGGGAAGACGTTTTGCACGCTCAGTTGTCTTGGGTAGTGTTCAGATAAGTTTTTATTAACTGTTACCCTGATATGCTCTCTGCCTCATTTTCTCTCAGGCTTTTGTTGATTGGAGCAGCTATTAACCGATGGATTTTGATTTTGCTAAAACGTTGTGGGTTTCCCTTGATACCCCTACGGAAGTCTATTCCCCTACTGGGGATCGATTCTACCCCTTTGGCTGAGAATAAACCTCAGTTCTCTACTCAGGTGATAATGAGGGTAGAACCTGATCATCAGGAGAGTTGCAAATTTTTGGTTCTGTATAATCTGCATGACATTATCGTACTGGGTTCCCTTGGTTACAGTCTCATAATCCTGTTTTGGATTGGAAATCTGTGTCTGTTACCATTGGGGCTGCCAATGTGTTAATACCAACCTCCTGTTTTTTCTGCCTCCCCCCAGGCTCTGGATGTTCCTGACTTTTTGATTGATTTTTCTGATGTGTTTAGCGAAAGTAAATCTGCATCCTTACCTCCCCATAGGAGCTATGACTGCGCTATCGAATTAGTGCCTGGGTAGTAAATTCCCTAAAGGTCGCCTTTTAACTTGTCTGTACCTGAACATGACGCTATGCGGTCTTATATCAAGGATCATTGGAGAAGGGTCATATCAGACCATCCTCTTCACCCTTAGGTGCCGGTTTTTTCTTTGTGGCCAAAAAGGATGGTTCATTAAGGCCTGTATTATTATCGCTCTTGAACAATATTACTGTAAAAATATCAATATCCTTTACCCTTGATCTCTGATCTGTTTTCCAGGGTGAAAAACGCTACTGGTTTACCAAGCTTGACCTCAGGGGGCATATAACCTTATTCGCATTAAGAAACGGGATGAATGGAAGACGGCATTTAATACCCTGAAGGGCATTTTGAGTACCTTGTGATGCCCTTTGGGCTCACTAATGCTCCTTCTGTCTTCCATCCTTCATGAATGACATTTTCAGGGATTTTGTGGATAAATTTTGATTGTTTATTTGGATGATATCTTGATTTTTTCCAATGACTGGGACTCTCATGTAAAACTGTTCGGGACTGTGTTCCAGATTTTGAGAGAGAATGCTCGTATGTGAAGGATCAAAGTGTCTTTTTGGCGTTCAGAGGATCTCATTTCTGGGATTCATTTTGTCCCCATCTGTTATTGAAATGGACCAGGTCAAAGTTCAGGCCATCTGTGATTGGGTCCAACCCACTTCATTGAACGCTCTTCAAAGATTCTTGGGTTTTGCCAATTTTTATCGTAAATTTATTGTAATTTCTCGTTATTGTTAAACCATTAACTGATTTGACCAAAAAGGGTTCTGATGTGGTGAATTGGCCTCCTGAGGCAGTCTCTGCATTTCAGAACTTAAGCAAGATTCTCTTCTGCTCCTGTTCTACGGCAGCCTGATGTTTTTCTCTGCCATTTCAGGTGGAGGTTGATGCCTCTGAAATTGGGGCAGGTGCCGTTTTGTCCCAAAGAGATCCAGAGACCCTAAAAGTAACCCTTGTGCCTTTTTCTCTCGAAAATTTTCTCCTACTGAACGTAATTATGATGTGGGTAATCGGAGTTATTGGCCATGAAGTGGGCTTTTGAAGAGTGGAGACATTGGCTGGAGGGAGCCAAACTCAGGTGGTAGTCCTTACGGACCATAAAATCTAGTTTATCTGGAATCTGCCAAGCGACTTAATCCTAGACAGGCCAGGTGGGCCTTGTTTTTTACACGTTTTAAATTTTGTGGTTTCTTTTCTTCCTGGCACTAAGAATGTTAAGGCGGATGCCCCTCTCGAGGAGTTTCCTGGCGGACTCTCCTGAGTTATCTGATCCTTCTGTTATTTTGAAGGAGGGTGTAGTTCTTTTCCGCCATCTCGCCAATTTGAGACTGGCTCTGGAGGGGTGTAGGAGGATAACCCGAGCGCTGCCCTGTTGGGAAATTGTTTGTCCCGGGACCAGTGGAAAAAGAGTGTAATGTCTGAGATTCATTGTTCCGCGTTGGCCGGTCATCCCGGAATTTTTGGTACCAGAGACTTGGTTAGTCGGTCCTTTTGGTGGTCTACCTTGTCTCGTGATGTCAGGGAGTTTGTGCAGTCCTGCGGGACTTGCTCTCGCTCCAAGCCTTGCTCTCGTTCTAGTGGTTTGTTGATGCCATTACCTGTGCCCAAGAGACCATGGACCCATATCTCTATGGATTTCATTTCCGACCTCCCTTTTCTCAGAGAATGACCGTCATCTGGGTGATTTGCGATAGGTTTTCCAAGATGATACATCTTGTGCCATTACCTAAGTTGCCTTCCTCCTCTGAATTGGTGCCTTTGTTCCTTCACACGTGGTTCGTTTACACAGCATTTCCTGAGAACATTGTGTCTGACAGAGGAGTCCAGTTTGTTTCCAGATTTTGGAGGACCTTTTGTTCTAAAATTGGTGTTCAATTGTCTTTCTCCTCGCGTTTCATCCTCAGACCAATGGTCAAACTGAGAGAACAAACCAGACATTGGAGACTTATCTAGATGCCTTGTGTCTGCTGATCAGGATGACTGGGTCTCTTTTTTGCCTTTGGCTGAGTTTGCTCTTAATAATAGGGCTAGCTCTGCCACTTTGATGTCTCCATTTTTCTGTAATTCTGGGTTTTCACCCTCGATTTTCTTCAGGACAGACGGAGGCTTCTGTCTGTCCAGGTGTTGACTCTGTTGTGGAGCGTATGCAACAGATTGGGACCAGTAGTGGAGAGGTTGTCCCTCTCTCAGGAGAGGGCCCAGCGGTTTGCTAACCGGCATAGGACTGATTTGGGCCTCGGTTTAAAGTGGGGGACTTGGTCTGGTGTCCTCAAGAAATATTCCTATGAGAGTGGCATCTCCTAAATTTAAGCCTAGGTTCATTGACCTTATAAGATCATGGAGATTCTTAATCCCGTTTCTTTTCGTTTGCTTCTTCCAGGGACATTTAAGATCCATAACGTGTTCCACAAGTCCTTGTTGAAGAGGTTTGTTGAGCCAGTGGTTCCTACTAAATGTGCCTCCTGACCCTGTTTTGGTTGAGGGCAATCTGGAGTATGTGGTTTGAGAAAATATTGAATTCTCGTTTTTCTAGACGGAAACTCCAGTATTTGGTTAAATGGAGAGGTTAGGTCAGGAAGACAATTCTTGGGTGTTTGCTTCGGACATCCATGCTAGGAGACTCATCCGTGCATATCATAGAACTCATCCTGACCGACCTGGTTGCTCAAATGAGGTTCGGTGACCCCTCCTCAAGGGAGGGTACTGTTTGTGAATAGGCTGGAAATGAGTTCTGAGCAGAAGCTCCCTCTGGTGGTTACAACGTACTGGACTGTCCAGTGAAGATTGTGAGGATTGGGAATCAGGTGTTACTGACTGGTCTTATATAAGGGAGTCGCCTTCCCATCAGGGTTGCCGGTGATCAATTGTTCTGGTCTCAATCCTTGTTTCCTGTTTCCTTGGTACCTGCTGTGTCATGTCTGAATCTCCTGGTAACAGATAAGAATTTTCTTTTTTTTGTTTTGTGCTTGATTTTTGCATTTTGTCCTGCACTTCTGTGGGGCCTTCAGGTCCCTCTTGGGGCTTTTGCCCTCTCAGTTCAGTTCACCACTGATGTTTGTACATTTGCTTTTTCCAGTTTTTTCAGTGGCTGCTGTTTTGTTTTTGTTACACCAGAGAACTAATTTAGGTGGTAGAGGTCGTGTGATCTCAGGTGTTTTTGAAATTAGTAGAGTTGGTGCTTTTCAGGGTTTTTTGGGATTGCAGTAAGTGCCCTTCCTATCCTTTTCTATTTAGTAAGTTTGGGCCCCAGCTTTTTGTTTCATACTATTTCTGTCTGTGTCAGTTATTTCTTCTTGTCTAACCGCCATTACATGTTTGGGGGCTTTCTATGTTCTTTGGGGATCTGCTCCGGGGCAGATAGCGTTCCTCTTTCTATCTTAGTGTATTTTAGTTTCTCAGGCTGTGACGAGGCGTCTAGGACCAACGTAGGAACGCTCCACGGCTGCCTCTATTGTGGGGTTAGTCAGGGTACGCAACTCATAGTTTCCAACTGCTCGGTGTATTTCCTTTTTGCCTGCTCTCCTCAGCTACCAAATTTATAACAGTATCACCGGCCAAAACTGAAATTTATATGGTACTCACAGAAGGGAAAAATAGTGTGGAAAAAAAGAAAAGTTGTCAGAGTTGTCAGAGATTTTTTTTTTTTTTTGTTTGTTCATTTTTTTTCCCCTCTTTTCTCTGGGTGCTGAGGATTTTTTTTTTCTCAATTTTTTTGCACAGTTGTCTAGCCGTGTGGATCACTTGCCACGGAAGTTCGGAGTATTGCTACCTATCTTGCTAGGGTTTCCGTTGTGGAACCTAGATCCCCATGCCAGATTTGTTTTTAGGGGATCGAGCTAAATTTCTGAATTTCAAAAATAACTGTATTGTTTTTTTGCCTTAAAACCTAAGTCCTCAGGGAACGCAGCACAGCAGGTTCAAATTGTCATCTCTCCCTGCGCGGCGATCCTCAGGATTGGGCTTTTCCCCCCGACACCTGGGGACCCTTTTTGAGTAATGTGATTTAAGTTGAGCGATACCTCCGATATCCTAAGTATCGGAATCGGAAAGGTAAACGCCGATATCACTAAAAATATCGCGATACCCGATACCGATACCGGAAGTCCCATGTAAGTCTAGGAACAAATATCGCAACTAAAAAAACCCCATTCTTTCCTTGTAAACACTAAATATACACACATAGAATACATATATATATATATACATGTCATTGTTTCATATATATAAAACATATATGTATAGTTTATACCTTCTACATATTTAAAAAATCCTCTAATTCAATTGCCGGGTAAAGCCGCTTCAGTGAAAAGACAGAAGCACCCGACAGAAATGACACTTGGTGTACATAGGTTTAACCATGTATTTTCATGTCCTTTGCTATCTAATTTGCACAAACAATTAAATCATCTATGTGTGCAAAATTCACACCTGTAGGGGTTAATTAAAGGTGTAAATTCGTTGTAAAAAAAAAAGGACTTTTTTGCTACGAATTTACACCTTTAATTAACCCCAAAAGGTGTGAAATTTTGCACACATAGTCTGATTTTAAATTTTTTGTGCAAATTTAATACAAAGGACATGAAAAGACATGGTTAACCCTATGTACACCAAGTGTCATTTCATGTCGGGTTCTGCATTTTCACAAAAGCCGGCAATTGAATTAGCGGCTATTATACTATGTAGAAGTGTATGAACTACAAATATAAATATATATATATATGTGTCACAAATTCAATGACATGTTATATATATATACATGAGGTGTAAAATTGCTGAAAAAAAATGCGTGGGCTCCCGCCCTATTTTCGCAGCCAGACAGACAAAGCCAGTGAGTGGGGGCAGATAATAATAGCCCAGAGAGGGACCATTATTTTTGCCCCCCCCGGCTACTAAATCTGCCCCCAGACACCCCAGGAAAGACAAATCTATAATTAGATTCGCCCTTTCTGGCACTTTGCCGTCTATTCCCATTGCCCTGTAGCGGTGGCGAATGGGTTAATATGGGGTTAAAGCCACCTTGCTATTGAAAGGTGACCTTAAGCCAGGTTAATAATTGAGAGCTGTCAATTAGACAACTATCAATTTATTAATCCTATTGCATGAAATAAAAAAAAAACACACACACTTTAATTAAAAATCATTTTTTAAAGAAATAAAGACACATGTTTTTGACCATATTTTATTTTACTGCAAAAACCATTTCCTGTAATAAAAATAAAATAAAAAGCAAAATTATTCTTACCTATCCCATGCACGTCAGGTCCCACGGTGTAATCCTTCAGAAAGGGTTAATGTTTACTGCAGGGACCGCAGCTAATGCTGCAGCCCCACAGTAAAACCCCAAATGAATGAGTTCCTCTCCTGCCTGACAGGAGAGTAAAGGCTGGGTGTCACATAACAATACACCAGCGATCCCGACAACGATATGCACTTGTCAGGATCGCTGGTGTATCGCTACATGATCGCTGCTGAGCTGCCAAACAGGCAGCTCAGGCAGCGATCTGGGACAGCGACACTGCGGGTAACATCGCTTAAGGGCCCGTCTCACATAGCGATATCGCTAACCGAGATCGCTGCTGAGTCACAAGTTTTGTGACGCAGCAGCGAGCTCATCAGCGATATCGCTGTGTGTGACATTCAGCGACGATCAGCCCCCCTGCCGGGTATCGCTGAACGTCGCAGAAATGTCAGGACCTTTTTTTGATCGCTGGTTTTTCGCTCTGACAGGCACGCATCGCTGCGTGTGACAGGCGGGAGACCAGCGATCCGCTGGTAACCAAGGTACACAGCGGGTTTCCAGGCACCGCGCAGCGCTTGGAAACCCGCTGTGTACCTTGGATACCAGCTCCCTGCATCAGGGCGCTGGTATCCAAGGTACACAGCGGGTTTCTAGGCACAGCCCCGCGCCTGGAAACCCGCTGTGTACCTTGGTTACCAGCGGATCGCTGGTCTCCCGCCTGTCACACGCAGCGATGCGTGCCTGTCAGGGAAACCAGCGATCAAAAAAAGGTCCTGACATTTCAGCGACGATCAGCGATACCCGGCAGGGGGGCTGATCGTCGCTGAATGTCACACACAGCGATATCGCTGGTGAGCTCGCTGCTGCGTCACAAAACTAGTGACTCAGCAGCGATCTCGGTAGCGATATCGCTATGTGAGACGGGCCCTAAGTGGAAAGCTTAATTGATTGCTTTCCACTTTCACTTCAGGTCAGCCAGGGACACAATCAGTGACATCAGAGGGAACTGATTAACAAAAATAGGGTTCCCTTCGAAAAAAAAATGGCGTGGGGTCCCCCCTATTTTTGTTAACCAGCCAGATGAAGCAGACCGCTGAGGCCTGGATTTTCAGGCTATTAAGGAGCCAAGATCCATGGACCTTGCCAGCCTGATAATACTAGGCCACAGCAGTCTGCATATCTTGGCTGATTAACAAAAATAGGGGATCCCCTCGAAAAAAATTGGCGTGGGGTCCCCCCTATTTTTGTTAACCAGCCAGATGAAGCAGACCGCTGAGGCCTGGATTTTCAGGCTGTTAAGGAGCCAAGATCCATGGACCTTGCCAGCCTGATAATACCAGCCACAGCAGTCTGCATATCTTGGCTGATTAACAAAAATAGGGATCCCCTCGAAAAAAATTGGCGTGGGGTCCCCCCTATTTTTGTTAACCAGCCAGATGAAGCAGACCGCTGAGGCCTGGTTTTTCAGGCTGGTAAGGATCCAATATCCATGGACCTTGCCACCTGATAATACCAGGCCACAGCAGTCTGCTTAGCTTGGCTGGTTAACAAAAATAGGGAATCCCTCGAAAAAAAAACGGCGTGGGGATCCCCCCTATTTTTGTTAACCAGCCAAGTAAAATGCAGACTGCTGCGGCCTGGTATTAAAAGACTGTCAAGGCCCATGGATTTTGGCCCTCAACAGCCTGATAATACCAGGCTACAGCAGCCCCACATTTGGCGCATCAAAAGAGTGCCAATTGTGGCACTTTAACCCGGCTCTTCCCACTTGCCCTGTAGCGGTGGCAAGCGGGGTAATAAGGGGTTATTGTCACCGTTGATTGCACGGTGACAATAAGCCCGGTTAATAAGGAGAGGCGTCAATAAGACACCGATCCATTATTAATCCCAAAGTTATTAAATGCATAAAAAAAAGACACAGCAAGAAAAAGTATTTTAATGAAATAAAAGAGACAACACAGTTTTCATTAATTTTATTGTACTCTCATTCCTGCGACCCATCGATCTCCTGTAAAAAAAGAAAAAAAAACAAACCAACAGTATACCACCGTCCGACGCAGTCCATAACGACAGTCCCACGACGATCCAACTCTGCTACATCGCAATGACAGGCAGAGCCTGTCATCGCGACGCAGCACAGCTGATTACCTGCTTCCTCCCCGGCGGTGACGTCATCGACTGACTGCTTTACGGCCGCGATTACCCAGCAGTCACTGCAGTTATCGCGAGAAACTGCATGTGACCGCCGGGGAAAGAAGATGGCGGCCAAGAAGCAGTCCAGCCCGTGACCGCCGGAGATCTTCTGCCAGGTAAGTGCCGCTGACTCCTGACAGACCCGACCGACGACACTGACAGTGACAGTGACAATCCCGATTCCGGTATCCATAAGACGAAAATATCGGAACTCGGAATCGGAATTCCGATACAGCCAATATCGGCCGATACCCGATATTTGCAGTATCGGAATGCTCAACCCTAATGTTGATGCATTTTTTCTGGCTCTGGGTTATTGTACAATGAACCTAATGTCACTGATCAAGCTGAAAAAACCTTGTTGGCATTAAATCAGGGCTTGAGGACGCTGAGTTATACTGTCAGAAATTCCGAAAGTGGGCAGTCCTGACCAAATGGAATGATGATGCTTTGGCAGCCCTTTTTCGGAAGGGTCTGTCAGAGAATGTAAAAGATGTTATGGTGGGTTTCCCTGCTCCCTCTGGTCTCAATGATTCTATGTCATTAGCGATTCAAATTGACAGACGTTTGCGTGAGCATAGAGGGATGCGTGGAATAGTGTTGCCTTGTAAACCAGCTTCTGAACCCATGCAGTGTGATAAAGTGGCTTCTGGGGCACAGCGTCATGAGTTTCGAAAATGCAATGGGTTATGTTTCTACTGTGGTGACTCCTCTAATGCTATTTCAGTCTGCCCTAAGCGGGGAAGACGTTTTGCACGCTCTGTTGTCTTGGGTAGTGTTCAGACTAAATTTCTGTTGACTGTTACCCTGATTTGCTCCCTGTCCACATTTTCTGCTCAGGATTTTGTTGATTCGGGAGCAGCTATTAACCTGATGGATTTTGATTTTGCTAAACGTTGTGGGTTTCCCTTGATACCCCTACGGAAGTCTATTCCCCTACTGGGGATTGATTCTACCCCTTTGGCTGAGAATAAACCCCAGTTCTCTACTCAGGTGATAATGAGGGTTGAACCTGATCATCAGGAGAGTTGCAAATTTTTGGTGCTGTATAATCTGCATGACATTATTGTACTAGGTTTCCCTTGGTTGCAGTCTCATAATCCTGTTTTGGATTGGAAATCTGTGTCTGTAACCAGTTGGGGCTGCCAATGTGTTAATGCCAACACTCCTGTTTTTTCTGCCTCTCCTCAGGCTCAGGATGTTCCTGACTTTTTAGAAAATATTCTAAATCTCCATATATATTTCAGGAGGCAGACACTGAAGCACACAGGCTCAGTATGGATTACACAAGAATATAATAAGAAGAAAAATGGGTACTATATCAGCAGATACCAGGGATGTATAGTATAGTGAAAATATTCTAAATCTCCGTATATATTTCAGGAGGCAGACAATGACGCTCACAGGCTCAGCATGGATTACACAATAATATAAAAAGATGAAAAAGGGGTACTGTATCAGCAGATACCAGGTATATATAGTAGACTGAAAATATTCTAAATCTCCGTATATATTTCATGAGGCAGACACTGACGCTCACAGGCTCTGTATGGATTACACAAGAATATAATAATAAGAAAAAGGGGTACTGTATCAGCAGATACCAGAGATATACAGTATAGTAAAAATATTCTAAATCTCCATATATATTTCAGGAGGCAGACACTGCCGCTCACAGGCTTAGTATGGATTACACAATAATATAAAAAGATGAAAAAGGGGTACTGTATCAGCAGATACCAGGTATATATAGTAGACTGAAAATATTCTAAATCTCCGTATATATTTCAGGAGGCAGACACTGAAGCTCACAGGCTCAGTATGGATTACACAAGAATATAATAAGAAGAAATAGCGGTACTGTATCAGCAGATACGAGGGATGTATAGTATGGTGAAAATATTCTAAATCTCTGTATATATTTCAGGAGGCAGACAATGACGCTCACAGGCTCAGTATGGATTACACAATAATCTAAAAAGATGAAAAAGGGGTACTCTATCACCAGATACATGGTAGTAGACTGAAAATATTCTAAATCTCCGTATATATTTCAGGAGGCAGACACTGACGATCACAGGCTCAGTATGGATTACACAATAATATAAAAAGATGAAAAAGGGGTACTGTATCACCAGATGCAAGGTATATATAGTATAGTGAAAATATTCTAAATCTCTGTATATATTTCAGTAGGCAGACACTGACGCTCTCAGGCTCAGTATGGATTACACTATAATATAAAAAGATGAAAAAGGGGTACTGTATGAGCAGAAACCAGGGATATATAGTATAGTGAAAATATCCTAAATCTCCGTATATATTTCAGGAGGCAGACAAAGACGCTCACAGGCTCAGTATGGATTAGACAAGAATATAAAAAGCAGATCCGCATGAAATAATCACACATGTGGGCCAATGTTCCAGGTGTCAATGATGCACTTAGAGTGGTGGGTGGAGGAGGATTTTCTGGCAAAAAGGGTACTGTATGCCAAGCGTACAGCTGTATACAGTCTAGGGGTCATTGTAAATCTCCGTATATATTTCAGGAGGCAGACACTGAAGCTCACAGGCTCAGTATGGATCACACCAGAATATAATAAGAAGAAAAAAGGGGTACTGTATCACCAGATACAAGGTATATATAGTATAGTGAAAATATTCTGAATCTCCGTATATATTTCAGAAGGCAGACAATGACGCTCACAGGCTCAGTATGGATTACACAAGAATATAAAAAGAAGAAAAAGGGGTACTGTACCCCAAGCCAAAAAGGGTACTGTATCCCAAGCGTACAGATGTATACAGTCTAGGGGTAATTGTAAATCTCCATATTTTTTTCCGGAGTAACAGACAGATGCTCACAGGCTCTGTATGGATTAGACCAGAATATAAAAAGTAGAAAAAGGTTCATGTATTAGAAGTGTCCAGCTGTATATATTGTTTGGGAAATTGTAAATCTCCGTATATTTTGCCACAGTCAGACACTGGCTCTCACAGGCTCAGTATTTATCACACCAGAATATAAAAAGTTTAAAAAGGGTAATGTATTAGAAGCAGACAGCTGTATACAGGGTTGGGGAGATTGTAAATCTCCGTATATTTTGCCAGAGTCAGACACTGGCTCTCGCAGGCTTAGTATTGATCACACCAGAATATAAAAAGTAGAAAAAGTGTAATGTATTAGAAGGGGACAGCTGTATACAGGGTTGGGGAGATTGTAAATCTCCGTATATTTTGCCAGAGTCAGACATTGGCTCTCACAGGCTCAGTATTGATCACACTAGAATATAAAAAGTAGAAAAAGTGTAATGTATTACAAGGGGAGAGCTGTATACAGGGTTGGGGAGATTGTAAATCTCCGTATAATTTGCCAGAGTCAGACACTGGCTCTCACAGGCTCAGTATTGATCACACCAGATTATAAAAAGTTGGGAGTGGAGGAGGGGGGGACAGCCCAAATAGGAAGGTGGCAAACATGGCATATGATGAGGTGTATAATGGACGTAAAGCAGCTGCAAATGGAGGAATTGGAGAAGTCCGAGGAAGAGGAGGACAAAGCGAGCCATTTTGCTGGCAACCTATTTGTCATCAGGGGAAGGTGGGACAAAATCCTTTGCAACTCATGCATGGTTCATTTTAATGAAGGTTAAATCATCAACATTTTGCGTCGACAGACGGGTTGTTCTTTCTGTCAGGATTGATCCAGCAGCACTGAAGACTCTTTCTGATGGCACACTACCAGCAGGGCAAGCGAGCTCCTGTAAGGCATATTGTGCCAATTCAGGCCAGGTGTCCAGTTTACAGGCCCAGTAGTCAAAGGGGAATGACCGGTGAGGGAGAACATCGATAGGGGAGGAGAAGTAATTTTTAACCATAGTTGACAACTGCTGTCTCCTGTCTGTTGCTATAGATTCACTATTACCAGGCGTGTGAGCTGTCCTGGAGAAATCAGTCCACAACATGGTCATGAAACCCCTGTCTCTAACGCCACTTCGGCTGTGTGCACCATGAACACCTCTTCCATTTGGCCCAGTACGGCTCGTGGTAGAACCTGCACCACTGCTGTTTGCTGGGAATGCCTCTAACAAACAGTTTACTAGAGTTGCTTGTTTGTTCGCCAATATTAGCTCTAGGTTCTCTTGTGGCATGATCTTCTGTAATTTGCCTTTATAGCGTGGATCGAGGATGCTGGCCAACCAATAGTCGTCATCCTTCATAATTTTGGCAATACGGGGGTTGCTTTTTAGGATCTGCAAGGAATAATCACACATGTGGGCCAATGTTCCAGGTGTCAGTGATGCACTGACAGTGGTGGGTGGAGAACTTTCTGCCAAAGCCACATCCCTCCAGTCACGCACAAACCCTGGACCTGAACTTGGCAAGCCAACATTTTCTCTTGCCCCCTGAGAAGCATCCTCCTTCCCAAAATAATCATCCCCATCATCCTCCTCCTCCTCTTCCTCTTCTTCCTCCACCTCATCCAAGACAGTTCCCAGAGCAGGCAGTGGCTGACTGTCATCAAGGCTTCCCTCTTCCTCCTCTTCCTCCTCCGCTGCAGACGCCTGATCCTTAATGTGCATCAAAGTTTGCATGAGCAGACGCATAAGTGGGATGCTCATGCTTATGATGGCGTCGTCTGCGCTTACCAGCCGTGTGCATTCCTCAAAACACTGAAGGACTTTACAGAGGTCTTTCAGCTTTGACCACTGCACACCCGACCACTCTATGTCTGCCCTCAAACTGCCTGCCCGTGTATCCTCGCATAAATGCATTACAGCCTGCCTCTGTTTGCACAGCCTCTCAACCATGTGCATGGTGGAGTTCCACCTTGTTGCAATGTCTATGATTAGGCAGTGCTTGGGGAGGTGGAGCGATCACTGCAGCCTATGCATACGACTGGAGTCTATGGACGACCGACGGCTGTGCGAGCATAGTCTTCGCACTTTATGGAGCAGGGCTGTTAACTCCAGATAATTATTTAAGAAGCACTGCACCACCAGGTTCAAGGTGTGAACCAGTCAAGGTATGTGTCTGAGTTTTGCCAGGGCTATGTCCGCCACAAAATTACGGCCGTTATCACTGACTACCTTGCCTGGTTCAAGATGTATACTGCCCAGCCATGACTCAGTTTCTTGCTGCAAGTAGTCGGCCAGTGCCTCCGTGGTGTGTCTGTTGTCGCCCAAAGACATAATTTTTTAAAACAGCCTGCTGACGCTTACCACTAGCTGTTCGATAGTGGGACACCTCGTGTGCAACACTGGCAGTTACGGATGGAGTGCTCGTGCGACTGCGCTCTGTTGACCAGCTTTCGCTTCTGGAGAAGGAGGAGGGTCGAACGCCTACAGCCAACTGTTGCCTATACCGTGGGCTAGGCAGCACTGTCCCACCGCCACTGTCCCCTGTGGACCCTGCATCCACCACATTCACCCAGTGCGCAGTGATGGACACGTAATGGCCCTGGCCATGCCTACTGGCCCATGCATCTGTTGTGAGGTGCACCTTTCCACTCACTGATTGTTTGAGTGCATGGAAATTTAGTGCCAGCTGGGTAGGTCATAGCGTGGGACAGCGTAGGCCATGAGGTCTCTGAACGCTGCGCTTTAAACCAAACGGAAGGGCATCATCTCTAATGAGATCTATTTGGCAATGTAGGCGTTCAAACCCAGTGTACGCGTATGAGAGGATGAGTACTTTCTTGTCCTACTCAGAGTGTCCGGTAGGGTGAGCTGGACTTGAGAGCTGCATATGGTGCAACTATCGGTGGACATGACGGACTGAGAGGGGGTTTGGGATGGTGATGGTAGTGATGGTGGTGATGGCCTAGATGCAGTCTTTCGTTGCAAAAACATTGTGATTCCCTGACTGCTTTGGCCTTGCGACGACACCTCAACATTTCTTGCTGGTGGTGTGCCAACCGGTGGGCTTACAGTGGGGTAAGCGATGGAGCGTTGCTGGCTACCTTGAGTCGGAGCAGGTGCACATGTGCTACCTGAGGTTTTGTAGTCCATCCACGCTTGCAAGTGCATGTTGATTAAATGTCTAAGCACGCAACTGGTATTCAAATTTCTGAGATTTTTCCCTCGGCTAAAGGTCCTTCCGCACTTCTTACAGATAACCTTTGCCTCATATAAATAGGATTTTGGTCAAAAAAGTGCCACACTGGACTCTTCTATGGTATAAATTTTCAGGGTTGCACGCTGTGCTAATTTGACCGTCTGGCCAAGCTGTCCTGCAACTCTTTTTGTTTTTTTTAATACCTTTTTGGACTGCTCCTGGCTTGCCAGATAACCCCAACTGCGATGTCGATACCTGCTGCTGATCCTCCTCCTCTTCTGAGATATTCCCAGCGGCACCCTCTTCCCCCACTGGATGCCAATCATGGTCAACAACTGGGTCATCCATCACCACCTCTTCAATTTCATCTGCACCTTCCTCTGTGTCACCGTGTAAGGTGGTAGAGTATGCAGGAAGGGGCACCTGAGTTTCATCAGGGTCACATTCTGGCTCAGTAGACTGCGAGGGCAATGTAATGCTCTGGTTGAATGTACCAGCACAATCATATAGCAGTGGCTGTGCATCAGTGCACTCCATGTCAGATTCATGTTGGACTGCGGAATTCAGGATTTGACTTGATAACCCAGGCATGGTATGTGAAAAGAGCTCCATGGAGTAATCTGAAGTGAGGCCTGCCGCATCCTTCTCTTTTGGTGGGGGTGAAGCACTCAAGGAAAGGGGTAGTTCCTGACTAGAAGCGTGCACTGATGACTCTGTGCTTGGAGTTTTTGAACTTTTAGAAGAGGAGGCTGTCACGGGTGTGTCACGGTGGAGATCGTCGCGATTGCACACCTGACTTCGCACAGCTGAGTTTCTGGTGCTGGGTGTTTTTCAGCACTGAGGGAGTTAATTCTTTCTCTCTCGATGCTGGACAGACCAGCCTCGCCCAGCTGCGATTGATGTTTTGTTAATTAGCTTCCTTCATATACCTGCTGGTCTGCTGGGGAAGTTGCCTGTGAAAGCATTCATTCAGACCAGCAGAGCGGATCGTTTCTGAGAAGACTTAAGCTAAGAGTGCCTGTTGTGGTTTTTCCTCTCCTCGCTTATTGTTTATCTTCTTAACCTTTTGTGTTCCTCTGTAGTGGAAGTTTTGTATGCAAGGCAGTGTTTTCTTTACCCCCTGTCTGTCTCGTTTGTATTTGACTGTGTGTAAGCTGTTGCCTGCCCATTCCCTGTGGTGGTAATCAGGGTCCTTCTCAGGACTAGATTACAGTGGTCAGGGATCTACAGGAGACAGGGTTACGCTGGCGGCCTGGACCTCTGTACCATTAACAGTACCTCCAGGTAGAGGAACTAGTCAGGACCCCAGTTCAGGGTCAGCATAGACCCCGGTCCACCTCTATCCTGAGACAGCGTTTCACGTGCACAGTATAGACCCACAATACATTGGATATTATTTCAGGTAAGACATTGCTGGCAGATTCTACGTATACATGTTGATATTTTCTATAATATGAAATATAGAGTGTTGTCTCATTAGATATATGTTACTATCATAGAATATATCTGTTATACGTCGTGACATTTTCACCGGCCAATTCTAAAAGATTCTCCCCAGCTACCATGGATCCAGTAGCCCAGTTAGCTCAGCAGTTGCAGAGTTTGTCCATGGAGCTGACGGACGTTAAGTCCAAGGTTTTGTTCCCCCGGGAGCAAACCAGATCTGAACCTAAAGTGGCTCTCCCGGACAGGTTCACTGGTGGGCGGGACAAATTTTTTACCTTCCGGGAGGCTTGTAAATTATATTTTCGGCTACGGCCTCGGTCTTCGGGGAGTGAAGACCAGAGGGTGGGAATTGTCATCTCGCTCTTACAAGGGGACCCTCAATCCTGGGCGTTCTCTCTTCCTCCAGACTCCCCGGCTCTCCAGTCAGTAGATCGATTTTTTACAGCCCTGGGTCTGGTATATGATGACCCGTATCGGGTCTCCCTTGCTGAAATGAAGTTACGTAAGATACAGCAGGGAGATTGTCCGGCGGAGGAATTTTCTTCTGAGTTCCGTAGATGGGCCACAGATACTCAGTGGAATGACCCAGCTCTTAGGAGCCAGTTTTGTCAAGGATTATCTGACAAATTAAAAGATGTATTGTAAAGTAAGATAATGCACTGCACACTCTGTAGGAATTCTATGCAAAATAACAGAAATTTATTGACACAACCAATTAGAAGAGGCATACAGTGAATATAAGTGACAAATAAATCATTTGACGTTTCGACTCTCCTGAGTCTTAATCATAAGTCACTGATATTAAGTGAGTCCTAACTAGAGAAATACCTTTTAGGACAAAGCTGAAGAATTATATTAGAGGTTATGGCCATATATTTAATGTATGCAAAGGGTTTTAGACCTCGTTGGTTGTTGTGAATACGGGGTAAAGCAAATGAGAGCCCCTTAACTGGTGGACCTAATGGAGGAAGGGTGTTCTGAGCGGCACTCCGCGCCTTGCTCTGTGGTGGCGTCAGTATGATTCTCCCCCGTCACTGGAGGCCGCTATGGCCCTTGCGATTTGCATTGATAGACGGCTTCGAGAGAGGTGCGAGGTAACTCCGCCCCCTGTGATGACTCCACCTTCTACTATAGTCCCTCATATTGAGGTTCCCTTGGTTTGTTCTGAGGAGCCTATGCAGTTAGGAGGGACATCGTTTCGAGGGAGGGGATCGGCGGTGAGCCGCAAGACAGGAAAGTGTTACTTCTGCGGGAGAAAGGGACATTTTGTTGGGGGGTGTCCATCCCGTACTTTGCTGAGCAAGGAGTCGCCGGAAAACTGTTGATCCCAGGTTGTGTGGTGGACGACAATCTGGGAGTATGTATTTCGTCCCCAAGTCCGTCTCAGTTTCTCGTACCAGCGGAGGTGGTGGTAGGTACAGGAACTGAGAGGATTTCTGTTCTTCTGGATAGTGGGGCCGCGGCTAATCTGGTGGACGCTCGGTTTGCCCAGGTGCAAGGTATGCAACTGAGTGTATTGGCCAAACCTATCCCTATATTCTCTATTGACGCCAGGCCTCTCGGTCAAGGTAGCTTTGTGCAAGCCGTGCATAACATAGACCTTCGAGTGGGGGCAATACATAAAGAACTATTGTCTTGTTATGTGTTGGAGGGCCTTCCCACTCCTATTGTGTTGGGACTTCCTTGGTTAACTAAACATAACCCAGTTATTAATTGGCAATCCAGAGAGATAAGCCAGTGGGGTGAATTTTGCCATAGTAACTGCATGAACACGGTCATCGGTGCGGTCGTGCCTAGAACCTTACCTCCTTTTCTGGAGGACTTTGAGGATGTGTTTTCAGAAGAGGGGTGTCAAGAATTACCTCCTCATCGCGCGTATGACTGTGCTATAAAATTGCTTCCTGATGCTAAGTTACCTAAATCTAGGTTATATAACCTTTCTGGTCCTGAGAGGCAAGCTATGAAGGATTATATTTCGGAAAGTCTAGCCAAGGGGCATATTAGACCTTCATCTTCCCCAGTGGCCGCGGGGTTCTTCTTTGTGAAGAAAAAAGATGGAGGCCTACGCCCTTGCTTGGATTTCCGTGAGCTTAATCGGATTACGGTCCGAGATCCGTATCCGCTCCCACTTATTCCTGATCTCTTCAATCAGATTGTGGGCGCCAAATGGTTCTCTAAGTTGGATCTCAGGGGGGCGTATAATCTGATTAGGATAAAGGAGGGGGATGAGTGGAAGACGGCGTTTAACACTCCGGAGGGACATTATGAGAACCTTGTCATGCCTTTCGGTCTGACTACTGCCCCGGCGGTGTTTCAACATTTTGTTAATGACATCTTTCGCCACCTAGTGGGACAGTTTGTTGTCATTTATCTAGATGACATCTTAATTTACTCGCCGGATCTTGTGTCTCATCAGGAGCATGTGAGACAGGTGTTGCAGATCTTGCCAGACAATAAACTGTACGCCAAATGGGAGAAGTGTGTATTCGCCGTACAGGAACTTCAGTTTTTAGGATTCCTGGTGTCAGCTTCTGGTTTCCGTATGGACCCTGGGAAAGTGAAGGCAGTGCTTGAATGGGATCGGCCAGAGGATCTTAAGGCACTGCAGCGTTTCCTGGGGTTTGCTAACTACTACCGGAAATTTATTCGTAATTTCTCATCCGTTGTCAAACCTCTCACTGACATGACAAAAAAAGGGACGGATTTTTCTAGGTGGTCTGACAAAGCTTGTCAAGCATTTTCCTCCTTGAAAAAATGTTTTGCTTCAGCACCCATACTCATCCAACCTGATGCATCACAACCGTTCATTGTGGAGGTAGACGCATCTGACGTAGGAGTGGGTGCGGTATTATCTCAAGGTCCGTCCCCTGGTAAATGGCATCCGTGCGCTTTCTTCTCTAAAAAATTGTCTTCCGCCGAGAGGAATTATGATGTCGGCAATAGGGAACTCTTGGCCATTAAGTTGGCTTTTGAAGAGTGGCGTCACTTTTTGGAGGGGGCAGTCCACCCGGTCACCGTCATTACTGATCACAAGAACCTGCTGTATTTAGAGTCTGCAAAACGTCTGAATTCCAGACAAGCTAGATGGTCGTTGTTCTTTACCAGGTTTAATTTTGTCATCACATATCGTCCTGGGTCAAAAAATGTAAAGGCTGATGCCTTGTCTCGTAGTTTCCCGGGGGCCGGGAAGACGGATGACCCGGTTCCTATTCTTCAGGAGGGAGTTGTGGTGTCGGCTGTATGCTCTGAGCTTGAGGAGGAGATATTGGAGGCTCAGGGGGACGCCCCTGTAGGACCTCCAGGGAGACTGTTTGTTCCAGATCAGTTAAGACAAAAGGTTATCGAGGCACATCATAATTCTGCTTTGGCAGGACACCCAGGGAGTAAAGCAACTGTGGATCTCGTTTCGCGCCGGTTTTGGTGGCCTAACTTAAATAAAGAGGTAGTAACTATTGTCGCGTCCTGTGGGGTATGTGCGCGCTCTAAGACCCCACATACCCGTCCGTCTGGGGCCCTTTTACCGTTGAAAATCCCGGAGCGTCCATGGACCCATCTGTCTATGGACTTCATTACGGACCTCCCTCCGTCTTCAGGTAAAACTGTCATACTAGTTGTAGTTGACAGGTTCAGCAAAATGGCACATTTTATTGCTCTTCCTGCTCTTCCTAATGCTAAAACTCTGGCGCAGGTGTTCATTGGGGAGATTGTGAGACTTCACGGGTTGCCTTCCGATGTGGTGTCGGATCGGGGTCTCAGTTTGTGTCCAAATTCTGGAGGGCATTTTGTTCTCGTCGGGGGATGCAGTTGTCATTTTCTTCGGCTTTTCATCCGCAGACTAATGGTCAGACAGAGCGTCTGAATCAGAGCTTAGAGACATATCTCCGGTGTTTGTCTCAGAGAACCAAGAGGACTGGTCTTCTTTCTTGCCTCTGGCAGAGTTCGCTCTTAACAATAGGCGGAGCGAGTCCACTGGTAAGTCCCCGTTTTTTGGGGCATATGGTTTTCACCCCCAGTTTTGTACTTTCAATGGGGGGGGCTCTTCTGGGGTTCCTGAGGAGGAACGATTTTCGTCGTCACTTGCTTCAGTGTGGAGAGGAGTGCTTAATAATCTGAGCACTATGGAGAACCGATACAAACGTATGGCTGATAGGAGGAGAGTGTCTGGTCCGGACCTAAGTGTGAACGATCTGGTATGGTTGTCTACCAAGAATATAAAACTTAAGGTTCCCTCCTGGAAACTGGGTCCCAGGTTCATCGGGCCATACAGGATCAGTTCAATAATTAATCCGGTGGCTTTCCGTTTGACCTCCCTCCTACGTTTAAAATCCACAATGTGTTCCACAAATCGTTGCTTAAGAGGTACGTGGCACCAGTTATACCGTCACCTCTACCTCCTCCTCCTGTGGTGGTCAATGGTAATTTGGAGTTTCAGGTATCGAAGATCATTGACTCACGTCTGAATCGCCGGTCCCTTCAGTACCTTGTTCATTGGAGGGGGTATGGTCCTGAGGAGAGGATGTGGGTTTCTGCGTCGGATATTAACGCAGACCGATTGGTTCGGGCCTTCCACACTACTCACCCAGATAGACCAGGCCCTGAGGGTCCAGAGGCCCCTCGTAGAAGGGGGGGTACTGTCACGGGTGTGTCGCGGCGGAGATCGTCGCGATTGCACACCCTGACTTCGCACAGCTGAGTTTCTGGTGCTGGGTGTTTTTCAGCACTGAGGGAGTTAATTCTTTCTCTCTCGATGCTGGACAGACCAGCCTCGCCCAGCTGCGATTGATGTTTTGTTAATTAACTTCCTTCATATACCTGCTGGTCTGCTGGGGAAGTTGCCGGTGAAAGCATTCATTCAGACCAGCAGAGCGGATCTTTTCTGAGAAGACTTAAGCTAAGAGTGCCTGTTGTGGTTTTTCCTCTCCTCGCTTATTGTTTATCTTCTTAACCTTTTGTGTTCCTCTGTAGTGGAAGTTTTGTATGCAAGGCAGTGTTTTCTTTACCCCCTGTCTGTCTCGTTTGTATTTGACTGTGTGTAAGCTGTTGCCTGCCCATTCCCTGTGGTGGTAATCAGGGTCCTTCTCAGGACTAGATTACAGTGGTCAGGGATCTACAGGAGACAGGGTTACGCTGGCGGCCTGGACCTCTGTACCATTAACAGTACCTCCAGGTAGAGGAACTAGTCAGGACCTCAGTTCAGGGTCAGCATAGACCCCGTCCACCTCTATCCTGAGACAGCGTTTCACGTGCACAGTATAGACCCACAATACATTGGATATTATGTCAGGTAAGACATTGCTGGCAGATTCTACGTATACATGTTGATATTTTCTATAATATGAAATATAGAGTGTTGTCTCATTAGATATATGTTACTATCATAGAATATATCTGTTATACGTCGTGACATTGCGATAGAGCTGGAGGCTGTTTCGGCAATGTAAGCCAAAACATGTTCCTGATGCTCCGGATTTAAAAGCGGTTTACTTAGTCCCAGAAAAGGGAACCTTCCAGGCCTTCTGGAGCCAGACGATGATGCAGGCTCAACACCTCCTGCCTTATGTGCTATTGTGCTTTTGGCACTACCAGCAGATGCACCATCACAGTCAGTACCAGGTGGCCCTCCACGGCCACGTCCGCAGCCTCTTCCACCATACTTCCTCATGTTTTGTGAAAATGTACCCAAAATACCAGCAGATATATGGTACTGTATCAGAAGCGTACAGCTGTATATGGTGAGGGTGAAAAATTTTAATCTCCGTATATATTTGCGGACTAACAGACACAGACTCTCACAGCCTTAGTATGGTTTTCACCAGAATATAAAAAGCAAAAAAGTGTACTGTATCAGAAGCGTACAGCCGTATACAGTGCTGGGTTAATTTTAAATCTCCGTATATATTTCAGGAGTAACACACATGGTCACAGGCTCAGTATGGTTAACACCAGAATATGAAAATCAGAAAAAGTGTACTCTATCAGTAGCATACAGCTGTATACAGTGTTGGGGTAATTTTAAATCTCGTAAAAAAGGGGGAGAAGCCAGCGCTGCCTATGGTCAGCATGCAATACATAAAGAGCATATGCACATATTGGTTTCTAACTGTATTTAAAAATGAGACATTTGGGAAATAATTGATCAATTCTTTGAACCACCCCGCCACGACAAGGCATTCTCATATGGGGCAGTCCTACTCTACGTTTTTTATATTCGCTGTGCCATTACGGCCTCCTAAATGTATTATAAGCAAGACTGCAAAAATATTTTTCTGCAAAATGCAAAAGTACCTGAAGCATTGCTGAATCACTCCCATGGTGCCAGAAAGGCAATCGCAGATAAAAGTCGACCAGGTCCGGAGATGGACATTTCAGATCTGACTTCTACACTGCCAAACCAGCAACCACAGATGAAGGGTGAAACAGGCCCAGACACAGGTGCACAATCAAATAGAGCCTAGGGCAGGGCAGGGCAGGGCAGGGCAGGGCTGCTGTATGTGTGTACAGCAGCCTACTGTAGGTCAATCACAAAAAAAACAGATAGAATGGCGTGCATAACCCAGCGCGCGCGGCAACAAGTGGTGGTTAGCCACAAACCAACATCAAGTAAAAAAGGGGAGAAGCCAGCACTGCCTATGGTCAGCATGCAATACATAAAGTGCATATGCACATATTGGTTTCTAACTGTATTTAAAAATGAGACATTTGGCAAATAATTGATCAATTCTTTGAGCCACCCCGCCACGACAAGGCACTTGCCTTACTGGCACCATGGGAGTGATTCAGCAATGCAAATACAGTTAGAAACCAATATGTGCATATGCACTTTATGTATTGCATGCTGACAATATGCAGCGCTGGCTTCTCCCCTTTTTTTTTTAATTTTAAATCTCCGTATATATTTTAGGAGTAACACACACGGTCACAGGCTCAGTATGGAGTAGACCAGAACATGAAAAGCATAAAATGTGTACTGTATCAGTAGCGCACAGCTGTATACAGTGTTGAGGTAATTTTAAATCTCCGTATATATTTGAGGAGTAACACACACGCTCACAGGCTCAGTATGGAGTAGACTAGAATATGAAAAGCAGAAAAAGTGTACTGTATCAGTAGCGTACAGCTGTATACAGTGTTGGGGTAATTTTAAATCTCCGTATATATTTCAGGAGTAACACGCACGGTCACAGGCTCAGTATGGATAACACCAGAATATGAAAAGCATAAAAAGTATACTATATCACTAGCGTACAGCTGTATACAGTGTTGGGGTAATTTTAAATCTCCGTATATATTTCAGGAGTAACACACACGGTCACAGGCTCAGTATGGAGTAGACCAGAACATGAAAAGCATAAAATGTTAACTGTATCAGTAGCGTACAGCTGTATACAGTGTTGGGGTAATTTTAAACCTTCGTATATATTTCAGGAGTAACACACACGGTCACAGGCTCAGTATGGAGTAGACCAGAACATGAAAAGCATAAAATGTGTACTGTATCAGTAGCGTACACCTGTATACAGTGTTGGGGTAATTTTAAATCTCTGTATATATTTGAGGAGTAACACACATACTCACAGGCTCAGTATGGAGTTGACCTGAATATGAAAAGCATAAAAAGTGTACTGTATCAGTAGCGTACAGCTGTATACAGTGGTGGGGTAATTTTAAATCTCCATATATATTTGAGGAGTAACACACACGCTCACAGGCTCAGTATGGAGTAGACCAGAATATGAAAAGCATAAAAAGTGTACTGTATCAGTAGCGTACAGCTGTATACAGTGTTGGGGTAATTTTAAATCTCCGTATATATTTCAGGAGTAACACACACGGTCACAGGCTCAGTATGGATAACACCAGAATATGAAAAGCAGAAAAAGTGTACTGTATCAGTAGCGTACAGGTGTATTCAGTGTTGGAGTAATTTTAAATCTCTGTATATATTTCAGGAGTAACACACACATGCTCTCTAAGTATGGATTTGACCGTAATACACAAGGCAGAAAAACAGTACTGTATCAGAAGATACCAGCTGTATACGGTTTGGGGGAAAATTGAAATCTCCGTATATATTTCCAGAGTCACACACAGATAGTCGTCATCATGTATTTGTCTGTGATACCAGCCGGTACACGGTTGTGTGAGGAGCGTACAGCTCTATACGGTGTGGAAAAAAATTAACGCCCAGTAACTGTGCAGAAAAAAATAAAAGTATTAGTGCTGTGTAGGTGCTGTGTTAAAAAGCACTCTGCACAGCAGTGTACACACAGCAAAAGAAATTCCTCCCCTATCACTGACAGGCAGCCTAATAATCAGCTCTGCTGTTCCACACAATAAATTCCTCCCCTCTCACTGGCAAACAGCAGCCTAATAATCAGCTCTGCTGCTGCACACAATGAATTCCTCCCCTCTCACTGACAATCAGCAGCCTAATAATCAGCTCTGCTGCTCCACACAAGCAATTCCTCCCCTGTCACTGGCAGGCACCTAAGGACTAGCGCTGCTGCACACAACAAAATCCTCCCTCCCCTGTCACTGCACACTAACTGTACAGCTAATCGCTATCAGCACAAGCACAGAATTATTGTTTATTTACTGCCTAACACTTTCTCTACTGAGAACCAGTGCCAGCAACCTCTCCCTACGCTAAGATCGGCAGAAGTAAAATGGCGGTCAGCGGTGAGGGCTTTTATGGGCACTGTGACGCCAAACAAAGCAAGCCAATCGCTGCAATGCCCTTGTCTAAGATGGTGCTGGCCGCTGCCCATGTCATTGCGTTGCCCATAGTCTGCGTCCTTGCTCATTGGCTGAGAAAAGGCCCTTCAAGCATTATGGGAAAACCGACTTTGGCGCTCGGGTCGCCGATCGCATGGCCGACCTCACGCTTTTTTTAATCTGACCGACCTGTTTCGCTCAACTCTACTCTTGAACCCTTAAGACGATCAAACAGCTCAGTGATGAGAGGTGGAGGGTATTTATTCTTGATCGTAATTTGATTTAGTCCTCTATAATCGATACAGGGCCGAAATGAGCCATCCTTTTTCTTCACAAAAAAGAATCCAGCTCCAGCTTGCAAGGTAGACTTCCAGCTAAAGCCCCTGGCTTGGCTAGATTCTCTTTAATGTACTTGGACATGGCTTGGATCTCATCCTGCGACAAGGGGTAGATTCAATCACAAGGAGAAGATGTGGCTGGAGGAAGATCAATAGGGCAGTCATACAGCCTATGAGGTGACAATTTCTAAGCCTACTTTTTGTCAAAGACATCAGCATATGTCCAATATACAGCAGGCAAGCCAGGTAAATTAGATGGAGAGGCCGGAGATCGAGCAGGACGAATGTGAGCAAGGTAACTCTCATGGCACTCTTGCAACCAACTGAGTATTTCTCCAGATTTCCAATCCAAGACAGTCTCATGTCTTTGCAGCCATGGGAGACGTAGAAGCAGAGGGCGATACAAACCTGACTGCACATAAATCGGAACCTTTTCAGAGTGTAGAATTCCTACCAAAAATTCCACAGGCTCGATAACAAGAAGGGTGGTTTCATAAAGAGGTTTTCCATCCACAGATGAAATCAACAACAGCTCCTGTAGACATTGGATCAGGAATTTATGAAGCTCCACAATGGCCTATTGGATGAGATTATCCACAGAACTAGACTCCAGGTAGGCTGACTCAACAAAACGAATGTGGTCACAGGAGACAGATACTGACAGGGTCAGCAATGGAGAAGGATGATTCTTGCACAAGTTGGCCTCTCCAACAGATCCTGGGCTCTGGAGTTTCCCGGTCTCTCTGGACAGGAGCATATTAGATGCTTAGAACTGGGACAATAGAAGTACCTTCCCTTGGCACAATGGGACTCCAGACGAGGCTTAACCATCATCATCTGGTCAACTTGCATTGACTCTGGGGAGGATGCTGAGGCAGAGGCTTACTGTAAGACCGGCTGTTAAAAAGTAGGTGCCAGGTGTACAGGTCTCTTCTCGCGGGTCGATTTCCTTGGAACGCTTATGAAACCTGATGTCTACCCCTGTTTCCAAAGACACTAGGTCATCCAGTGACATGGTTATATCTCGACCAACTAGCTTTCCTTTGATTCGCCTAGAAAGGCCCTCTGAGATGGTGGCAGCCAGAGCCTCGTTATTCCAGGTGAGTTCGAACGACAGGGTGTGGAAACATACAGCGTGCTGGCCCACTGTGAGGTTTCCTTAGCTCAGTCGAAGAAGTTGCTGCTCAGGCTCATTAAAGACCTTATGGAGGGCTTCTAGAAATCATAAGAGATTCAACACCAGAGGATCCTCTCTCTCCCATAGGTGGTTAAGCCACACCAGAGTCTTGCCAGTGAGATGGGACATGATGAAGGCCACTTTGGTCAGTACAGAAATGAACTGGTGAGCCAAAAGTTCAACGTGTAGCATGCACTCTTAATTAACCCCCTACAAAGAGCAGGATCACTGCCATAAGGTGGGAGGAGCTGACAGACATGTTCCAGGGCTGGGTATATAGCTGGCAGGTGCAGATGTGGCCGGAGTTGTCAGCATGTCAAGGTGTGTGTTTACTGTCAGCAGGCAGGATAGGATCTTATCCTGTTGGTCTTTCTGATAGGAGACCTCCTGGTACAGGACAGAGATGGAGGAAGCCTGAGAGCCAGCAGATTCCATGACCTGAGCAAACTGTTATGGATTGGGTGGTGGAACCAGTGTTCCCATGTGCTACACCAGGGCTTACCTCAGGTGGATGGCAGCTAACCCACGAGTGACAGTAGGCAGGAATGGCCAGGAATGATGGACTTGGCAAGTACTGGCTGGCACGACTGGCGTACAAACAGGCAGTCATGAAGGCATGATTCATAGACAGGCAGGCAGGCACGGCTGATACACAGGTAGATAGATGCTGGTGGGCATGACTGTTATACAGACAGACAGATGATCTGGAAGAAATGACTGTTACACAGGTAGACATGGAAGATGTAATATACATAGCAGGTATACAGTGATATGAGTACGGGGTCCTGAGTACTAGCAAGCATGTAAGACTAAATTAACACATTGGTCAGGCACCTCCCATTAGGTGGAGGTGCCTTAAATAATAAGTGTCTCTCAGCAATTGGCTGGGGACACTTTAGGACAGTGCACTGGTCCTTTAAGAGGGTGGGATTGTGTGCACACTCTAAGCACTGCGCCCTGGGATCTGCGAGCAGTGGATAGACTTCAGGCAGTAGCAGCAGGAGACTGAGAAGGGCATGCGGGGCCACGGCGGTGAGCGAGTCAGCATCTCTGCTGGAGGAGGGAAGCAAAGTGCAGAGACCTTGACATAATCTTTCTCAGTTGTTTATGAAGTTGTGCCACATAATAAGGAAGTTTAGTATTGGGCTTAAACATAGTTTGTGGACTGCAAACTATGTCCTATGAGGAACTGTTAAAGGATCTGGGAATGTTTAGCTTTCAAAAAAGAAGGCTAAGAGGAGACTATACTGCTATAAATATCTGAAGGGCTGTCACAGTGCAGAGAGATCATCCTTATTCTCATTTGCACATGGAAACACGAGACGCAATGGAATGAAACTGAAGTGAGAAGATACAGATTAGATATTAAGAAAACTTTTGACAGTGAGGGTGATCAATGAGTGAACAGGCTACCATGAAACGTGGTGATTTTTTCTTTAATGAAAGTTTTCAAACAGAGTCTGGACAGATATCTGTCTGAGACGGTTTAGTGAATCCTGCAAGGGGCAAGGTGGTTGAACGTGATGACCCTGGAGGTCTTTTCCAACTCAAACATTCTATGATTCTATGAAACCTGTCTCTAACCTACCTCTATGTCCTGAATGGCTGATAGCTAACAACCTTGCTTTGCATTAATTTGATTGTAATGTAGTATTGCAAAGATCTAAATTAACATACAAATCTGTTATTCACCCTACTTGTGTCTAGCGCTGCCTTTCCACTGCTGCTCCAGTCTTTATTGATTGACTGCACCATTGGCAACCTATCTTCAGCATTTCTAACCTCTGCAGCCTATCAGTGGCAGATAGACCTCGCTGGTTCCAGGAAGGGTGAGGGTAACACCTCCATTTATTATTTTAGACTTCCACAACCCTATGGTAAAACAACATTTTGAAAGGAACAACTACTTTAAGTCTACAGTATAATGTTTCCAGTGCTAAATCTGAATATGTTTGCACATATTAAATATTGTGCCTTTTGTGTTAGCATTCACTCTAGCATAAATATACTTAAAGTTCTACTTTTGACAGAAAACAGATGACATGGTTTGTTTGTCTGCAGTGCTTTAAGGTAATCTGTCACAAGGTTTTCTCCATATAAGCTAAAAGCATTACCTTTAAGAATTCTTATATATCACTTCAAGCCATCTTAAACATCCTTTCTTGATAGATGTGGATGATGTCTCCAGCGTCATCCACCCAGCACTGCAAATCTTGAGTTTGTACAATTGTAGCACAGACTTGCGCATGCGTGTTGCTCTGCACTCCGGAAGGAGCTGAAGAAGCTGGTGCCAGTTACATTACAAGACTTTACTGCTCCTGCGCAGTTCTATGTTTCAACTGCATGATCTCTAGATTCACAGCACCAGTAGGATGATGAAGGAGACGCCATCAACATCCATCAAGACAAGAGGGCCAGCGATTGTGGGGGAGAGGAGGCGCTAAGCTTAGACCTGTGATAATTATCAGACCAGACCACGACAATTAACATACATCACAGGAAAATTATTTCAAGGATTTGCGGGGAACTGGGGCTTATGCTTAAATTAATGCAGTGATATATAAGAGGGCTTAAAGGTGGTGCTTTTAGTTTATAAGGGAAAACCTGGTGACAGGTTCCAATTAAGCACTACAGACAGACATACTACGTGTCATCTGTTTTCTTTCAATTGAAAGGTGTAGCAGCAAGACTATCAGATTGTCTGCTTATGTAAACTATAAAACATTTGCTTCTATATTTCAGGATTTGCATGCTTAGACTAAGTTAAAACAAAAGAAAATGCAGACTGCAAAACTGATACACGTTAAAGGTTATAGTTTAAAGAAACCATGGCTTCTCAATTAGGCATGTAAATGCAACATTCATTATCTTGCGTGCTGAGAAGTTGATGAACTGTGCAATAAATTTGAGCAGATAGTGACTAAAGAGATACAACATTTTTGGTTGTATTAATTTACGTTTTCTCTGTAGAGTGTTTGAAATTCTTTTTGCTTATGTTGCAGAACTACATAAAGTGGGGATTGGGAAAAAAAAGTGTTTGATACACTGCTGATTTTGCAATTTTTCCCACCTACAAAGGATGGAGAGGTCTGTAATTTTTATTGTATTCACACTTCAACTGTGAAAGACAAAATCTAAAAATGAAAACCAGAAAATCACATTTCATGATTTTTAAATAATTAAATAGCATTTTATTATATGAAATAAGTATTTGATCACATAACAACCAGAAATAATTCCGTCTCGAACAGACCAGTTAGTTTTTCTTTAAGAAGCCCTCCTACTCTGCATTTATCATCTGTATTAATTGCACCTGTTTGAACTTGTTGCCTGTATAAAATAGACCTGTTTACACAATCAGTAACCTCTCCACCATGGCCACAACGAAAGAGCTATCTAAGGACATCTGGGACAAAATTGTAGACCTGCACAAGGCTGGGATGAGCTACAGGACAATAGGCAGGCAGCTTGAAGAGAAGGCAACAACTGTTGGAACAATAATTAGAAAATGGAAGAAACGGTTTTGGGGTTTTATGCAAGATCTCGCCTCGTGGGGTAAGGATGGTTCTGAAAAAGGTCAGGAATCAGCCCAGAAATACATGGGAGGACCTGGTCAATGACCTGAAGAGAGGTGGGACTACAATCTCAAACATTACCATTAGTAACGCACTACACCATCATGGATTAAGTTCCTGCAGGGCACACAAGGTCCCCCAGCTCATGTCAGCACATGTCTGTTTGAAGTTCACAAATGACAATCTGGATGATCCAAAGGAGACATGGGAAAAATTTATGTGGTCAGATGAGAACAAAATAGAACTTTTTGGTATCAACTCCCCTCATCATGTTTGGGGAAGAAGGATGAATACAACTCCAAGAACACTGTCCCAACCGTGAAGCATGGTGGGGGAAACATCATTCTTTGGTGGCACTTTTCTGCAAAGGGGACAGGACGACTGAAGGGAGGTTGGATGGGGTCATGTCTCGTGAGATTTTGGCCAACAGCCTCATTCCCTCAGTATGAGCATTGAAGATGGCTGTGTCTTCCACCATGACAATGACCCGAAATACACAGCCACGGCAACTAAGGAGCGGCTCTGTAGGGAACATTTCAAGGTCCTAGAGTGGCCTAGCCAGTTTCCAGACCTGAACCCAATAGAAAGTCTTTAGAGAGAGTTGAAACTTAATGTTACCCATCAACTGCCCTCAAACCTGAAAGATCTGGAGAACATCTGTACGGATGAGTGGGCCAAAATCTTTGCTGCAGTATGTGCAAACTTGGTCAAGAACTACAGTAAACGTCTGACTTTTGTAATTGCAAACAAAGTTTGTGTAGCAAATATTACCGTATTTTTCGGACTATAAGACGCACCCCAAATTTTCAGAAGGAAAATAGGGAAAAAAAATAATTGTCAAATGAGGTCCGTCTTACAGTCCGAATTCAGCTTACCAGCGAAGGGATCAGCACAGGTAGAGGAGTGGTCACTGTCAAGCATGGAGGTGGAAACATTATGTTTTGGGGTGTTTCTCTGCTAAGGGCACAGGACTAGTTCACTGGGAGAATGGATGGAGCCATGTACCGTAAAATCCTGAGTGACAACCTCCTTCTCTCTGCCAGGACATTAAAAAATGGATCGTGACTGGGTCTTCCAGCAAGACAATGACCCAAAACATACAGCCAAAGCAACAAAGGAGTGGCTCAAAATGAAGCACATTAAGGTCATGGAGTGGCCTAGCCAGTCTCCAGACCTTAATCCCATAGAAAACTTATGGAGGGAGTTGAAGCTCCGAGTTGCCAATTGACAGCCTCAAAATCTTAAAGATTTAGAGATGAACAGCAAAGAGGAGTGAATCAAAATTTTTCCTGATATGTGTTCAATCCTCATCATCAACTACAAAAAAGGTCTGACTGCTGTGCTTGCTTATTTCTTATTACTTATTTCTCACTGCAAAATGCAAATTAATTTATATTTATATAATTTATACAATGTGATTTTCTGGATTTTATTTTTGATATTCAATCTCTCAGTGTTAAAATTAACATATCCTTAAATTTATAGACTGTTCATTTCTTTGTCAGTGGGCAAAGTTACAAAATCAGCAAGGGATCAATTACTGTACCTCATGTAACAGCTTAAACTGCTTTTCTGCTCAGCCACACTCAGAAGGCACAAATATCAGTTTTGTAAACTACTATTATTAGCAACATTTAAGGATAGTAAACACATGTAGTTGACTGAAAGTAAGTGCAGACCTGCCCGTCTGAGAGTCCTACTGCAACACACGTGACAGAGACCCAACTTGGAGTCCAAACGTTTCCAAAAAGTTAGGCTCAGACACCAGGAAAAGTGGCATCAATTGACCCACAGTGGAAATTTTATAATGGTGCAGCATTCAGGCATGGGCCATACATGAGACAGTGTCTAGGCCAACATTTATAGCTTTGAATTTAAGTTAAAATTAAGAGTTAAGTGAGGGATTAGTGTAGGCCTACTCTTCTGGGAGCCCTAGGGATTGGGCTGGAATGGGCTCCCTTGGCGTGAGTTCCCATATATTCTTGATAACCAACCTTGCTAAAGCTGACAGGTGAGGGTTGCAGCAACCAACCTTGCTAAAGCTGACAGCTGAGGGTTGCAGTCCCAGCTGTCAATTTTGCCTGGCTGGTTATCAAAAATACAGGAGAACTCACACTGTTATTTCTTTAATTATTTATTTATAGTGCAGGCACTGGCTGATGAATACTCCCATAAACCTCCGCCTGCTCTCACTGCTATTAGCAGCAGGCGGCAGTTGCTGAGAGTAGTAGTACCACCAGCCTACGCCAGTGAACGACGGTAAACTTTTTACCTCCGATCACAGCTGTGGGCTCACGCTGTCATTTGAGGGATTTCAAGACTTGTGAAGCAGTCCCTTGCCCACCTGCCCCCACAGCCACCAGAGTCACCCAGTGCCCAATCAGCCTGATGTAACACCCCTGGCCATGTTTGCTCGTCCACTTGTCAGTGGTGAAATGCACTCTAGCAGACATAGATTTTTTTCAAGGAATGGGTGATATTGTCTGCGACATGCTGGTGTAGCACAAGTACAGCTTTCTTAGAGAAGTAATGGTGACTGAGCAACTGGTACTGGGAGACAGCGACGGCCATCAGCTTTTCAGAAACCATCTGTATATACCAGGAAAAAAGGCATAGCCAACACATTAGAGATGGTGGAGTTCAAGCTGTTAGCTTTGGCATGTGCATGAAGAAACATTCTTTTACGTGACCACAACTGGGGGACCAAGGGCTGGCTGCTGTGCTAAGGGAGGGTGGAATAGGGTGAACACAACAAACTGCTGGACTGTGAGTGAGGTGCAGTCGGTAATGTTAAGGTGGATTGAGAAAAATGTGGTGTGCTCGGTAAAAAAGCAGTAGGCATCTCCATTTCTGTAACAGCTTATGTGCTCTCACTAACCCCGAATGTGGGGGTAAATAAGTGGAGGTTCTGCGGCTGGAGACCTGTGTGAGAAAACTTGCCATGGTGATGGAAGAGGAAGAAGCAGCAGATGCAGTTGATGGGACGGGCGGTGGTTGGCAGGGCCCGTTAGTCTGCATCTTAGCGCAGTGAGATTCCCATACTACACATGTTGATTGTGCATGTGCTGGTTCATGCATGTAATAGTCAAATTATTGCAATTTTGCCTCTACTGAGTCATTTTTTGCAAACTTGGTAGATAACATGAGTTGGGTCATCCTTTGCGGTCTCAAAAAAAGTCCAAGGCTAGGCACCCCTGTGAACTGCAGACCCACGACTGCTGCTGGCCACAGAGAGAGTTGTGGCTGAGGATGCAGTGTTTGTCATGGTTGCATCAATCCATGTCTGTGCAGCAAGCCGCAACGTAACCTCCACGTCTTCCTCTGCCTCCACCGCCTCTGCTGAGCTACTCAGCTGCATGCCTCTGGGTTCATACCAAGTGGGATCTACAACATCATCGTCATCCTCTCTATTCTCCCACTGCTCACCCTGAGAGTCACCCTCCTCCTATTCCTGCACTGACAGCATAGTACAGTCTGCATGCACCTCAGGTATCTGAATCTCATCAGGATCAACTCTACCCCCGGGGATTAATGTCTGATGATGAGGGTCTGGATTCTGCTTGGACCCTACTTCGTCAGGCCCCAGATCAAACTGAAACAAATTTGGGCATCAGTGCAGATGTTTTCCTCCTCTAGATTCTGTGAATCTTTGGCGCAGACCTCTAATGCTCATGGAATAAAATGTGTGAACAGCTTTGCAGACTCATCCATCTGTGGTACCACACAGTCAGTTGGGCGGTTGGAGAGTTGTGATGCGGGGGGGAATCAATGGTAATTGGGGTGCCACCTCTGAGAATTGTACTGTGTGTGATGCTAAGGTGGAGGGAGAGAAGGAGAGGTCACTTGATGCAGTGCTTGCATTCCACTAGAGCACATGCTCTTTCTGGCCCTTATCTACGAAGCATACCACTGTGCACTGCCAAAGAGAGGGAGTCAAGTAGCCTGTCCAGTAACAGATGTTGTCAGTTGTCTTTGGAGAGGACGAGATAGTGTTTGTTCACTAGAGCTTTCGGTAACATTACCACCTACGCCACGTACACCAAGCCTATTCCCCCTTCCACCATGACCTTGTTTTTCCCACTCATGTTGGATGTACTCTTTCCCTCTTTTAACCAGCTGTTTCACAACCCTAGGTCCAGACCTGTTAGTCACCTGTCAATAAATTAACAGTCAGTATTTATTTGCTGAGATTTGTCTGGGCTACACTATTAACAGAAAGAATTCAGATTCAGAAATGTGGCCTGATGGCTGTACCACAGTACTAGCACAAACTATTTAAATTCTGAAATGTGGCCTCCTGCCTGCACTACAGTATTAGTACAAACGATTTAGATTATGAAATGTGCCCTCCTACCTGCACCACACTATTAGCACAAACGTTTTAGATGTTGGAAGGTCGATTTCACACAGGATCCTATCTAGCTGAACTAGCTGACAATAAAACGCCTATCTAACTATCTGACTACTTATAGCAGCTATTACACTGACAAAATGGCACCAAAACAACATATCCCCATGGAGAGGGACATGTGACTTTGGCTGCCAATGACATAAGCATTTGTGTCTGGACGTTCTGGTTTCTGCTCCCTGATTGGCTGCAGGAATCTCCACCCATTAAGTTATAAAAAAAACGCCCGCTTCTATTTCCCCTCTCCCACCTCTCCCCCCTTCTCCCCTCATCAAACACATCCACCCACTCATCATGAGGATAAATGCTCAGGAATATGAACACGAATCCGAATGTTCTACTTCATTCCGAATTTGACATTGGCGAACGTTTTCTGAACAAATTTGTTCATCTCTAGTTAAGATCTTAAAGTTCTTCTTTTGAACAAGACAAGATATTGACATCTTATGTGTCAATGTAAATATTTTGAGACAATCCAACTCTAATAGAGTGATCTGAAGATCATTTTGCCAGCTGTTAAGGAACCTAGGAACATGATCTGAAAGGGCATCAATGAGAATGCTGCACAGTAGAGAAATGAGATGAGGCGGTGGAGAAGTTAGGAGAAGAAGGAATTCAAAAAAAGTAGGGGAGTGGGTAGGTAAACCATGTGGGAACAATGTTTTAAGAAAAGTTATCTGCAAATGCCCTAGCCAAAACTCTTATAGAAATTAGCAGGAAAGCCATCAACACTAGGACTCTTTCCATTGGGTGAAGCATTTAGATTGCTAGGACTTCTTGTTCCGAAAAAAAGGTCACCTAAAAAGGAGTCAGTCAGGGGAAGAAGAGGAGATTTAGTGATGTTTGAGTCAACCCTTGTCTGAAAGTCTCAATTAGACATATCAGCCAAGGGTCCCCTCAAGTTATTTAATAATAATAATAATAATAATATACGAAAAGTACTAACGTTTGTAGAGGCGATCCCCAGAGGGAAATATGATTGAAGGAATGAAAGTGGATCAGGTTTGAGGGTGAAGAAATCTAGCTAAAGTTTTTGCAGGTTTATTAGAGAATTAATTATTAAATTCCATGTGCAATCCCGATGATGTGTCTAGGTCAAATCCAACAGAGACCTAAGTTCTGTTCTTGCATTTAATAACAATGCAAGGATTTGAGTGGCTTGATTTTGTTTGTTACTTAGAGGCATTGGATAAAAAATGACAGGCGTGCCAGATTGAGGGTTCTGTCTTTTTTAATCCTAGAACCCAGTTATATGAGTGTTCCGCTAACACTGAAACACTTTTCAGTGCTTCCCACTGAATCTGGAGAGGAGTGATATCCTCGTGATGATGGAGCAGAAGATCAGAAAATGGTTGTTCTAACAGCTAATTGATGAGACGTCTTTGAGAAGAGTGATTTTTGTGGAATAGAGATAACAACCATTTACATCGACTTCAGATGCAACTACACTCTTTGAGAGTAGCGATTTATGCAAAATGACAGTTACCTGCTTTGTCTTAGAGTCAGGGTTGGGACTATGAAACCAATGCGTATAATATCTATGCTTGAGTAAAGGTATGTGGCATGACCTAAAATGTATCTCTTGGAGGAGAACAATATCCACACTTTTTTATGCATATGGTAGAGAATCTGGGATCTCTCGCATGAAAAATAATAACAGCCCATACTCAACACCAATGGATTTAAAAAATGTTGGCACCAGATCTCCATGCTCCCCAGGCTCATGTAATCTTATGTCACATAAGCCCAGCCAATCAGAGGCTGCTAATGGGCAGCTTCACTCTCACTTCTTTCATACTAAACTGACATCTGGAAGAAGTGAGAGTTGTTGCTGCTCTTTGACTTTCTCCAGAAGTCAGTTCCATTCATAGAAAGTGAGAATGAAGCAGCCCATCAGCTGATTGGATGCAGGGCTCACATGTCATAACAACATCACACAATCAGCAGGAGATCCAGCACCAACATCGCTGGGATATCACTAGTATTGGAGTTGAGTACAGGCTAATATTTTCCATGGTAATTGAGAAGGGGTTGTCTGAGTAGTGGACAACCCCTTTAAGAGGTTTGGCCACTGTCTGCTAACATTTCTGAAATACCACTGCTGTGTAATGGCATATCAAATGATAAAGTGGCCCAGTGGTTATCACAGCAATCATATTATGGACTCTGTGGTCGTCAGTTTACATATGGCACCCAAGATGAGGGGGACTTGTACATTTTAACTTTTTAGGGTTCCAAGTTCCAACCAAGTAGACAACCCGTTTAAAATTTTAGTTGAGATTTCTCTCTTCCCTGTTTATTAATTTTTTTTATGTATCTGTTACTTTTCTTGCTTATCTTTGCATCTCCTTTGAAATTTTTTTAGTTTATTGCATGTAAATTGGGGACATCTTTTGCAATTGGACGCAAAGGTCTAGCAAACTGTAAATTTCATAAACAAACAGCTGATGGAATATGCCGTAATAGTTGCCATTAAAATCCATTAGCAATCTCAATGACTTGCTGGAATTTGATGCATCATTTATTCAGAACTTCTGTGAGATTATAGAAAAAAGATAAAGATTAATAAAACATATAACACTTGTTTCTTAATGTTATTATATTTAATTTTTCTCAGAGTTACAGAGAAAGAGAAATAGGGCTGATAGTTTAAATACCTAAAATAAAAAGTGCAGATACTCACCCTATCCAGGAAAAGTTCCAGTTCCCTCTCATTGCTCGGTTCTCATTGTTTTGGCTGCAGCAGTGACGTCACATTGAATGCACACTAAAATAATCTAATTAATAGCATTAATCATATAAGGCATATAGTAGTACAGGAGTGGAGGATCATACCCTCAGGGATACAAAGGTGAGTTTATAGGTGTATACCCTAGAAGAATAACATATGCCATGGATATTATATCCAATCCCATATCAATTTCAATCAATGTACAAATTATGTCATTCTCACTGATCTAAACAATCCCAAACCAGTTTCTTTTCAATGTATTCTAGTATTAGATTATTTAAATGGGTCACACTGGGTCTATTTATTGCAATGGATTTACTGATCACTATGACTATGTGGACTGTTTATCTATAGTGGCTCATGCTGTATTTAACCTGACAAATACTACATCCGACTTTGTGATTTGACGAGTTTAGCTGATGATGGTCGCTGTTGTACTTTTGGTATCAACCGTCAGTTCTGGCTTGTAAGGCTTTATAGGGCCTATTAGGATGAGCCTTGGGTGAGCGGGGGCAAATTGCTTCTCTAGGGTGCCAACTTCTGCGGTAATGTAGGGACAAGATAGACCAGTGCTATAGGGTGCCAACCTCCGTGGCAAGGAAGGGACAGAATAGACCAGTGCTAGGGTTATCCACTCTTTTTCTCCCCTTTCCTAGCAATCAGGTTTAATCATTGTTGGTATATTTTTTACATTGGCTAGCCACATATAGTAGGGAAAATAAGTATTTGATACGCTGCCGATTTTGCAAGTTTTCCCACCTACAAAGAATGGAGAGGTCTGTAATTTTTACAGGTACAGTTCAACTGTGAGAGACAGAAACTAAAAATAAAAACCAGAAAATCATATTGTGTTTTTTACATAATTAATTTGCATTTTATTGCATGAAATAAGTATTTGATCACCTACCTACCAGCAAGAATTCTGCCTCTCACCTGTTAGTTTTTCTTTAAGAAGCCCTCCCTTAATACCTGTATTAATTGCACCTGTGTGAACTTGGACCTGTATAAAATACATCTGTATAAAAAGACATATATAATGCAATAAAATGCAATTTAATTATGTAAAAATTATACAATGTGATTTTCCAGTTTTTATTTTTAGATTCTGTCTCTCACAGTTAGGCTATGTGCTCACGTTCAGGATTTTTTGCGTTTTTTTTGCGTTTTGTCCGCGATTTTCTATGGCAAAAACACTTAAAAAATGCATGCAGTAAGCATCCTATTATTCAGAATGCATTCTGCAATTTTTGTGCACATGGTGCGTTTTTTTCCGCGCAAAAAACGCATCACGGTAAAAAACGCAGCATATTCATTATTTTTGCGGTAAATTTGTGTATTTCCCGCCATATTATTGACCTAGAATGTTCAGGAAAAAAATCGCAGTAAAAACGCGGTTAAAAACGCGTAAAAACGTGCAAAAACGCATGCGGATTTCCTGGGAAAAAGTCCGTTTTTCTCAGGAAATTTCTGCAAAGATTCCTGAACGTGTGCACATAGCCTTAGTGTAACTACGATAAAAATTACAGATCTTTCCATTCTCCATTTCTCCAATGTATACAGGTCCTTCTCAAAAAATTAGCATATAGTGCTAAATTTCATTATTTTCCATAATGTAATGATTACAATTAAACTTTCATTTATTTTAGATTCATTACACACCAACTGAAATTTGTCAGGTCTTTTATTGTTTTAATACTGATGATTTTGGCATACAACTCCTGATAACCCAAAAAACCTGTCTCAAAAAATTAACATATTTCAACCGTCCAAAAAAATAAAAGTGTTTTTTAAAAACAAACAAAAAAACCATCAAATAATAAAGTTCAGTTATGCACTCAATACTTGGTCGGGAATCCTTTTGCAGAAATGACTGCTTCAATGCGGCGTGGCATGGAGGCAATCAGCCTGTGACACTGCTGAGGTGTTATGGAGGCCCAGGATGCTTCGATAGCGGCCTTAAGCTCATCCAGAGTGTTGGGTCTTGTGTCTCTCAACTTTCTCTTCACAATATCCCACAGATTCTCTATGGGGTTCAGGTCAGGAGAGTTGGCAGGCCAATTGAGCACAGTAATACCATGGTCAGTAAACCATTTACCAGTGGTTTTGGCACTGTGAGCAGGTGTCAGGTCGTGCTGAAAAATGAAATCTTCATCTCCATAAAGCATTTCAGCCGATGGAAGCATGAAGTGCTCCAAAATCTCCTGATAGCTAGCTGCATTGACCCTGCCCTTGATGAAACACAGTGGACCAACACCAGCAGCTGACATGGCACCCCACACCATCACTGACTGTGGGTACTTGACACTGGACTTCAGGCATTTTGGCATTTCCTTCTCCCCAGTCTTCCTCCAGACTCTGGAACCTTGATTTCCGAATGACATGCAAAATTTGCTTTCATCAGAAAAAAGTACTTGGGACCACTTAGCAACAGTCCAGTGCTGCTTCTCTGTAGCCCAGGTCAGGCGCTTCTGCCGCTGTTTATGGTTCAAAAGTGGCTTTACCTGGGGAATGCGGCACCTGTAGCCCATTTCCTGCACACGCCTGTGCACGGTGGCTCTGGATGTTTCTACACCAGACTCAGTCCACTGCTTCCTCAGGTCCCCCAAGGTCTGGAATCGGTCCTTCTCCACAATCTTCCTCAGGGTCCGGTCACCTCTTCTCGTTGTACAGCGTTTTCTGCCACATTGTTTCCTTCCAGCAGACTTCCCATTGAGGTGCCTTGATACAGCACTCTGGGAACAGCCTATTTGTTGAGAAATTTCTTTCTGGGTCTTGAGGGTGTCAATGATGGCCTTCTTGACATCAGTCAAGTCGCTAGTCTTACCCATGATGGGGGTTTTGAGTAATGAACCAGGCAGGGAGTTTTTAAAAGCCTCAGGAATCTTTTGCATGTGTTTAGAGTTAATTAGTTGATTCAGAAGATTAGGATAATAGGTCGTTTAGAGAACCTTTTCTTGATATGCTAATTTTTTGAGACAGGTTTTTTGGGTTATCAGGAGTTGTATGCCAAAATCATCAGTATTAAAACAATAAAAGACCTGACAAATTTCAGTTGGTGTGTAATGAATCTAAAATATATGAAAGTTTAATTGTAATCATTACCTTATGGAAAATAATGAAATTTAGCACTATATGCTAATTTTTTGAGAAGGACCTGTATGTTGATGTTTTTATACAATATCACTTCTTCTTGATACTACACTAGTATTTCAAAGAAATTAATAAAAGTGTCGTTTAAACATAGTGTATGTGAACTAAATTGTGATCCTCTGTTCACTGCAAGGCAGCCAATAGCTGCAGGGCAGCTTTTGGCCCTGCATGCTATTCCTATTGGCTCTTCTGTCATTGAAAAGGATTGTAAGGTAAGTAACTGAACATGTATTACCATCAGCATTCAACTTCCTATTAGTGATGGACGAATCCCTGGATATTCAGGTACAGCAGGTTTGGCCGAACATTTAAACAAAGTTCGGTTACCAGAACAGTACACGAACACTACACCGAACCCCATTCAGATGAATAGGGAACCCGAACAGCTGTTGTTTGTAATGCTGTTGTCTGTATGACTGCGCGGCAAACACTGCCTCTGATCGGCGGTAAGTTTTTTACCGGTGGTCAGAAACCTGCGGTTCCCACGCAGTTGACAGCATGATTCTGCAGCTGTGACCAGCAGTAAAAAGATTACCTCTGGTCACAGCCCGGCTCTTCCCACTTGCCCTGTGGTGGTGAAAGTGGGGTTAATATTTGTGTGGTGTGAGACAGTGACCGGCATTATTGTAAATGGTCGATATGTGTAGCAAAGGAGAAGATCCGCTGTGCTGTAAGCCAGAAATGTTGCTCTGGGACCTGTAGTCTCATGAGCCTTGTTCTATTTTATAAGGGAGACTTACAGGGTTAGCTGGAGAGGTGGGTGGGACTGGCTAACCAAACACCTCCCACCTATGGGGGTGGCTACAGCTACATAATGTGACTGTTGTCTGGTCGCATGGTTGTAGGAAGTTAGGTTCCTGCAAGAGGACAGGCCTGCGTGTTGGAAGGTCTTATGAGTGGATGGACTTAATGAATAGCACATGGAGAGGCCATGTACCTGGAAGGCCTGTGTGTTGGAAGGTCCTATGAGAGTACAAACTTCCTGAACAGCACACTGAGTGGACGTGTACCTGGATGGTCTCTGTGCTGGAAGGTCCCGCAACGGGACTGGATTCCTGATGAGCACAGGGTGAGACCATGAGTGTACAGAGTCTGTGACGGCACTGTGTTAGGGAAGCTACCTTCCTTCTGAGGGTCTGGAACTGTCGGGAGTGCCCTGGACGCAAGGACGGTGATCCCAGTAAGTCAGCTTCCCTGGGAGAGAGGACTGACAGGAGTCAGCGTGTGGAGAAGGAACTCCTGTAAGGTAACTCCAGACAAGGGGATTGTAGTAAGGGCAGACAAGTATCTTGCATTGGAACAGACTGTTGGTGCTTGTTGTGTTCCTTTCATGGTTTGCTGAGTTTGTGCAAAAAGGTAGGTTAAGGGTTAATTTGGATGGCCTCACTCTGGGATTCTGGGAGGCTTCTTATAGCCTCATTGTGGGGCCATTCCTTGTCGCTTATACTCTGACCCTTGGCTGAGTGTGTGTGACCCTGTTGTGTTTGTGTTTGTGCCTGTGCTTTGTGCCTGTGCTTCTTTGTGTCTGTTCGGTTCTGATTTGGCTTTGTCCCCGTTAAAGGGAATCTGTCACCCCATTTTAGTCATATCAGCTAAAGATATGACTGAATAGTGCGTCCCATAAGCAAGCTATCGGTATGTAGCTTATATCCAGATACCCCCGTTTTGATAGCAAAATACCTTTGTAAAGTCCAGATTCTTTTCTGTAAATCAGGGCGGTCCAGTCCGGAGGGCAGCGTTTTCTCTCTTCTCCCCCCGCTCCTCTGCATCTCTTGCGTAGGCTGTCTGTGAATCGCACAGACGGCGTTCTGCTTCCCGTGATTACACTTTTCAAATTCCCCTGCGCATGCGCAGTGTGCTTTGCCCAACAGTGCGCAAAGCATAAAATCGTTACAGCGCATGCGCAACTATTGTCATTCACTTTCCTTGCCCCTGAAGTCGTCCAAGGCAAGCAGTCATTTCCGGGGCAAGGAAAGAGTTGCACATGCCCTGTAATGATTCTATGCTTTGCCCACTGTTGGGCAAAGCACACTGCGCATGCGCGGGGGGAATTTGAAAAGCGCAATCGCGGGAAGCAGAACGCCGTCTGTTATGTTTTGGTAGCTGAGGAGAGCAGGCAAAAACGGCAATACACTAGAGAGGTTGGAATCTATTGGATTGCAGTACCCTGACTAACCACCACAACTAAAGGCAGCCGTGGAGCGTTCCTACGTTGGTCCTAGACGCCTTGTCACAGCCTGAGAGATTAACTACACCTAAAGATAGAAAGAGGAAAGCTATCTGCCCCGGAGCAGATCCCCAAAGAACATAGGAAGCCCCCAAACATGTAATGGCGGTTAGACAAGAGGAATTACAGACACAGACAGAAAATAGTATGAGCAAACGCTGGGGCCCAATCTGCCTAGACAGAAAAGGATAGAAGGGATACTCACTGCAATCCAAAAAAACCCTAAAAAATGCCGACGCTTCTGATTGCAAAAACACCTGAGATCACACCACCTAAATCAGTTCTCTGGTGTAACAAAACTAAGCCGCAGCCACTGAAAAAACTGGAAAAGGCAAATGAACAAATAACAATGGCTCCAGCGGAACAGAGAGGAGCCCAAGCCCCCGGGGGGAACCTGGCTAACCTCACAGAATGCAGAGAAATATGCAAATGGTAAGCACAAAAACAAAAACAGAAAATATCTTATCTGAAAGCAGAAGAAGAGGCAAGACTCAGCAAGCTTCCAAGTGAACTAGGAACCACAGTTGAGACAAGAACAATTGATCACCGGCAACCATGATGGGAGGGAACCTCCCTTATATAAGACCAGTCTGTGACTCCTGATTGCCAATCCTCATTGAATGGTTCAGTACTGTTTGTAACCACCAGAGGGAGCTTCTGCTCAGAATTCATTTCCAAAACATTCACAACAGCCATCTGTGCGATTCACAAACGGACTACGCAAGAGATGCAGAGGAGCAGGGGGGAGAAGAGAGAAAACGACGCCCTCCGGACCGCCCTGATTTACAGAAAAGAATCCGGACTTTACAAGGGTATTTTGCTATCAAAACGGGGGTATCTGGATATAAGCTACATACCGATAGCTTGCTTATGGGACACACTATTCAGTCATATCTTTAGCTGATATTGATAAAATGGGGTGACAGATTCCCTTTAAGAGTTCTGCCTGCCCCTCTTGTACTGCACCACTCTCTCTGGTTATGACCTCTTGGCCACGTCCTGACAATTCTCTGTCCGTCCTTTTTGTAGTGTGCCACTCTCTGTGTATGACCTCTTGGCTACGTCCTGACAATTCTCTGTCTGTCCATCTTGTACTGCGGTAGCTCCAGCCACTCCTCTGACACTCGGTCACGTGACCGCAGGTCCTGTTGCTCCCAGTACCTTACAGCAACCTGACAAACCTCTCCTTAGGTCTCGTCCGTCCATACACCTCCGTTACGCCAGACCTCGAGCCCCCTCATATTGGTGGGTGAATTACCCTGCTCAGCCGCGTTTAGTCGCTGGTGCTGACAGGGTCATTACAGTTCCGTGGACATTAATGAACTGTTCGGCTTGCGGTCACCCAGGGTAACTGGACAAAGAGAAGTCTGGCGTGTTTAGCGACTGTGATGTAAAGCCGTGTTCTATGAAGTATTATGGACTATGTGAGGAAAACCATTCCTGTATGCCTTTATGCCGCTGCCAAGCGATTGTCCCCCCATACATACAGTGAGCGCTATCTTACAGTGGTTAATGTCACCTTTGTATTGTCAGGTGACATCAAGCCCACAGGTTAGTAATGGAAAAGCGTCTATAAGACGCCTATCCATTGCTAACGCCATAGTCAAATTGTAAATAAAAAACACCCAGAATAAAGCCCTTTGTTTGAAATAAAAATCCACACCCTGTTTTACAAATTTAAAATTTTTATTTTTTGTAAAATTCTGTGGAAGCATGGTTGAAAAGCAATGTCTGACTTTCATTTGTTCATTTTCATAGATTTTTTATTTATTATTACTTTTGTCAGATTCAGGTTATTTCTGTCACCATTGTGGGTTTTTCTGTCATTAAACTAGGGGTACCAACAATTTTGACCATGTGTGTACATGCATGAACCGGTACATGCGTGACCAACATGAGCTAGTCTGGGAATTTCACTGCGCTAAAATGCAGACTAGTGTTCCTCACCAACCATCGGCCGCCCTATTAAAAGCATCTGCTGCTTCATCCTCCTCCATCACCATGTCAAGTGATCTCACACAAGTCTCCAGCCGCAGAACCTCCACTGCTTATGCGCTACAGTCGGGTGAGTGACAGCACGTCAGCTGTTATGGAAGTAGACATGCCTCCTGTTTTTGACAAATCTCAGACACAAAGCACATCATATCTCAATCCATCACAACATCTCCGCCTGCACATCATTCACAGTCCAGCAGTTTGTCGTGTTCTCCCTACTTTATCCTCTCTTAGCACAGCAGCCAGCCCTCGGTCCCACAGTTGTGGTCACATAAAAGATTGTTTCCTCCTACACATGGCAAAGCTAAGAGCTTGAAGGATAATGATCACCTCTCTCTTGTATGTGGTTGACGGTAAGGGATGTAGGAAGCAAACTTGAGTGTTACCCTGCCACCAAGACTCCATGGACTTTAACCTCATGGAAGCACCATTCACATGTGCACCTTCTTGCTGCACTATCTACAACATGATGCCTGTATTATTAGGATTAAAAATAGTGCTGACTACTGGGTTGCCACTCTGTAAGATCCACGTTGTAAGAGTAAATTTTGCCTGATGCTTCCCCCCTGTAAAGGGACACGCGCATGCTGGAGTATCGAAACACATTTGTATACAATCTTAAGAATGGTTTTCCCCAAGACAGCAGTCAGGCACACAGCGTGCATCGCAACTATAGACTTCCAACCCAGGAAATATCAAGTCGTCAACGCAAGATCATTAGCAGCAGCAGTGTACGTGGCATAAGCAATTTCTGTGAGTCATTTCACACATTTTTTAGACCAGCATGTGCACCACCAGAACAGACTACAAGTCTGACACGTTGTGAACGACTGGAGAGGATAGTGCAGGAGTATCTTGAGTTCAATATCAATACAATTAGGGGGAATTTGGACACTTTTGCATTTTGGTCTTCAAAAATGTAAGCATGACCTGAGCTCATCTGTCATCCCTTGGAGCTTTTGTCATGCCGAGCAGAGAGCGTTCTCTCAGAATGTGTGTTCAGCGCTGCTGGTGGTGTCCTGACGGATAAATGTATCCTCCTGTCCACTGAAAGTAAAGACCGCCTAACTTTCATAAAGATGAACAAGTCATGGATCTCCAATGACTTTTGCACCCCAATCGCAGACTGGTCAGGCTAGGCGATGGTGTAATTTTTAGTGTGCTGTATTGATCTCGCATTATTGCAGTCTGTGATACATCTGGGACGTTAAGCACCAAAAGCAAAAATTGGAAGGAGCAGTCAATAGAAAATAAAATTGTTATAAAAAATTTTTATTACATAAACCATACAAAAGTGACAAAACAATAAATGTAGAACAGGACAGATATAGACTAGGGACTAGAAATTTGGCTAACCAGCAGTATAATACTCCACACGAAGAATCCACATTCATATAATAATAAATAGCATCATTCGTGAATGTTTACATTTAGTGGATAAGTCTAGGGATAGAAACCCAAATTCAAAGATGTTCTAGTATAAAACAAGACACAGATAATAAATAGTGTGGCTACAATATGATGTAATCAAATTGCATTACTAGTAGTCATATAACACTACACTATTGGATGTAAAATACATCTACAATAGTCCAGAAAAAAGTTTGATTGCCTATCTATATATATCAAAAAGAATTTGAATGCCCATCTGTATATATCAGAAAAAGGCCACAGTAACAAACAGTGTAAATGATATATAGAAAGGCCTCAGATGAATGTAAAATTGGAAAAGACACAATCAAGTTGATCACATAAATTTACCTGCCATCATGATGGGGTCAGATGACTGGTGAAACACACTTCGACGTGCGTTTCAACACCGATTGCAGTTTCGTCAGGCGGTCTTGGACGTTATTGGTTGGAAGAAATTGCAAAGGGAGCTGCCAGCAGGAGATTTTAATGCTTTGCCTGCATAAGTGCATTCAATGTGGTAGAACATTCCTCAGACCACCATTAATAACCTCATTGATAACATTCCAAAGTGAATGAATGCATGTATTTCTGTATGTAGAGCTAATGCTCAATACTGAATAAATCAAGATGTTTTAAAAATTTAGTTTTCACTTTCTCCTCCTTTGCATATCATTAACATGTTTATCGATCCTGCGATTTCCATTATTTAATGACATCTCCTTCGTCCATAACTTTTTTACTTTTCCGTGAATGCTTGTTTTTTGTGTGACGAGTAGTACTTTTAAATGACACTAGTGATTTTACCACATAGTGTACTGGAAAATAGGAAAAAAATTCCAAGTGCAGTGAAATTGTAAAAAAGTGCAATTCCAGAATTGTTTGATTTTTTTATTTACCATGTTCACTACATGGTAAAACTGATATGGCAATATGATTGTCCATGTCAATACAAATATGCATGAACCAAACATGTATAGATTATTTTTTATTGGTGAAAAAAAATCCGAAATTTGCATGAAAAAAAGGTTTCGCGTTTGTCGCCATTTTCTGAGACCCATTCTGTTTTCATTTTTCGGGATCTGGGTTATGTCATAGCTTACTTTTTACGGCTTGATCTGACTTTTTTATTGATCTCATTTTAGCTTAGATACAATGTTTTGATCGCCTCTTATTGCAAAAAAAAACCCATAATTCTGGCATTTTGATTTTTTTTCTCGTTACACCATTTACTGATCGGATTAATTTACTTTATGTTTTGATAGATCGGACATTTCTGAACGCAGCGATGCAAAATATGTTTTTTTCATTGTTTTATTTCTAATGTGGTAAAAGGAGGTGACATGAACTTGTGTTTTTTTATTTTTATACATTTTTAAAACTTTTTTGTTCACGTTTTACTTTATTTAATAGTCCCCTTAGGAGACTTGAAGCAGTATCGTCCGATCTCATATGCTATACAGTTGTGCTCAAAAGTTTACCTTACCCAGCAGAATTTTTGCTTTCTTGGCCTTTTTTCAGAGAATTTGAATAACACCAAAACTTTTTCTCCACTCATGGTTTGTGAAGCCATTTATTGTCAAACTACTGTGTTTTCTACTTTTAAATCATAATGACAACCCAAAACATCCAAATGACCGTGATCAAAAATTTACATACCCCATTTCTTATAACCGTGTATTGCCCCCTCTAACAACAATGACAGCTTGAAGTCTTTTGTGATAGTTGTGGATGAGATTCTTTATTTTCTCAGATGGTAAAGCTGCCCACTCTTCTTGGCAAAAAGCCTCCAGTTCCTGTAAATTCCTGGGCTGTCTAGCATGAACTGCGCGCTTGAGATTTCCCCAGAGTGGCTCAATGATATTGAGGTCAGTAGACTTAGATGGCCTCTCCAGAACCTTCACTTTGTTCTGCTGTAGCCAATGACAGGTCGAATTGGCCTTGTGTTTTGGATTGTTGTCATGTAGGAATGTCCAAGTACATCCCATGCGCAGCTTCTGGGCTGATGATTGCAAATTTGCCTCCAGTATTTGCTGAAAACGTGCTGTATTCATCTTTCCTTCAACTTTGACCAAGTTTCCTATGCCTTTGTAGCTCAAACATCCCCAAAACATCAACAATCCACCTCCATACTTTACAGTAGGAATGGTGTTCCTTTCATTATAGGCTTTGTTGACCTCTCTCCAATTGTAAGGTTTGTGGTTGTGGCCAAAAAGTTCATCACTCCAAATTACCTTCTTCCAGAAGTTTTGAGGCTTGTCACTGTGCTGTTTTGCTTATTGTAGGTGAGATACTTTGTGGCATTTGTGCAGTAATGACTTTCTTCTGGCGACTCGACCATGCAGCCCATTTTTATTCAAGTGACCCCTTATTGTGCATCTTGAAACAGCCACACCGCTAGTTTTCAGAGAGTCCAGTATTTCAGCTGATGTTTTTTGTGGATTTTACTTTTCGTCCGGAACAATTTTCCTGGCAATTATGGATGAAATTTTTATTGGTCTACCTGACTGTGGTTTTGTTTTTACAGAGCCCCTGATTTTCTATTTGTGACTGGCATTATCAATTCCTTGGATATCTTTTTGTATCCCTTTCATGTTTTATACTATTCAACTACCTTTTCCCGTAGATCCGTTGACAATTCTTTTGCTTTCCCCATGACTCACAATCCAGAAACGTCAATGGCTGGATGAAAGATGCAAGAGTCTGTCTGAATCCCAGAAACTCACTCAGTTTTTATGCACACACTGATTACAAGCAAACAGATCACAGGTGACGATGTTACCTTTAGTAGCCATTCAAACCTATTTAAGTCAGCTTCTGTGCATGTTATCAGGCCAAAATCACCAAGGAGTGTAAACTTTTGATCAGGGTCATTTGGATGTTTTGGGTTGTCATTATGATTTAAAAAGAAAAACATAGTAGTTTGACAACAAACGGCTTCACCCAACCACTAACCATGAGTGGAGAAAAAGTTTTGGTGTTATCATTCAAATTCTTTGAAAAAAGACCATGAAAGCAAAAATTCTGCTGGGGTATGTAAACTTTTGAGCACAACTGTACATAACAGGGATTCAGGAGTATCATGATGATAGGCATGGGAGCTTCTATGAACCCCCGGCTGTCATGACATTCCATCGGCGCCCCATGATCACATGACAGGGCGTTGATGGGCGAGACGCGCTTCTGGATGGCACATGTTAAATGCTGCTATCAGTGATTGACAGCGGCATTTATTTATGGATGATTAAATTAGCCATCAAGTGCGGAGAAAGATTCAGACTCAGTCATCGGTCGTGAAGGGGTTAAAAAGTGTACATAAAGAAGCCTGCAGATTTTACGCTGACCACTGAGCCTCACGATAAACTGAATCTGCCTGTTTTGTATAGATCACTTCATAGGCTGTGCCTGTGTGGCATTTATCATGGTTGAAAGTGACTTATGACCTCTGGTAGAGCATGCTTACCATGCTGAGTTTTCTAATTTTCAGGTGCTTTTCCTGTAATGTAAATCTATTCTCTTGCAGAAGTTCTATCAAGTAGCTGCCTCTATTATCATGTGTCACGTCCTAATGTGACCATGGGGGATCTGGGACCAGAAGGTCACAATGTTAATCGATCATAGGTCCTCTTTAGCTTACGTTTGTCTAGTACCTTGAATTAAAGTGGATTTACTTTCATTCGGTGCTGAAAGGGTTAAAGACCCTTTCTCTTCTGGCTGTGAACTTGTAAATTGAGTACTTAGCTGTAGCACCTTGTGACCACTCCCTTCCATTATATAAACCCACTGCTATCTTCATTCCATACCAGTTATAGATCTTCTATACTGACCTCTTTGAAGGAGCCTGTCTCTGAGAAGTGTTATTTGTTGTGTATTTTCCCATGTTTGTTTTGCCTTCATTGTTTTGTCTTATTGTAGTAGTGGGACTAGTGTCTCGCTGACCTACGCACTGAACAGGATAAGTTCAGGACCAGCGAGGGCTTAGTCACATGATCGTGCACTAGGGCAAGGACCCGTCTAGGGATAACAGGGAGTGCACTGATCTGACTTAGGTTTATATTAGGAGGTAACCCCTCTCCCTATCGCCAGCACCTTCCCTTTACATCTTCCCTGGTCCCCCTCATGTTGTGCAGCATGCTGGGCATCCTCTCGCCTCCATCAACACATCATGGCAGAAAAAAGAATAAAAAATGTAAGTAAAAAATGTAAAATTTTAAATGAAGAAAAAGTATAATGCATTTAACACTAGAAACAAAAACACAAAAGGTGATACATTGAATTTAAAGTATAGTGATTTTCCCATGAATGTTCTAGTGCTGAATGACCAGAACACTTACATGACTATTAGTGACCTTAATGGGTCATTATTTTAACAGCTTCACTCTTTAGTTTATTTATTTAAATCCTCTCACTAGCTCCTAAGATACAGGCAGAGTGTACTTAAAGGGAACCTGTTAGCAACCTTGGTTGATGAAATCTGTATTGAGGTTGTTAATTAATCTTTATTTTCAGTTTTGAGTTAATGATATGCTCGTGCTTTGGGACAGGCCTGTGGGAGGTCTTCATGTGGTGCTCTGCTTAGCTATTCATCTGTATGGCCTCTGACAGGTCATTGATCCCTCACTGACCTTCCCCCTATTTTACATAATGAATATTATATAGATTTAAAAAAAATCACATGCAGCAGGCAGGCGGTGCCTGCGCTGCAGCATGATCGCATGTAAAATGTGCATATAATTATTTTATTTCATCCTATAAATAAGTTCATTGAAAAAAAATGAGTCTCAAAAAGGTGCCTGCAGTGCATCTGCAGTAACAGCTATCGGCGATCCGATAGCTGCTATAATGCTGGCACATGTGCAGTTGCAGCTATCGGCGTCATCTTGCTCAAGAAAAAAAAAACCTCCACTAAGATGGCGCCAGCCACGTCTGCGCAATAGCATCTACTGGCGATCTTGGAGGAAGCAATTTTTTTTGTCATCTAGCAACATAGTGCAACCGGTACCTGCGCAGTAGCAGCCGACGCCATTTTGAGACACATTTGTTTTTTCAATTAATTTATTTATAGCATGAAATAAAATAATTATATGCACTTTACACTTGTGATCATGCTGCAAAGGAGGTGATTTTCTTTTCTTTCTTCAATATATATAATATTCATTATGTAAAATAGGGACACTTCAGTGAGGGATCAGTAACCTGTCAGCAGTCTGCATTATGAATACCTAAGCAGAGCACCACATAGGGACCCCCCACAGGCCCGCCCTGGAGCATGGGCATATCATTAACTCAAAACTGAAAATAAAGATTAAACAACCACAAGACTGATTTTATCAACCAAGGTATCATTTTAATTAGTATAATGGCACCAACCTGACAGTGTCTGTAGGTTACTCAGCACAATACTGCTGACAGGTTCCCTTTAACAATGTAATGAAGGACTTATTACCGAGTGTCAAGCTGGAAAGCGCGTACATGGGACTGCTACTCAAGACAAAGTTGACAAAGATATTTACTACTACCAGGTACAACCGGGACACATTTGAAATGGACAGCGATGAACTGAAAGTCGTAAAGGACTTCAACCTTCTCAGATCGATGATAACTCAAGATGCAATGACGACACCAGAAGTAGATAGGAGAATAGCTATGAGCAAATCAACAATGAAGTTACCGGACAAGTTCTTCAAATCGAGGAACATTTCACTGGCGACAAAGACATGGCTCTGACATAGTTTTGTCTTTTCTATAGTAATATATAGATGTGAAACCTGGATGATAAAGAAACAAGACAGAAGAAGATATTAGGTGCTTGAGAGGGATGTTATCAATACCATGGATGGCAATAAGAACCAATAAATCAATTTAGGAACTGTCACATCGCCGTTGGATTCAGTGGCTGGTGTTCCTGCCTCGGCCGCTGGGAGGCGCCGGACTCCTTCGGCTGGTGGTGCCGGTGATAGAACGGTATCCTCATATGGTTCCGCTCCTTTGACGCCGGTCTCTGTTGCTGCGCATCGCCATGTTTCGCCTGTGGGTAATGTTGGTGACAGAGAGGGGGTCCCTGCGCAGGCGTCTGGTGGGCGTAGGCTTCGCTCTTCTGTCAAAGGTGAAGTGGTTGGTGTCAGTCATGCATCACCATCTGGCCTGGTTCTGGGGCGGTCCAGATGAGGTCATCAGACTGTAAGCCTGTGAGAGGTAGCCATGCCCTTCAAATGCCTTGGAGCCTGGCTTGCAAGCCGCCAGATATAGTCTTGGTTTCCCCAGTGTGCTAGTTTGTTTTGCTATTGTATCTCTGACCTTTGCCTGAATTTCTGACTCTTCTACTGCCTGCCGATTTTGTACCTTTGCTGCCCGCCTGGTTTTGACTTTAACTTTAGCCTGAATTTCTGACCCTTCTTCTGCCTGCCGATTTTGTACCTTTGCCGCTCTCCTGGTTTTGACCCTTGGACTTCTGACTTCGCATTTGGTCTCACTTTTTATTCCCTTCCTTTCGTCCTTCCTACTCCGGTCCACTGCTCTCATAGGCAGCTACCCCCTAGGCTTCGCTGTAATTCCAAATCCCTGTATAGGGGTAAAGGGTCTCGGGATTTCTCAGGGTACTGTCTTACCTACAGTTCATACCTGCAGTGAGCAGACATCACAGGAACAAATCAAGCCAAAATACCACTCGAAATCAAAGTTCAGCAAGCTACGAATTGCCTACTTTGAACACTTCATACGAAGACAGAAGTCACTGGAGAAGGACATCATGGTCAGAAGAATAAAAGGAGCAAGGCGATGAGGAAGACCAGCAAGCTGATACCATGATACAATCAATATAGCAATGAAGAAGTCCCTGGTAGACCTATCTAGGCTTGCACAAGATCAATCTTTCCGCCGATCGTAAATCTATTAAGTAGCCATGGCTCAAGAATGAGCCGAAGGCCATTAAATAAAAAAAAAGAAACTTAACATTTTTACCCTCCAAGCTTTACTGCTCATGCAAAGTTCTTTTATCGCTTAAGGACCCATATAGCAGTGATTACACATGCTTAAGGGTATGCCACACTGAACAATATCGCTAACGGGATCGCTAAAAAACGTCACTATTTAGCGATTCCGTTAGCGATGTTGTTCAGTGCGGCAGCTGCCAGCGACGAGCTTCCTGCTGTGATCTCGCTCGTCGCTGGAATCGTTCCGGACCCTATTTTCTCGTCGGCGCTCCGCTGGGTAAGTATTTATCGCTAGTGTGGCACCTTTTCTTAGCGATTTAGCGGTACTTTTGTACCGCTAAAGTCGTTAAGAAGATCGCTAACGGCGATAGCGTCGTTAACTATATCGCTAAATGTGGCCGCACTTAGCGATATAGAAACAATCCCGCTAGCGATCGCATTAGTATGCGTCGTTATCGTGATCGCTAGCGGGATTGTTAGTGTGGCAGTACCTTTAGAGAGACTGGTGAAGCAGAGCATTTAGATCCAGAGAAGTGTCTGCTTACTGCACATGCATGACAGCAAGACCTGACTGATACAGGAGGGTGTTGTCAAGAGTAGCCAAATTTCTTTGAGAAGTCGTAAGGCTATAACTTTCAAAAAGTGCAATCCCCAAAATAGAACTTTACTACAGACATGTTTATTGTTAGATCCTGCAGTTTTAAAAATGTTCTCTTGAAAAAAAGATAAAAATACAAAACTCCATGAAAATAAAAAACAAAACTCCATAACTTTAAAGTATTTACAATATATTTTCAAAGCTGTGATAGGGTTGCTCAGATTTTTCTCTGTAAGGAAAAATAAATTCATTGAAAATTATGAATGTTGGTTTTGGGTGTGTAAAAAATGTAGCACAAACCATATTTCTGCAAACATTTAATTGTAATGACCAAACATTTCTTACAGTTATGGCCATGAAATATATTAACTTCTTTTTAAGTTAAACTTTCTAAAATTTATTGAGATATTTTCTTACAAAATAAAGGCATTTTAGAGTTCAGAATCATCCTCATTTAATTTTAATTATCATAACAAATTAATTAACTCAGTGATTATCTTTACTGATCTTCAAATGATGTAAATCAAATTTAAAAAAAATCTACTCAAATTTCGGGAGTGATGTTTTACATAAAGAAGAATAAATAGTGAATATTTATATAAGGTACTTGAATTCCTGACCATATTTCTGGCATTTCATAAACGATCCTGACTGTTTAACAAATGAGTCGCTGAAGGCGTCATGCATAACCATGAGAAGCTATGAGAATATTTCTCTAAGACTGCCTTTGTTTGTAGAACTCTGCAATGTATTAATTAATCTTAATTTTACTTGCAAAAGATTGTATGGTTCAAAAACTTACATTGAAGAAAAACTTTTGGAAATCCCGGCACATTTATTTACATTTTTTTATTGCTAGAACTCTTTTCTCCAATCTAGTGCTTTTATTAAAAAGTTGTTGCCTTTAGTATCCATTTAGTATGTAAGACTAAACATGTCCTTACTTCCCTACCATGAAAGAAGGAAACCAGGACACCTGAGGAGCAGACATTTACTCGCCATAGATGCATCTGACTTTTTTCCATCTAAGTTCTCTGGCTGACCATTGTCCATGTCTGGTCCAAAAACAAAGCAGGACAACTAATAGAAGACAAAACTGAAACAACTTCAGCTACCGTACACATATTTGAACATGGAGAGAGTAATAGGGACCTGGAATAGGGACTTAATCCAATAATATACTAATAGGGCCATAAGTTTGTTCAACAAGACTAACAAGTCCTAAAAAGTCTGCCTTTCTCCAACAGGTCCTAAAAGCGTAATCTTTATTATTTATAATTACAACGCATAATGTGATTAGGTACAATGATATAAAGGATAATAAATGATGTCATGTTTAGCAACTCCTACTTATCACATTTATGTGGGTACTGATATGCTAGAACTTCAGACTGATAATGAGGGGAGCAGAGGTCCATATCCACTGATCCACCAATGTACAGCAGTACAGACCACTTGAATTTAAAAGCTATTAGTTCAGCAGTAAACCCCATTTTCCATAAATAGAGGGATGGGACATAGCATTCTGAAAAAAATGATAATTTACTCTGTGGCTTCTATTCAAGGTCATTAAACTATGTTAAACAGAACAGGGTCCTTTAATGACCTTTGACAAATCCAATATTAAAATTCTTCAGCATTTTTCCCTCTCCCATTACAACCCAGCACACATATGATTAAGCATCCTTAATTTTAATACAAGAGTTGTGACGAAGATCCCCAATAATAGAAATATATGTAAGCAGTTGTGTAAGAGTTTGAACATTGTAAAAAGCGCTGTTATCACTTCCCAAACTTGTATACACCAGTGGCCATATTCTATGGCATGTCTAAGGGTTAAACTACCATTGATGGGTGATCATTTAATAGCCTGTTTAGACAGACCATGTTTCAGATGCACAAAGAATAGATCATTCTCTGCATTCCATGACATACAAAGCCATCCACAACCTTTCTCCTCCATACATCTGTGACATGGTCTCCCGCTACCTACCCACACGCAACCTTCGATCCTCTCAAGATCTCCTTCTCGACTCCCCCCTCATCTCTTCTTCCCACAACCGCATACAAGACTTCTCCCGGGCTTCCCCCATACTCTGGAACTCTCTGCCGCAAAACATCAGACTTTCACCAACAACGGAGACCTTCAAGAAAAACCTGAAGACCCACCTGTTCCGACAAGCCTACAACCTGCAATGATCCTCAGTGTACTGAACCATCGCACAACCAGCTCTACCCTCTCCTAGTGTATTCTCACCCATCCCTGTAGACTGTGAGCCCTCGCGGGCAGGGTCCTCTCTCCTTCTGTACTTAT
>JARQOD010000001.1:671330454-671399403 GCA_033576555.1 Oophaga sylvatica | reverse complement strand
TTTCTCAAAATTTTTCCCCCAGGGAAAAAATTTATTGGGAAATCGGGGGGTTATTGGCTATAAATGGGCTTTTGAAGAGGGGAAAGACTTGGCTGGAAGGAGCCAACACGGGTTTGGTGGCCCAGGACCACAAAAAACCAGGTTTATTTGAATCACCAAAAGGCTTAATCCTAGCGGGCCCCAGGGGGGCCCTTGTTTTTAAAAACCTTTTTAATTTTGTGGTCTTTTTCTCCGGGCATAAAAATTTTAAAGGCAGGCTCCCGAGGGTTTTTTTGTGGATTCCCCCTGGAAACTGAGCCCCGCTGTTTCTGGGGGGTTTGGGGTTTTTTTCCCGCTATCCCCCCCCGTTTTGAGATGGCCCGGAGCAATTTCAGGAGGTAATCGAACGCTGCCTTTTGGGGAAATTGTTTGTCCCAGCCCAGTGGGGAAGAAGTGATGCTGAGATTATTGCCCAAATTTTTGGGGCCCCACCCCGGTTTTTTTTTTACCAGGATCTTGGAGTCGTCCTTTTGGGGGCCCACTTTGTCCTGATGTCGGGATTTTGTGCACCCTTGGAACTTTTTTCTCGGTTCAAACTTTTTCCGTTGGGGGTTGTTAATCCCATTCCCTGTCCCCAAAAGAGGCCTGGACCCATTCTCTATGGATTTTTTTTCCCGACCTCCCTGTCTCTCAGAGAATGACCGTTATTTGGGAAATCTGTGATGGTTTTTCCAGATTAACATTTTGTGCCATACCTAAGTTGCCATCCCCTCGAGTTGGTACCTTGTTTTTTCAACGGGTGGTTGGGGTTGCACAGCATTCCAGAGAAATGTGTTGACAAGGAGTCCAGTTTGTTTCCCAATTTTGGAGGCATTTTTTTCCCAAACTGGGATTTCAGCTGCTTTTTTCTGCGTTTCCTAAACCCAATGGCAAACTGAGAGAAACAAACCAGACCTTGGAGACTTATTTGAGTGTTTTGTGTTTGTGATTAAGAGATGGGTTCCTTTTTTTCTTTGCTGGTTTGCTTTGAAAAATGGGTAGCTCTGCCCCCTTTATGTCCCTTTTTCTGCAATTTCGGGTTTCATTTCCCCGATTTTCTTTGGGAGGTGGAGGCTTTTGTCTTTGGGTGTTTTTCTATTGTGGGAGAATGCAAACAGATTTGGGATCAATTTGTATAATTGTCTCTCTCTCAGGGGAAGGCCACGGTTTTCCAACCGATAGGGGATGGTCCTCGGTTAAAGTGGGTGACTTGGTTGGTTGTCCTCAAAAAATACCCTATGAAGGTTGGTCTCTAAAATTTAAGCCAGGTTTCATTGGACTTATAAAGGAAATTTCCCTTAATCCTTTTCCTTCCATTTGCTTCTTCCAGGAAACTTTTTAAGATGCACAACGATTTTCACAAATCTTTATTGAAGAGGTTTGTCGAGCCAGTGGTTTAGGCTGCGCCTCCTATCCTTTTTGGTTGAGGGCAATTTGGAGTATTGGTTGAGAAGATAGGATTCTTTTGGCTGGGCGGAGACTGCAGACTTGGGAAGGGGAAAAGGCTATTGTAGGGGGACAATTTTCTTGGTTGTTTGCTTTGACATTCATGGAAAGACTGGTCCGTGCCTATCACCGATCATCCTGATCGGCCTGGTTGTGCCGTGAGGGTGGTGACCCCTCCTCAAGGGGGGTACTGTTGTGAACGGGGAGACCCCTTCGGAGTGAGGCCCCCTCTGGTGGTTGGCTGAGGGTATTGAACCTTTGTTGAAAAAGCAAAAGCCACCACCGCAATGGGGAATGGTTATCAGGTGGGATGGACTGGCCTAATTTAAGTGGCACCCCCATAAACCTCGCCTTGATCAATTGTTTTTTTCCTGGTCTTGGTTGGAATTCACTTGCTTTCTGCTGTTCCTGCATCATTAGATAAGTTTTTTTTCTGTTTTTTTTTCTGTGGTTTGATTTTCTTGTTTTTTGGGCTGCCTTGCTTTTGAGTTCAGCCGGGTCCCCTTTGGGGGCTTGTGCTGGTCTCTGTTTCTTTTTGATTTGTTCATTTCCAGTTTTGTTTTTTTACTGTGGGTAGCTGCGTTTTCACAACCAGAGATCGATATAGGTGGTCGAGACCTTTGGGGTCTCAGCATTTTTGGATTCAGAAGTTTTGGATTTTTTTCCCTAGGTTTTTTTTTTGGGTTTGCAGACAGTATTCCTCCTGTGCTGTCCTATCTAGACAGTTTTGGACCCCAGCGTTTGCTATTCATTTTCTGTCTGTGTTCGTTTTTCATTTGTCTAACCCCATTTTTGTTTGGGGGCTTCCTATTCTTTTTGGGCTCTACTCCGGGGCGTTAGCTTTCTTTTTCCACTTCAGGTAGCTAATCACTTGGGCTGTGACAGGCTCTAGGGCCCGTAGGAACGTCCCCGGTGCTTTAGTTGGGCGGGTTAGTTTAGAAGTCTGAAACCCCTATTGTTTCCAACCTCTCTGGTGTTTGGCTGCCTTTGCGGTTTTTTTGCTCCTGCCCCCTCAGCTACCAAAACATAAAAAATGAACCAGTTAACAGCCAAAGTATTAACGACAGCACGAGGGCTATTAAATGATTAAAGCGGGTGAGAAAAAATACCAGGTACCTGTTATGGTTTAAAAAAAATTTTTAATGGGCCAAGAGGGATAGTTAGGTTAAGCTTGAGGCGGAGGCCAGTCTGAACAAATGCGTTTTTAGGCCCCCTTAAAATGTGGGGATTTGGGGGTTAATCGTAATAACCGGGTAGGCATTCAAGAAAACACATGAAAAAGTTTTGGAGGGGATGTGGGTTCTGATTAGTCTTTTGCAGAACGGAGGGCAGGGTAGGATGGAGGAGGGTGAGGAAAAGAGATGTAGGGTGGTGCTGACCATGGAGTGCTTTGTGGTTGAGGGTAATAAGTTTGTACTGGATTCTGAATGGATGGATAACCATGTAAGAATGGCACAAGGTGAGGCACGGTATACGAAATTGGTGAGGAATATGATCCTGGAGGCACATTCAAGAGAATTGGAGAGGGGAGATTTGGTAAGAGGGGGAACGATTAGTTAGAGAGTTACAATAGTCCAACGAGAATGAAAAGAGAAATGAGATTAAGGCCCTTTTTGGGAGGGTTCCCTCTCCCCCTGTACCGTTAGTGACTCATTTGTTTAAGATTTTGTACTTGTTTTGTTATGTTACCCATTTTCACATTAACCCATGGAATAAATGGCGCTATAATAAAATAATCCCTTTTATGTCCCAAGAAGTCGGAAAACTCCAATGCTTGCATCTTTGAGTGGCTTCCCTGTCAAAAGAATTCCCTCTAGTTTTTGATTTGACCATATCCTATCATGGGAGGTTCTGGTTTGTTTAGACAGCTTACCGGATTCCATGCGGCTGAAACTTTATGTAGAAAGCAGAGTACTGTAGATCGGTACCCAATTTCCGTTCCACACCTCCAGAGTCCTTTCATTGTGTATCTGTTGTTGGAGGGTCTTATCAAATCAAAATGTTTCACAATGAAGTAGAGCTCCAGATAGGAATGCTGCACACGGAGAAGATTGCCTTTTATGTACTTCCTAGGCTGTTGCATCCACTTCTCCTGGGCCTGCTGGGATACATGTTCATGATCTTTCCTAGACTGGTAATGCGGTGAGGTGCTCAGATGGGATAGTCTTGCCACGAAATGTGTCTTGTTGCTGTACGTCCAGTTCGGCAACTGGGAAGCCATCTAATTGCCAGGTCTGCCATCCGCTTACTGGTCATTTGCGGATGTCTTTGATAAGAAAGAAGCCGAGACTTTACCTCCACATAGGCAGTACAATTGTCCCATTCACTTGCTCCGGGATCCTCACCTCCTAGAGGCCGTATCTATCATTTATTTATTTATATATTATGCTTTGCTTATATAGCCCTATCATATTCTGCAGCGCTTTACAACATTATATTGCTGTCCCCAATGGGCTCACAATCTAAATTCCCTATCAGTATGTCTTTGGAGTGTGGGAGGAAACTGGAGTACCCAGAGGAAACCCACACAAACATGGGGAGAACATACAAACTTCTTGCAGATGTTGTCCTTGTTGGGATTTGAATCCGGACTTCAGCGCTGCAGGACTGCAGTGCTAACCATGAGCCACTGTGCGCCTATTGTCTATTTGTTATGCAATCTGGCTAGGGATCATCCAGAAGTCTTCTTCACCGTCTTGAGCTGGCTTCTTTTTTGTTAAAAAGAAAGATGGTACTCTGTGAAAATGTATTGACTATAGGGTCGCAACCAGTCACAATCAAAAACAAATATTTGCTGCTTGTGATCCTGAAATTGTTTGATTGTCTAAGGCTAGTTTCACACTAGCATTTGACTGACCTGCGTCGGTCTGCGCACGGCCACCTCTAAGCTCCGCCCCAGCCCGCCTCCTCCCGATCGCTCGCTCCGCCTATGGCGCATGACACTGCATGCGACCTGCGCACCCTATCTTTAGCATTGGGTTTGCTGGCCGTGCGCAGTATGCGTTTGCCGGCGCCTGTGTCCTTTTTGACGGGGGCCCGACCTGTGCCCAACGCACCGTGTTGCATTTTAGTGCGCTTGGCGCACCGCAAAAGGACGCAGGCACTGGCAAACGCACACTGCGCACCACCTGCGTACAGCCTATGAACCCAATGCTAAAGATAGGATGCGCCTGTCGCATGCAGCGTCATGCGCCCATAGGCGGAGTGATTGGAAGGAGGCGGGCCAGGGACGGGGGCTTAGCGGCGGCCCGTGCGCAGACCGACGCAGGTCGGTCAAACGCTAGTGTGAAACTAGCCTAAGAGGTGTCAGGATCTTCCCACCAAACTGGATGTGAGGGGAGCCTATAATTTAATCCGCATCTGTGGAGGAGAAGAGTGGAAGACTGCTTTTAACAACCCAAGACAGCCACATGAGTACCGTGTTATGCAATACCCTAGCCGTTTTCCAAAATTTGTTATGACATCTGTGATCTCCTTTACTCCTTCGTGGTTTACCTGGATGATATCTTGATTTTATCTCCAGACCTGCCTGCTCATAGGAGAAATGTCTGCCTAGTCCTGCAAAGACTTAGAGAGAATCACCTTATGCTAATATGAGCTTGTCTTTGAGCAGACCTCTCTGCCTATTCTAGGATGTATCATCTTGGATATGTGGTTGAAGATGGACAAGGACAAGGCATAATCAATTCTCAATTGGCCTCATCCAGATAGCTTTAACGCTATTCAGTAGTTCCTAGGATTTGCCAATTATTACCGTCAGTTTATTCCTCATTTCTCTTTCCCAGACTGCACACATCACAGCTATGATTTGCAAGGGTGCTAATCCCAAAAACATGGTCTCAGTAGGCATTTCTTTTTCTAAAAAGGCCTTCTCTTCTGCTCCTGTGCTACACAGACCTGAGATAGTCAAACAATTCTTCCTAGAAGTGGATGCTTCATCCTCTGGAGCAAGGGCAGTTTTCACACAAGAAGTAACTTGCGGCTTCTTCTCCAAGATCTTTCTTGCTCCTGATCAAACTACTCGATTCGCAACCGAGAGTTTTTGTCGATCAAGATGGCTCTAGAGGATGACGTTATTACTTGAAGGAACATCCATCCCTTCCTCATAAACACCGACCATAAAAACTTTGCCCACCTACAGTCTTGCGCAAACGTTGAATGCGCGCTAACTAGGTTGTCATTGTTTTTTTTCCCGCTTTGATTTTGTTCTACATTTTCATTGAGCCTACAAGAACGTCAAGGCAGATGCCCTCTCTAGGACCTTTTTACCTCACGATAAAAAGGAGGAACTCCTGCATATCATTGATCCCACCAGGATGGGGATTGTGGCTCCAGTGAAGAGGGTACTCTTCTAATTTTGTCAGTTATTCCGGGCAGAGGAAAACTACGCAACTCATTTCTCATCACTACAACATGAAAAATGGAGTTCTTCTACAAAGCGTATATTAAAAATAATGAAAATGTATTGTTCCCAAAACAAGAAATAATCATAAATAAAAAAACACATAGTGGTGTACAGTCATGGCCAAAAGTTTTGAGAATGACACAAATATTATATTTTCACATGATCTGCTGCCCTCTGGTTTTTATGTGTGTTTGACAGATAATTTTTTATCACGGACAGAAATATAATTGCAAACATATGAGTAACAAAAGCTTATATTGACAGTTAGAATGAGTTTAATGCAGAAGTCAATATTTGCAGTGTTGACCCTTCTTCTTCAGGACCTCTGCAATTCTCCCTGGCATGCTCTCAATCAACTTCTGGACCAAATCCTGACTGATAGCAGTCCATTCTTGCACAATCAATGCTTTCATGTTGTCAGAATTTTTAGGTTTTGTTTGTCCACCCGTCTCTTGATGATTAACCACAAGTTCTCAATGGGATTCCAGGCCATGGACCCAAAATCTTAATGTTTTGTTCCCTGAGCCATTTAGTTATCACCTTTGCTTTATGGCAAGGTGCTCCATCATGCTGGAAAAGGCATTGTTGATCGCCAAACTGCTTTTGGAGGGTTGGGAGAAGTTGCTCTTGGAGGACATTCGGTACCATTCTTTATTCATGGCTGTGTTTTTAGGCAAGACCCGTGAGAGAGCCGATTCCCTTGGCTGAGAAGCAACCCCCACACATTAATGGATTCAGGATGCTTAACAGTTGGCATGAGAAAAGACTGGTGGTAGCGGTCACCTTGTCTTCTCCGAATGAGGCGTTTTCCTGATGTCCCAAACAATCGAAAAGGGGATTCATCAGAGAAAAATAACTTTACCCCAGTCCTCAGCAGTCCACTGCCTGTACCTTTTGCAGAATATCAGTCTGTCCATGATGTTTTTTCTGGAGAGAAGTGGCTTCTTTGTTGCCCTCCTTGAGACCAGGCCTTGCTCCAAGAGTCTCCGCCTCACAGTGCGTGCAGATGCACTCACACCTGCCTGCTGCCATTCCTGAGCAAGCTCTGCACTGCTGGTAGCCCGATCCCGCAGCTGAAACACTTTTAAGAGACGGTCCTGGCGCTTGCTGGTCTTTCTTGGGCGCCCTGGAGCCTTTTTGGCAACAATGGAACCTCTCTCCTTGAAGTTCTTGATGATGTGATAGATTATTGACTGAGGTGCAATCTTTCTAGCTGCGATACTCTTCCCTGTTAGGCCATTTTTGTGCATTGCAATGATGACTGCACGTGTTTCTTTAGAGATAACCATGGTTAACAGAAGAGAAACAATGATGCCAAGCACCAGCCTCCTTTTAAAGTGTCCAGTGGTGTCATTCTTACTTAATCATGACAGATTGATCTCCAGCCATGTCCTCATCAACACCCACACCTGTGTTAATGGAGCAATCACTGAAAAGAGGTTAGCTGGTCCTTTTAAGGCAGGGCTGCAATGATGTTGAAATGTGTTTTGGGGGATAAAGTTCATTTTCTAGCCAAATATTGACTTTGCAAGTAACTGCTATTAAGCTGATCACTCTTTATAACATTCTGGAGTATATGCAAATTGCCATTAGAAAAAGTGAAGCCGTAGACTTTGTAAAAATTAATATTTGTGTCATTCTCAAAACTTTTGTCCATGACTGTACTAAGTATGCCCCTTATACAAAGTGCACGGGTCCAGAGCATATAATAAGTTCATGTTATATGCAGCAGCATAAAATACATATCAAATATGATCTAGAAATCACTCAGCATAATTGAATGATCCTACAGGCAAACACAATAAAAAGGCATCTCAATCAGGTGGAAATTCCCAAATATAAAAGTCCCAGAAACCGCCAGTAAAAAGAAAGGCTCAGTGCCAAAAATAAATGCTGAAGTGCTTACCCATAAAATGTGGTGCTGCAGTGCCCTGGAGCCACGTGCCACCCCTGACGTGCGTTTCGCGTTTGCTTTATCAAAAATCATTTCTCATCACTATTGGTGGCCTACGATGAGAAAGGATATTCTGGAGTATGTTTCTGCTTGTCCTTCCTGTGCTCATAATAAGACCCCTAAGCATTTTCTGTTCATCCATGTTCTTCCGCGTCCTGTTCCTTCTGCTTCCTGGCAGCACATTGCAATGGACTTTAATACTGACCTCCCTGTGTCTTCTGGTTGCTTCGGTATCTAGGTTGTGGTGGATCGCTACTTGAAAATGGCCCACTTTACTCCATTGCCTGGTCTCCCGCCTGATGCCGAGCTTGCTGAAAGGTTTATACAGCACATCGTCTGCCTTCATGGGTTTTAACTTCACATTGTGTCCGATAGCAGCGTCCTGTTCACATCCAGGCTCTGGAGAGCTACTTGGAAACTGTGGAATGTGGTTTGGGACTTTTTGTCTGCATTCCATACTCAGTCCAACGGCCAGGTGGAGAGGGTCAACCAAATCCTGTCTAACTTTCTGCGGCATTTCAAGAATATGCACCATGATAACTGGGTCAAGCTGTTGTCTTGGGCGGAGTTCTCTTATAATAACCATGTAAGTGAGGCCTCCGCAAAGTCACCATTCTTCATTGTTTATTGTCACCAGCCTGGTATTCCTCTTCGGATGTCGGCCGCTTCTTGCATCCCTGCAGCTGATGCTCTCGCTGAAGAATTCTCCAAGATCTGGAGGAATACCAAAGCCAGGAAAACCTTATTTATATAGAAAGGGGGTAGCCTTTAATATTACAATTGAAAATACAGAAAGTAGTGTGTCTCATACATACATACATAAAGATGCATAGAATAAAGGGTCAATTATATATAGTCTAGTATAAACCCAAAGACAAATAATTGAATGCATAAATATCCATCCAGACCATATAGTGCATATAAGCAATAAATGCTGTCTAACTGGATGGTTGTTTTGGCTGGATGAATATCTATGCATGCAGCTATTAGTTTTTGGGCAGGTTATGTAACCAGTTAGACAACATTTGTTGCTTATATGCACTATATGGTCTGGATGGATATTTATGCATTCAATTATTCGTCTTTGAGTTTATTACAATATTGGTTATTTATATGCACTTTGGCACTTTATCTGGGAGTAACATGATGCTGAAGGGTACCAAAGTCAGGTGTCTGTCTTACATTATAATGAAACTGATTCCTATTATGTCTACTTAAATAAAGACCAAGCGGCCATTTGGTTTAGTGGCATATCCACGATATTTTCCCTAAAAACATGGTTATTTAGCTAGACATAAACATTTTATAAGCACTTCAGCACTTTATATTGGTGGTAGTGGTGGTTTTGACAGGGAGGTCACTTTAGGGTCATGCCTATGTTGAGTGGGGGCACCACATCAAATTATTAGGGTGCCAACCGTGAACAAGTAGGGCCAGTGACGGTCAATACACTCCCCTCACCCCTTTAGACTTTTGTTGGATTAGCCTGACTTTATTGGGCAGTCTTACCTGTTTATATCTATTGACCCTTTATTTTATGTATCTTTATGCTTGGATTAGGCACACTACTTTCTGTATTTTTAATCGTAATATTATAGGCATTTTTTTAGGGCTTTTGTCTTTTGTTTGTCCAGGATACCAAAGCCACTCTGGAGAAGTCCTCCAAACGGATGAAGAGGCATGGCGACAAGAGACGTATGGACTCACCGACCTTCCAGCCAGGAGATTAGGTGTGGCGCTCCTCGAAATACATCCACCTGAAGATGCCGTCCTACAAGTTGGGTCGAGACCCTCCAACAGATCAACGTGGTATCCTACAAGTTGAAGCTCCCAGCCTTATTATATGTGCCTAACTCCTTCCACTTATCTCTCATCAAGCCAGTTGTCTTAAGTCCCTTCTTCGAATCCGGGTAACAATCCTGTACCAGTCAGCTCTGACGATGTCTTCGAGGTAGAGAGCATCTTGGCCATGAAGAAGGTGAGAGGAAAAAACTTTTTTCTAGTGGATTGGAAGGGTTTCAGTCCCTAAGAGAGATCGTGAGAACCCAAGGAGAATATTTTGGCCTCATTTCTTCTGCAAAGGTTCCTGGCAGGCTTGAAGAAGCGGAGGCATAGGGGGATACTGTTACACCAGTGCTGATGTCCCTGCAAGGTGCTTCTCCCTCCCCTTAGCAGGGATGATAACTTACTCACCTCCCCGGCTCCTACCACAGCTCCTGTGTCTCGAGACATGCACACGCCACGCAGGTCTCTTTGCAACGCACTTAGGGCACAAGCGCGTGTGCCCACTGCCTGGTAAAGGGGCAGCACGTGCACTCTTGATTTGTCCCAAGCCAATTGCTGGGAGACACTAAATACTTAAGGCACCTTCCCCTGTAGGGAGGTGTGTACCTTGCAACAATTGCCTAAGTCGGTCTGCTGTTAGGCCCTGTACCTGTCCAGTTTACCTGTACCAGTACCAGCCTTGTCTAAATCAGTACTTGAACCTGAAACCACTCCGGTGGTACCTTTTCCTGAAACCACTCCAGCAGTACGTGAACCTGAAACCACACCTGTGGTACCTGAATCTGAAACCACTCTGCCAGTACCTGAACTTGAAACCGCTCTGGCAGTACCTGAACCAGAAACCACCCCGGCGGTACTTGAATATGATACCGCTCTGGCAGTACCTGAACTTGAAACCGCTCTGGCAGTACCTGAACCTGAAACCACACCTGCTGTAAATGAAACCACTTCGGGTGTACCTGAGCCAAGACCTGTGGTTAAGATTCACATTATTTATACCAGCTTCAGTGCTGGTCCCATCTTAACCAGCTCCAATATCTGTTCATCAGAATCCGGTCCGCCTTGGACTCCTACAAATAAATGATGTGGGTGGAGTTATACTGAGCTCAACATTTATGGTAAATCTACAGCAGATAAAACAGCAATTTAAAAAAAATTACAACACACAGTGCAGTAAGTGATGCACTTTCTCTTACCCTACATCATGCTGCTCTAAGATGGTGTAGCGAAAACCTGGTCACAGATTACCTATAAAAAAATCCAGGCCCAGAAAAAAAAACATAAAAGTGCAAGCAAACGAAGTCTGTTGAGAAAATCCAGTATTATCTTAACCAACTTCCATACCTCTCTCCAATATTTTCCATGATTCAGGTTCACAGTAGACAGACTGTTAATTTTTATGGTTAGCGGTATGTTGAACTTTATTATGCAGCTAAAATGTCCCATCTTAGTTATAGTATCTGTTGTACCTCACTCTATATTTATTTCTAATTACATGCACAATATCATAGTCATATGTTTGCATATACAGTGTATGCATATATATTATTTTTAATATATTAATATTTTTATTTCAATCCATTAAACAATATCTTTGCATGTCATAGGTGTGCTGTGAATTGGAAGAATGCCAAAATCCTTTCCTTGATCTTGAGCCATCAGATTATGGATGTGATCGTTTTTTTGTTTATCAGCAAGACAGCCCTTTAGTAACTTGTGAGCATGTGGCAGCAATCATTAAAGAAGCCATCAACAGAAGACGCATCGGTGTTGTTCCCAACAGTCGGACGTCCTCAACTGAAGCTGTTGCTGGCAGCGCACCTCTCTCACAGGGATCATCTGGTATTATGGAGCTTTATGGTTCTGATGCAGACCCTCAGCAAAATCCATCAAACTTCCCAGATAATCAGCATGACATAAATGGATCAGTGCAGGCCCAAGTGGATGTCAATGTTGATCTTGTGAGCCCAGATAGTGGCCTTGCAACAATAAGAAGCAGCAGGTCTTCTAAAGAGAGCTCTGTTTTTCTCAGTGATGACAGTCCAGTTGCAGAGCATGCAGGTCCTCATCACAATTTTGCTCCTGGAATGGATTCTTATAGTTCTATCCCAGAATGTGTAGTTATTGAAGAAGAAACCCCATCCACTAGGAATAACAGTGATAATCTTGACCTCTTCAGCTTTGACCTAGCCCCTAATATGCGTTCTGAATCTTCATCACATTCTGCAGACTACTCTATGGCTGATGATTACTTTTTTCAGAGTGATTCCTCAGAAGGACAGCAAGCTACTGCTCAAAAAGAACATGACCAACCTCATTTCTACAGAAATGAAGTAGCAAACTGTTCGACAAAATTGTTAAATTCCAAATCTGGAAAGACTACATTGTTAGAAGTAGAGAATATTAGTTTAGTAGAGTTTGATGACAATTTCATGCGTAGTCCTGAAAACCATGAGGATTTGTGTGACAAACATCCCAGTGTAAGTGATCTAGTTGAATTTAATTCTCCTTTATCTTCTGATGTTCCTGGACATACAGAAGTTAAAATTCCTCCTACACCTATGAACAGTCTAGTGGAAAGTTCTCCATTAGACAACGGACCTCCAACTTTTTTTTCAGAAGATGTTATAGAGAAAATTAATGAAATAGGAGCTGCTGACATACCTGAGGTTAAATATTCCTACTGGTGGAATGGAGGGGAACAAAACTTAACACAAGAGACCTTGCTAAATACTGACACCTGGAGCTCAAGTGAACAGGAACCTGTGTTCAATAGCCCTGATTCATGGAAAGGCCAAAAGCAAAGAAACAATCATGAAGCTGGAAAAACAAATGGATCATTTCATATGAAAGTACCTAATTGTTCCAACAGGCACAGTTATGATAACACCACAGGGCAGGAAAACAATACATTTTCAGATTTATGGAGCTCTAACCAACCTATAGACTCAACTTCAGATCCATGGTGTGCCTCTCCAGATAGCTATGGACAAAGTGCTAATCAACCATTTGATACATGGGATTCTTCACATACAGCTAACCATAAGAGATACTTTTCCAAAGCAAATGAACTAAGTGAAGTAACAAGTGACCTTTCTTTAGAAAATCTTCCTAATATAAATGATCAAAGTAACAGACTTGATCAAGAAATACTGGAAGCAGAGCAGCACTCAAAACAAAAATGTGACACTCCGAATGGATGCTCAAAATACTTAGATCCTGATGGAGAGGAATCAAATGATTTAATACACATACAAAGAAACCTCTGTGTGTGGGACTTTTGTCAAAGTAATAAAGAATCAAATGTTCTTAAGGGAGAAATTGATTGGGAAGACCCATTTTTGTCTTATAGATGCATGGACTTCACAATCCCTGGTACAAGTAAAGACTGCGTTGTTTCTCCTCCAGATACCAATTATTCAACATCAGACTCAATATCTTCCCCTTTGTACGAAGATGATTTAAAGGATAATGAGAAAGCATGGGAGGAACCAAAAACAGAGCTTGTTCATAATAATGAAGAGTTGACATTGGATAAAAGTAGCTCTTCAAATACAGAAAACATAATTAATTCAACGGAAACTATAAATTCAGAAGTTCCATATAAGACATCTGAAAAAATAGATGGAGTAAATTTCATGATAGAAAGAAGTGACCATATGAACAACTTGACACCCTGTTCATGGCAAAACTTTAGTCTTGAATGTATGGAAGGGGAAGGTTTAAAACAGAATAGCAAAGAATTATCCAGTGATGAATACGTACCCAAAACAAGCTCTGATAACATACATCAGTTCCACTTTGCCAACAATGATTTAGGTAATTTTTTACATTGTAATCCTCAGAGTTCTTCATCAAGTAAAACACCAGATGATATTCTCATTAAAACTCATAAGCTATATGTAAAAGACAATTCAGATGGAAAAGTCAGATTAAATGACCGTGATGATCACTCTTCTGTTAGGCTAGCAAATATCAAACCACTTTCTCCTGATTTAATGAATAAGGTAGTCAATGTTTTCAGTGAACAACAGCTTGATATTAGTAAACCACATGAAGATGTGACTTCACAAGTGGTAGATCAAGAACCAGACATTTGGGAAGCAGATTTGCAGTATGACACAGAATCATCCTCTCTGAACACTCCTGATGATTTAGATATTTTACAAGATGTCAATTTGTTTAATAAATCTCCAGAGTTTGGTTTCAGGATAGGATGTGATGACTGTGACAAAAATACAAACTGTGTTATCCACTTGTCCCCAGTCAATGACACCCATAGTCAGGCCAATAGTAAGTACACATCGCAGAATTCAGGTTCATTAGGTTCAGAGGCAAATAACACATGTAAGCCCAATATTCATGAGAAAAGTTTATGTACTAAACAGCAATCTCCTAATAAGAACATTGAAATAAAGGAAAATATATTATATAGCGATAGCAGTTGCAAACCTCACATTGATACTACACACGCAAATGTTGAAGATTCTATTGTACATGAAAATGTATTATCTTCCTCCCATAGTAACTATATATCAGCTGATTTAAGTTCAGCTATATCTAATGTTAGTGTTGTACAAGATCTGAAAACTGACCCTTGTCACAATGTAAATGTCCTCAGTGGCTCTCCCAATTCTAGTTCACCAAGCCCAGAATTAGCTAACAACTTAGGTCTAATACATGGTGACATTTTATATGGAAATAAAATAGACAATTCCTTAGTGTCAAAGAATACCTATCACGATAATACAACAGATCCTGATAGCATTTACCCTTCTAACATATCATCTGGTATGATTAGTAAAGTTCCTCTGAATCTGGATATTTGGAACACACAAATTTGTGAAGATTCCGAATCTTCATCAAGTCCTGTGTCAAATGATATACTCGACCATCCCAGCCCAATGGATAGTAATATTAAAAATTGTTTCCAGGAAAAGGAAAAGGTGCTAGATATGGAACCAACGATTACATTCTTTAATGATACTCATTCCAGTTCAACTACACCCGGCACAGAAGAAGAAAGTTTGGAGGAACAAGTAGATTTCTTCAATGATTATCCCTCAGCAGAGTACAATGTAATAAAGGGTACAGCAGAATGTCTTAATAATCTTTCAGATGAAGGAAAACAATCCAAACTGGATCCAAACAGTCTTCTCAATCTAAGTTGCCCTACTTTTAACAATTTACACCCAGTTAATGGTGGGTATGAGGAAAATGCCAAAATTGTAAACCCATCAGAAACTGGAAAGGAACATGGAGATAAAAATACTCAATTATTAGATTGTTTGGGTGAAGAGGAAGACATATGTTCACAAGGGTTCTACGAATCAAACATGAACACCATCTCAGATAATGAACCTGGTCCTAATGTTGGTATTGAAAGCCTAAGTCATGTAAATGTATTGTCATACAACATAGATCTTCTTGCTCATGCTTACGAAGGAAAAGCTGCCTATGAACAAAGTAACAGTGAGGCATATGCTATGAGAAAGTCAGACATTATAGACGATATTGAACAATCCCAGCTAGTCAATGAAGATGACTTGTCTTCTGATATTCTAGATCGAAACAATGACATGGAAGGTAGCTTTGAGCACTGTGAAGCATTTTCCAAAGATGGTCCTATTCAAACTGACAATATCCCAGATATCCTAGATGACTACACTCAACAATCCTCTCCATTCCTTTACGTAGAACCAGATCTATGGAACATGGCAGAGAAAGCCTACATTAAACAATCAGTGGGTGACAGTCTTGATGAACTTTATAGCTGTGAAAACCTTTCTCTGACTTCCGTTAGCCCAGATCTGTGTCAAGAATATGAATGCAGTCAAACGTATCAGAAGCTTGGAAGCATGGGGACAGACAGTTTCCCGAGGATAAGAGCACTATCTGAAAGTACAAAAGAAAGACAAGGTACTGCTAATGGTGAAGAGACAAAAATATCACATTCTCTCCCGTCACTTGCATGTGACGACCATACTTTGAAGTCTTCCAACACTATTGAGAAAGTAGACTTGGCAGTCAACCCTACAGATTTTGGTGAGTGAAGTATTATTATAATTATTCTATTTAGCACCATTAATTCCACAGCACTTTACAGACACTATCATAACCGTCCCCATTGGGGCTCGCAATCTAATGTGTATGTCTTTAGAGTGTGGGAGGAAACCAATGCAAACATGAGGTGAAGATGTAAACACCTATCAGATGTTGTCCTTGGATTTGAACCCAGGATCCACTGCAAAACAACAGTGCTAATCACTGAGCCACCGTGCTGACCATAGGTTACATTAATTGAGAAACTGATAGCTCTTTCTTTTAATTCTAGCTTGATCAATAGCATCCAAAAAAGTCAAAACATTTTGACATTTTTATTAGGTCATAAAATTCTAGCATATTACTTTCGGGACATCTAACGTAATAAATAGTAACAAAGCCGAAAAAAGACATTTGTCCATCCAGTTCAGCCTATATTCCGTCAGAGTAAATCCCCAGATCTAAGTCCTTATAAAGAACCTAATAACTGTAAGATACAATATTGTTACGCTCCAGGAAGACATCCAGGCCTCTCTTGAACCCCTCGACAGGGTTCACCATCACCACCTCCTCAAGCACGGAATTCCAGATTCTCACTGTGTTAACAGTAAAGAATCCTCTTCTATGTTGGTGGAAAAACCTTCTCTCCACACGCAGAGAATGCCCCCTTGTGACCGTCACCTTTCTTGGTATAAACAGATCCTCTGAGAGATATTTGTATTGTCCCCTTATATACTTATACATGGTTATTAGATCGCCCCTCAGTTGTCTTTTTTCTAGACTAAATAATCCTAATTTTGCTAATCTCTCTGGGTATTGTAGTTCCCCCATCCCCTTTATTAATTTTGTTGCCCTGCTTTGTACTCACTCTAGTTCCATTATATCCTTCCTGAGCACCGGTGCCCAAAACTGTACACAGTACTCCATGTGGGGTCTATCCAGGGATTTGTACAGAGGCAGTATAATGCTCTCATCATGGGTATCCAGACCTCTTTTAATGCACCCCATGATCTTGTTTGCCTTGGCAGCCGCTGCCTGGCACTGGCTGCTCCAGGTAAGTTTATCATTAACTAGGATCCCCAAGTCCTTCTCCGTGTCAGATTTACCCAGTGGTTTCCCATTCAGTGTGTAATGGTGATATTGATTCCTTCTTCCCATGTGTATAACCTTACATTTATCATTGTTAAACTGCATCTGCCACCTTTCAGCCCAAGTTTCCATCTTATCCAGATCCATCTGTAGCAGAATACTATCTTCTCTTGTATTGACTGCTTTACATAGTTTTGTATTATCTGCAAATATCGACATTTTACTGTTTAAACCTTCGACCAGATCGTTAATAAATATGTTGAAGAGAATAGGTCCCAACACCGACCCCTGCGGTACCCCACTGGTCACAGCGACCCAGTTAAAGAATATACCATTTATAACCACCCTCTGATTTCTATCACTAAGCCAGTTACCCATTTACAGTACACACATCTTCCCCCAGGCCCAGCATTCTCATTTTGTGTACCAACCTCTATTGTGGCACGGTATCAAACGCTTTTGAAAAATCAAGATATACCATGTCCAATGACTCACCTTGGTCCAGTCTATAGCTTACCTCTTCATAAAAACATAAAAGCTGATTAGATTGGTTTGACAGGAACGATTCCTCATAAACCCATGCTGATATGGAGTTAAACAGTTATTCTCATTGAGATAATCCAGAATAAGATCCCTCAGAAACCCTTCAATATTTTACCAACAACAGAGGTTAGACTTACTGACCTATAATTTCCAGTTCACTTTTAGAGCCCTTTTTGAATATTGGTACCACATTTGCTATGTGCCAGTCCTGTGGAACAGCCCCCGTCACTATAGAGTCTCTACATATAAGAAATAATGGTTTGTCTATTACATTACTTAGTTCTTTTAGTACTCATGGGTGTATGCCATCCGGACCCAGAGATTTATCTATTTTAATCTTATTTAGCCGTTTTTACACCTCTTCTTGGGTTAGATTGGTGACCCTTAATATATTTTGTTCTTTGTCTCTCGGCATTTCACCTAGCATTTCATTTTCCAGCATGAATACCGTGGAGAAGAAGGGTTTAATGTATTAGCTTTTTCCTCGTCATCTACAACCATTCTTTCCTCACAATTTTTTAAGTGGCCTACACTTTCACTTGTGATTCTTTTACTATTGATATAGTTGAAGAACAGTTTGGGATTAGTTTTAGTTTAATACTTACAGAACATCCCACTTGCATGAAGTGTTTGGAAGCAAGATATTTCACGGCAATGAGCTGAAACTTATAAACAGTAGAGGAAGAACTAGGAATGACGCCTGCATAGACGGACTCACGATTTAAATATAAAGGGTAACACAAATTTCCAGCAGGTGGCAGCACTGGTCCATTACAACTGTCTAATGTTAATAATGCATTTACCATGATATTTAGGAAAAATAAAATGCAATTCTATATTTAATTATCTTTTATAGCAACAAGGAATTTTTTTATTGGGGCACCATTGCTGATGTCTTCATTCCAAAAAATGTATATATAATTTCCTATGAATATGACTTAACCAATTGTAAGTGAGAAAGTAGTCTTATCACCTCCATGAAAATGAGGACATATATTCCAGCACTTCAGATGTGCAGGGAGGCTCACATCTTTTCATTATTCAACAGATATTGATGTTATTAAAAAAAAAAAAATTCTACTTGGCTTCCCTCGACCCACCACCGCTAACACTGTGGTAGTCCTCCTTGTCTTTGCTTGCAAATAGGCAGCATGTGACCATGCAGTCAATCAGAGGCTGCAGCAGAAATGCACAGTGCTAGCGGCATCATGGCACAGTGATGTGTGGTGAGGCCTGTAAAGTTTGCCAGTAATAGCTCTTTCACTGATTGATTGCAGTGGTCTCATCCGGGCGCTTATGATATAAAGGGACAAAGAGAGGACCACCAGATTGGAAGTGCCGGATTTTATGACATTTACAGCTGTTTTATTTTTTTGCTTAAAAGTTTGTTAACCCCTTTAATTGTGTGCCATTTTCCTTGAATTCTGAAGGGCCAAATATCTTAGCTACTACACTATTATAATCAGAAATGGAAACCTGACAAAAACCTGATAAGTCAATGACATCTATGAACTTTGCATAACAGATCATAACAGATCCATCATATTCTCCTGTAAAACTGCAAGTAGGAGGACATTTAAACAATAACTAAAAGTCAAATCTTAGGCTATGTTCACACATAGTGATTTTTCTGTTTTTTTTTATATAAATTAAAGGCTGTGTTTTACACTACCAACAAAAGCTATGAGATTTCAGGAATCTCATGCACACAGCTTGTTTTTTTCCATGACTGAACTGGAAAACTGCTGCATTTATGAAAACTGCAGCACGTCACTTCTTTCAGTGATTTTGCAGCGTTTCTTCACCCGTAGAAAGCAATGAGTAAGTGCAAAAATACAGATTTCAAGTTTGCTGGGTTTTCGGTGCAGAAAACTCAGGAACAGCAGGCCCCAAACTGTATGAGCATGAAAAACGCAGCAAAACCTGCTTTTTTTTAAGCAGCTTCTTTACTGCCAAGAGAGCAGGTTTTGCCTGCAGAAAAAAATGCAGCAAAAAAGCAACGTCTGATCATAGCCTAAATGTGGGTGATCAAATCTCTATTACAAATCTATGCTTCCCGGTATAGATAGTATCTTAACAACTGATTCAATATACAGATTACCAGTCATAGCAGAGAACTTGTGCACATAGTACGACATGGTATAAATTCCAATGGGAAGAGATGAGGAGTTTATGGTACAATTTATGGAAATTATCCTTTAGAGGTTCTAACAGGCCACATCGTTTCATTTGACTATGTATTTTGTTTTCCTTTCTAGAAACCAATGGACTTCCAGTAAAGGTTTGGAAACATGACATTAGAGTAGACTTGGCAGTAGATAGCAATGACCCTGTTTATCCGGCCATAGATGGGTCAAATAGCAGAAGCGTGGAGACCAAATTCCCTAGTAGGGTGGCATCTGAAAGTAAAATACACATTTTTTCATTCAGTGCCACTGGTATGGTGCCTCAGCAAACAATGTCGGATACTGCTTATTCAGTGGAGTCTCCAGATACATTTCAGTCAATCTCCATGACAAATGGAAGTGAAAAGCAAATGAATCTCGGATCCGGATTCCAATCCTTTCAATTGGAAGAAAAAACGTATTCTGTCTTACCTCAAAGGGGAGAGAGTAAAAAGAAATCAGACGAAATCTCAGAACATGAGCACAGCTGGAGTATAATACTGAGCCAGACGGAGGCCTCCGATACCTCACCTGAAGACATTTTCTGCAGAGCAGAAACTACAGATTGTGATAAAGACTTGGGAGAGATTTTATATATGGAATCTGAAAGACAGGAGGAATATCAGACATTATTTCGGGAAACTGATTGCACAGACCTTGAGGAAAGCTTTGAACTGTGTAAACTAGACGAGAGTGCCACCAAAACACGGGAGAAATAGATCATCTGTTCAAGTCACAAGAAGCATGGCTACCGTTAAAGCTTCATTCTGAAGATGGCGCACTTGCCAAGGATCTGACAATCGTCACTGCTTCTATGGCTGCTGATGAAAGGTAGGATATATGCTTTTAAGTTACACTACATAGTGTTGCAAAGTGTGCATGCTTAGTTTATGGTGAGGTGAATAGGAATCTGTCGGACCCTTTTCTTTCCTCTCATAGGGAAAGATTTGTGAGGAACCCATACACATTAGATCATCAATCAAGGATAATTTGGAACATATACCCAACTTTTCAGGAAAATACCTTGCAGCTCTGGAGTCCTGGGTTCAAATCCCACCAAGGACAACATCTGCAAGGCGTTTGTATGTTCTCCCCGTGTTTGCGTGGGTTTCCTCCGGGCCTCCGGTTTCCTCCCACATTCCAAAGACATACTGATAGGGAATCTAGATTGTGAGCCCATGATAATGTGTGCAACTGTAAAGCGCTGCGGAATATGTTAGTGCTATATAAAAATAAAGATTATTATTATTAACTATAGGTGTAACTACCATAGTAACAAGCATACAAGTTACTTTGCGGCACGTCAGCTAAGAATACTGATGTTAACTTATAGGTGTTGTGGATGATATAAATGGAGAACAAAAGGTCTACAGAAAAAAAAAGAAAATTGAAGACAGATCTCAAGAAGGAGGATAGGGTACAGGTAGAAATTAAAATTGTCATAAAACTTCAGCACCTTCAAGATCCGTGACGGATATATTGTCATGGAGCATATCAGAGACTTGAAACTGACTCAGAGGAAGAATTCCCTCTACAGGGGGCAGATGCTGGCTATATTATATAGCTGACATCTGCCTCTAACAGCAGCGATCAGCTGCTGTTGGCCTCTTAAACGCTGCTATCAATCACTGACAGCAGAATTTAAGCACCGTGAACCAGCCCGGATGTTAATTAAGACACCAATCGGCTCTTGGAAAAAGGAGGGATAAACAGAAGTGCAAAAATGAAAACTTGCCCGGTTCTTAGGGGAGTGCATTTTCCCCAACAGTGTTGATAAGTAATGTGCACTTATGACATAACAAATGATTTGTCATAAAATAAGATTATCAGATCTCCTAAAAGATAGGAAAGGGTTTGTAATGTTCTTTTCTTGACTGCTACAAAGAGGGAAAAAATACATATTTGCATTACAACTGCACAGTAAGTAAGCTTATTTTATAATTAAAGAAAAAAAGATTAAAAGAAGTGTGGCTACGTGAGGTCTCAAGAGAATGGCAGCGAGCAGAGATCTAGTAAAATCTCTACCATGTTCTCGCAACAAATTATAGGCTTTTGTCTAAGAATTCACACAACACATCATCTCTTTACAAGGAATAAGTTGTCTATAAAGCAACCTTAGTCTACAGCCTATGAGACTTCTTTATATGGGGATGGCCTTGTAGGCCTTGCTGAGCGAATGTACACAGGGTTCTAAAACCAATCCTCAGCTCATCAAGATTATATGAAAAATATGTTTTATTCACTCAGATGTAAAAAAATTTACTTACACAGCAAATTTGATCAAACTATAGCAAAAATCTTTCCAAAGTATAGATAATGGTGCTCCTCTTGGGGCTTGCAACTCTGATCAGTGATATCTGATATTTTATCGGATAACACTCGAACCAATATTATACTATAGGGAAGTGCTGATCTGCGTTTTTTTCTACAGACCAAAATGGTCTATGGAAAAAAATCGTAGCATGCTGCGAGTAGCTTCTCAAATCATATCACACGCATCCATTCAAGTCTATGGGTGCGTGTAAAAGATCAGACTTTTCTCGGATATCATCCTAGTTCAGTGCAATTTACGCGGAAACAGACAATGGAGAAATTAAGTTGTCCGTCTTCTCCGCACTTGTGATACGATTCTTCATGTGAAAATAAACCAAAAGAGAGGGCCCTCCATGTGAAGAATGTCACAACACATATGCAGTGGAGGAAGGCCCAACGCTGATGTCAAGCGGTGAGTGACATTACAGAAGCGCTGCTGCACCTTCCGACGATTCCTGGCATCCTGCACATGAGCCATGATACAGTTAAAAATGGTGAAAGGTGGGCTGTAGAAATCCACAGGGCACCACTTTCTGATGAAGGGGACGGATCCTCCCTGAAACGCATCGTGTGTTGAATAAATCAGCTTTTCCTATCTGACCTGGGTGGATCCTGACTCAGAGCATGGTGCCCTGTGGATTTCCACAGCCCACCTGTCATTGTTTTTCACGATTCTTCATGCGAGAGAATCGGGTCACAATAAACTGATCCTCGACTCAAACTGTGATCCGAGTGTCATTACCATAATTGATACAATTCTCTCGGAAGACAGAAGCATCACTCGTGTGAGCAAGCCCTTAAAGTGATCCTCTACCCCAGACCAAAAATTTGCCTATACAGTTGTGTTCAAAAGTTTACATACCCCGGCAGAATTTTTGCTTTCTTGGCCTTTTTTCAGAGAATATGAATGATAGTACCAAAACTTTTTCTCCACTCATGATTAGTGGCTGGGTGAAGCCATTTATTGTCAAACTACTATGTTTTCTCTTTTTAAATGCCAAGAAAGCAAAAATTCTGCCAGGGTATGTAAAGTTTTGAGCACAACTGTATGTAGCTAGCATATAGATAACACATCCAATTCCCTTTTTTATATCAGCTGTTGCTGTTCCCTGAATGGCTACCACAGTTGCACAGTGAGAGCTGTGGAAATTCTAAACCCATGCCTTCCACTGCCATTCACAGGTATGGACACATCATCAGAATCATCATCAGCTGTTGGAAAAAGTCAGTGATGAGGTCACTGCAGTTCAAGCTCAGTGACTTCACAGCAGATCACCAAAATTCTCACGGTGTTCTGCTGTGAAGTCACTGAGTTTGAACTGCGGTGACCTCATCACTCACTTTTTCCCACCGTGCTGGGGTCACCGCAGTTCAGCCCTGCTGGGAACCCAGCCTCACTGACTGGCGGTAACCTCGATGATGTCACTGCTGGTCAATGATGCTGCAGAAGCTCATTCATCAGTGGTTCTCAGCCTGAACGGTCGCATCTTGGCACCATTCAGGTTGAAAACTATTTATCCCTAGACATGGTTTACAGCGTGGGACAGAACGATGGACAGGTAAGGGATATAGTTGTTTTTTTATTTTTGTTTTATTACAGGACATGAGGGCTTCGGTGGAATTATGGAATTAGGTGTTAGGTGAGTATTACTGTGTTTGTTATTTTTAATTAAAATGGAAAACTGTGTTTTGTTTTATTTCTAATAAAAGACTTTATATTTGCTGTGCCTTTATTTACAATACAATTATAGGATTAGTAATGGATAGGTGTTTTATAGACACCTCTCCATTACTAAGCCTTGGACTTGATGTCACCTGACAATACAAAGATGACATCAACCCCACAAATATGAATCCCCTTTCCACCGCTACAGGGCAAATGGGAAGAGCCAGAAAAAGCGCCAGAATTGGCACATCTAATAGATAAGCCTTTTCTGGGTGGCTGCTGGCTGCTATTTTTAGGCTGGGAGGGGCCAATCTCAATGGCCTCTTACCAGCCTGAGAATACCAGCCCCCAGCTGTCAGCTTTAGCAAGTATAGTTGTCAAAAATGGGGGGGACCCCACACAGTTTTTTTAAAAATTATTTATTTAAATAATCTTGAAAAACAACGAGAGGACCCCTCTATTCTTGATAACCAGTCTTGCTAATGCTGACAGCTGAGAGTTGCAGCCCCACCTGTGAGTTTTGCCTGGCTGGTTATAGAAAATACAGGGGAACCCATGCCTGAATTTTCATTTATTTACTTATAGCGCAGGCAGTGGGTGATGAATACTCCCATCAGCCATTCCTGCTGTCACTGTTACTAGCTGCAGCAGGAGTAGGCTGATGGGAGTAATAGTCCCATCAGCCGCCGCCTGCTGTCATTGTTCTCACTTGAATATAACTCATTATTCTCCCCTGCTCGCGCTGATCGCCGGCGGAGCAGGGGAGAATGATGAGAGCCGCCTTCAGCACCAGGCGCCGGGGAAGAGCGCTTACTGTACCGCTGCTTCTCAGGCACCGTGACGTGTCATATGGATGACTACCCGTGTGTCATCCATGTGCACAAGTGTGGACCGTTTTACGACCCGTGCTGACGGTAAAAAAGCGAACATGTCTACATGTCACTTGAATGGGTCTACATGTGTAAGTGTCTCCGGTATGTGTGAAAACTATCACCACACGTACCGGAGACGTTGACGTGTGAAAGAGCCCTTACTATGGTAGCACTTTTTGACACAGACAAAGTGATCCCAGAACTAGAGAATGAGAATAGTGGGAATCAAATAAACGGCACTAGGAATCTGAGTGGGAAACAAACAGTACAAAATTAAGTAACAAATGTGATCAGGTTATACGGGATTTGGTCTTATTGACAGCTCTCCATTATTAATCAGGCTTAATGTCACCTTACAATAGGAAGGTGACATTAACCCCTTTTTACCCCATATGCCACCCGCTACAGGGCAATGGGAAGAGAGAGGGTAAGTGCCATAATAAAAAAAAAAAGAAACAGGTGGTGTCAGCTTACCCCAATGTTCACGATGCACATCATGTCTTCACTCCTCGCACGGATGTGGCAGAGCAACCAGAGCAGATGAAAAAAAAGGAAAAAATCCAGCGTGGAGCAGAAATGGTTAAAAGAATTTTTCTTTAATAAATGTGATTAAAAAATAAACAGCAATATTTAGGCAGTACAGGTCCACAAAAGTATAACAGAGCGATCTGTTATACTTTTGTGGACCTGTACTGCCTAAATATTGCTGTTTATTTTTTAATCACATTTATTAAAGAAAAATTCTTTTAACCATTTCTGCTCCACGCTGGATTTTTTCCTTTTTTTTCAAGTGCCATAATAGGCGCATCTTACAGATGCGGGTTTTCTGGGGTGACTGGGGGCAGATTTTTTTAGCCGGGGGGGCCCAAAAACAATGGTCCCTCTGTAGGCTATTAATTTCTGCCCTCAGAACAACCGCCAGTTTTTTCCGTGAATTAATCCTTCAATTTAACACCTACAGCTCCAAAATTTTACACACAGACACTATTAACATTATTAGTAAAGGACATATAAAAAAAATAATGGATATGCATTGATTTACTGTATGTAAACCATGTCTCATATCCTCTCGGGTTCTGTAATGGTTTTACAGAAGAAGACAAATGAATTAACTGCTTTTGTTCAATCTTACTGTGAAATATAAAATATATATATATATATATATATATGTGTGTGTGTGTCACTGACATGTGTGTGTATATATATATATATGTATTCTATGTGTATATATCTATATGTTTTGTGAACTGTCAGTGTGATTTTACTGTAGCCTGGGATGAATTGCCAGCTTTTCAAAGGACACCGGTGCATATAAATCGGACAGCACTCGCATGGTGCGAGTGCTGTATGATTTTTTTCTCGCACCCATTGACTTACATTGGCGACTCTTGTCCGAGAATCGTAGCAATACGCAGCATGCTGCAATTTTATTCTCAGTCCGATTTCGGCTGAGAAAAAACTCGCCAATGAGATGTCACCTATTGAATAACATTGGTCCGAGTGCAATCTGATTTTTTTATCGGATTGCACTCGTCCGTATTTCTCGCAAGTGGGAATGAGCCCTCAGTGAAAAAGTGGGATCCAGCTATACTTTGTTTTAATTAAAAGTGGTCTAACAGATGGGTGGATACGGTGCTAGTCCGAAATAGAGACAGTGACCACTCCCTAAATGCACAAGGCTTAGTTTATGTACATTAGTAAATGAATTAGTGACAGACTCAAGGATTAGTTGTAGTCCGTAACCATGACGACACATAGCTTTGAAAACCTACATGACCTTTCTACAACGGGTCTTGGATGGTCCTGGAAACTAGTGGTAATTTAAGGATAAAAGTACGTACTGTAGCATTACTCCAGTGACTTCCATTACAGTGCGCTAAAACCTGCCCTGCGGCATTACTGATAAATGGGCTCACCAGCTGCCCTCTGCCTTCATTGCTAGAGTAGACAAAAGCCTTCTGTACAGATTTAGATATTTTTCCATAACCCTGGTAAATAAATGTGGTCAAGTTGAATTTACCGCTGTCTGGCCTGTAGTTAGCACTCTCTGTAAAAACATATACCTGCAAGACTAGGGATTGCTGCTATTTTTCAACCATTTATAGCCATGCCACAAAGTAAACAGGGCATTCTTCAGTAAGATTCTTCTCATTTCCTAGCAGTCACAAGGCTGTGTACAAGTGATGACAGTATCTTTTACCAGTAGCAGCAATACCGACATAAATGATTCATTTTTCAGGATTCTCTTTAGGTGAGAAAGCAGTAAAGATAAAAGACTGAGTTAAAAATTATGGCACTGCCACACTTAGCGATCGCACCAGCGATCACGACAACGACTTAACCTGGCGAGATCGCTAGTGAGATCGCTATGTGATCGCTAGTTAGATTCCAAACACAACTCATCAGCGATCTGTATAACGACCTCTGCGGTCGTTGGGAAAACCTAGTCCCACCTGCGACGCTGGTGAAGTCGTTCATAAAGGGTGTCACACTCAGCATTCAGGCTCACCAGCGGGACACCAACGACCAAAAAACGGCTCAGAACGTTCATAAGCGATCAACGACATCTCAGCAGGGGCCACATCGCTGCTACATGGCACACAGAGCGACGTCGCTAACGAGATCGCTACTGCGTCATAAATGGTGACGCAGTAGTGATCTCATTAGCGATTTCGCTAGCGATCTCGCTTAGTGTGGCATACCCTTTAAAAAACCTGTTGTATAAGAATACAGATCCATAAAATGCTTGCACCTTCTTATCCATTTGACTTTCTGTAGTATTATAATGTGCACTTCTCTATTCATACTGGCATATCAGTGGAATACCTATCACAGAGGAGGTCTATACTGTTACTAAGTGAATAAAACCTCATTCAGATGTTACTGATTTTTCACATATATAAAAACACAGATAGAATTTGTTGGAATAATGCATATTGATTTGTATGTATTGCAACAACTACTACTGTACTGTTTGATATGTTGTGCATATTGTGAGGTTGTTAACAAAGTTTTGTAAAAAAAAAAAAAACCTCACTCACAGACAGGATGCCTCCTCCTTCTCTTCCTGTGTTGTTGTAATGTTTTTCATGCTGCAGCCATAGCAGATATCAGGCTAATCACATTTCATGCTGTGTTGTAAGCTGTCTATACTGGTTGTGAATAAATCTACATTCTCTGTTGCTGACTCCGGATGTTACGCTGGTTAATCCGCTGCTAACAGAATTCTATGGGTTTGCAAAAAAAATATTGTATTGATCAACAGCACAGCATCCAATTTTTTACGGATACATTGTCATTAGTCATTATTAACGTAGGAAACTGTTTTTGATCTCGTAAATGTTATTCACTGCAGATATATAAATATGATGCCATATGGGTGAAAATACAGGTGAAAAATAGTCCATATTTTTTACGGAATGAAAATCAGACGATTTTCTATACGTTTTCATACTTGACAAGAAATCCCAGAGCATCCAGCCCAAATAGAAATAACAAAAATGTTTTAATAATAAAATATCAAATTTTATTGAAAAATACTTGTGGATTCCGGGCTGCGTTGCCCAAATAAGGTAAGCTATATGTGGTATTTTCCTGAAGAAGGGGTGGTAGTCACCCTGAAACGCGTAGATTAAACCACTTCTTAACTGCTACTACGTCTTGGAAATCTATTATTTGGGCAGCGCGGACTGGAATCCACATCTTTTCTGCAGTGCATTGTATTGTTGGGTCGTTGACCGACCTGTGTATCTGCGGCAGCCTCTCCTACATGTGCTTTAACCACCTAATACCAGGTGAGCAGCTTCCTACTTAAAGAGTGATAACTTACTATCGGATAAGACCCTATTGCGCTTTGTGTCTCCCATGCTTTTTCTATTAGATTGAAAAATACTTAAAACAGCTTATAACAATCCGTTTTTATAGATGAAAATGAATTGATGAGAAAACAAGAAAAAGCACCTGGAGCACATTAAAGCACACTCAAATCTCTAAATCACTCCCATAGATCTAGTTGAGGAGATTAGAAGCACAATGATTAAGGTAAAAGGAGGGTTCTAACTACTCTACAGGAAACCACTTGGGAGGGAAATAAGTGCAACAAATGGTGCACACACTAAAGTAGTGTTTCCTACCCTGTGGGATACTGCTGAGGGGGTCAAAGTATGATCCTATACAAAGTGACAGGACCAGCTTCACAGAATCCTCAAAAGGATCCAGCAAGATAATGGCAAGGAGTTTGAAATATATGAACACTACATTGGTGCCTCCTATAAAGTGCCATAAGGGTGCTGTTATGTTTCGGTAGCTGAGCTCCAACCAAGACCTGGAAGAATAATTGATTACCGGCAAGGCTGATGGGAGTTCAGGTCACTTATATCAGACCATTCTGACCCAGCTGAAAGACATTCATCAATTGGTTCATTACCCTCAGCAACCACCGGAGGGAGCCCCAGCTCCGAAGTCGCCTTCAACGTGTTCACAACAGTACCCCCCTTGCGGAGGGGTCACCGAACCCTCACTTGCGCAACCAGGCCGATCAGGATGAGCTTGATGATAGGCACGGATCAGTCTCCTAGCATGGATGTCTGAAGCAAACACCCAAGAATTGTACTCTTGACCATAACCTCTCCACTTAACCAAATACTGGAGTTTCCGTCTGGCAAAGCGAGAATCCAATATTTTCTCAAGCACATACTCCAAATTGCCCTCAACCAAAACAGGGTCGGGAGGCGCAGCCATAGGAACCACTGGCTCAACAAACCTCTTCAATAAGGACTTGTGGAACACGTTATGGATCTTAAATGTCCCTGGAAGAAGCAAACGGAAGGAAACCGGATTAAGAATTTCCATGATCTTATAAGGTCCAATGAACCTTGACTTAAATTTTGGAGACGCAACCTTCATAGGGATATTTCTTGAGGACAACCAAACCAAGTCACCCACTTTAAAACGAGGACTCTCAGTCCTATGCCGGTTGGCAAACCGCTGGGCCTTCTCTTGAGAGAGCGACAACCTCTCCACTACCTGGTCCCAAATCTGCTGCATTCGCTCCACAATAGAGTCAACCCCGGACAGACGGAAGCCTCCGCCTGTCCTGAAGAAAATCGAGGGTGAAACCCAGAATTGCAGAAAAATTGAGACATCTAGGTGGCCGAGCTAGCCCTAATATTAAGAGCAAACTCCGCCAAAGGCAAAAAAGAGACCCAGTCATCTTGATCAGCAGACACAAAACATCTCAAATAAGTCTCCAAGGTCTGGTTTGTTCTCTCGATTTGTCCATTGGTTTGAGGGTGAAATGCAGAGGAGAAAGATAACAGAACACCAAGTTTAGAACAAAATGTTCTCCAAAATCTGGAAACAAACTGGACTCCTCTGTCAGACACAATGTTCTCCGGAATGCCATGTAACGAACCACGTGCTGAAAGAACAAAGGCACCAATTCGGAGGAGGAAGGCAACTTAGGTAATGGCACAAGATGTATCATCTTGGAAAACCTATCACAGATTACCCAGATAACGGGTCATTCTCTGAGAGACAGGGAGGTCGGAAATAAAATCCATAGAGATATGGGTCCATGGCCTCTTGGGCACAGGTAATGGCATTAACAAACCACTAGAGTGAGAACAAGGCTTGGAACGAGAGCAAGTCCCACAGGACTGCACAAAGTCCCTGACGTCAAGAGACAAAGTAGGCCACCAAAAGGACCGACTCACCAAGTCTCTGGTACCAAAAATACCGGGATGACCAGCCAACACGGAACAATGAATCTCAGACATCACACTCTTCTTCCACTGGTCTGGGACAAACAATTTCCCAACAGGGCAGCGTTCAGGTTTATCTTCCTGACACCCCTCCAGAGCCAGTCTCAAATTGGGCAAGATGGCGGAAAGAACTACACCCTCTTTCAAAATAACAGCAGGATCAGTTAACTCAGGAGAATCTGCAAAGAAACTCCTCGAGAGGGCATCCGCCTTAACATTCTTAGTGCCAGGAAGAAAAGAAACCACAAAATTAAAACGTGTGAAAAACAAGGCCCACCTGGCCTGTCTAGGATTAAGTCGCTTGGCTGATTCGAGATAAACCAGGTTCTTATGGTCCGTGAGGACCACCACCTGATGTTTGGCTCCTTCCAGCCATTGTCTCCACTCTTCAAAGGCCCACTTCATGGCCATTAACTCCTGATTACCCACGTCATAATTACGTTCAGTTGGAGAAAATTTTTGAGAGAAGAAGGCACAAGGGTTACTCTTAGAGGTCTCCGGATCCCTTTGGGACAAAACGCCACCTGCCCCAATCTCAGAAGCATCAACCTCCACCTGAAACGGTAGAGAAACATCAGGCTGCCATAGAACAGGAGCAGAAATGAATCTCTGCTTAAGTTCCTGAAATGCAGAAACTGCCTCAGGAGGCCAATTCACCACATCAGAAGAGCCTTCAATGTAGTAGGTTGAACCCAATCACAGATGGCCTGAACCTTGACCGGGTCCATTTCAATAACAGACGGAGACAAAATGAATCCCAGAAATGAAACCTTCTGTACGCCAAAAAGACACTTTGATCCCTTCACATACAGTGCATTCTCTCTCAAAATCTGGAACACAGTCCGAACATGTTTCACATGAGAGTCCCAGTCATTGGAAAAAATCAAGATATCATCCAAATAAATGATCAGAAATTTATCCACAAAATCCCTGAAAATATTATTCATAAAGGATTGGAAGACGGAAGGGGCATTAGTAAGCCCAAAAGGCATCACTAGGTACTCAAAATGCCCCTCTGGGGTATTAAACGCCGTCGTCCATTCATGCCCGTGCTTAATGCGAATAAGGTTATACGCCCCCCTGAGGTCAAGCTTTACTGTTATGTTTCGGTAGCTGAGCTCCAACCAAGACCTGAAAGAACAATTGATTACCGGCAAGGCTGATGGGAGTTCAGTTCACTTATATCAGACCATTCGGACCCAGCTGAAAGCCATTCATCAATTGGTTCATTACCCGCAGCAACCACCAGAGGGAGCCCCAACTCCGAAGTCACCTCCAACTTGTTCACAACAAGGTGCAGAGTAAAGTGCAATAGTGCTTACCCATCTGGGATAATGTGCAATACCAGGTACGTGGCCCGACACACGTTTCGCTCGTCAGGCTTCTTCGGGGGGCGGTGTGGAATAGTGTGCTGATCATCTTTAAATAATAAGGTGCTCAGGTGAAACAGGTTGCTCCTGATGCAGTGGCGCATGCGGATGCCGACACAGAAGCGGGGACCGCGTCACTTCCGGTGCTCCGATGGCGATGTGGGTCAAGAAAAAACTTCCTGTGACGTCACCGACCCCACCGCCATCTTTAGGAGGCCTTTTGTGAAGCAGGCCGCTAGAGCCACACGCGCATGCGCACCCATACGGGAACCATCTTTATTATTGGCAAAACTAAGGGAAACGATCTAATGTGTAGTTGCAGAAGACAGAAAGAAAAAAAGAGGGAAAAGGAACAGAAAAAAGGCAACAAGAACCGCTGCCAGAAAGAAGGAGAAGAAGAACAAACAAAGAAAGAAAAAGAACACAGCAGGAAAAAAGAAGAACATAAAGGGAGGAGAAAAACCGACAGAAACACAAAACACAGAAGACAAGGGAAAACAAACAAGGTAAGTGCCCAGTGTCATTTGACGATGCTGGGAAGTATGGGTATTAGTGTATCGACCCGCCACCACAATTGTGGATTACCAGGGCAATGGGGTACTCAGAGCCGAGCCCATGGAAGTCTATGGGGTTTGTCACAGGCAGCGGTGGCTCGGTCTGTGGCCCTGGCGGTCTGGCGTATGTTGGGGGGAATATTTACAGGGGATAGATTTATATACAGTTCGTGACGCCACCTGTAGTCTCTGGTAATTTGTACCAGCGCTGCTGTAGATCTCTGAGGGGATGGTGAGGCAGCTAGATGTCGGGTCCCCTACAGGTGGGACTCTTCCCTCAGGTCGATAGTTATGATGGGGTTGTGCAGGAATGCAATCGAATAACACAGTCTCACACATCAGCGTCTTTCCATACCTTTTTACTTGCAAGATGGTTAGGCAGGTCCCAGGGAGGCTGATCCAATGGAGGATGTGTTTCAAGATAGCAGCTGGACAAGTTAGGGGCCTCCTTTACTTTCACAAAGATGAGTTCAACCAGCATGAAGCATAGTTCCCTCTTTAACTCCAGCTTCTCTAAGCTGTACTGCCCGGTCAGTTTTGTGGTCGGAGCCTTCCTGCGATGAAACTAGGTTCTTCTCTGCTTGGCCTAGCTCAAAGTTCCTATTCCACCTGACCCCAGTTACGTACTGACACTCCAGGGGCTGCTTGCCGTTACCTAAGGTCCGGTAAGCCTCTGGGTTTTCTACCACCATGCGTGAAGCTATGGTGATGCTTCGGTCTCCAGTGACCGGTGACAACGTGCAGGACTTCTCCAATCCTATTGCACTCAGAATTCCTACCACTGTGCCTTTCGCCTTGTCCACGCTTGTAGCATAAGCACTCACACTTTCAAAGGTCATATAATCAATCCCTTCTTTTCTTCCTTCAGAGTTTGTTGCCAGAATCTCAGTATTCCTCTAGGCAGGAGCACGTCTCTGAACCTTCACTGTCCTTGGGACAGGAGACTGAAGTATCTGTACTAAAACTCTTCCTTCTCAATAAATGTCTTCAAGTGAGGTACAGCTCTGACCAGGCTGAGGTGATCTATATCTCGCCCTTACTGGCCTCCACTTGTTGAACTGCTGACAGAACCAGGCTGGAATGCTTCCTCCCTCAGGTCCAGGCTAGACTGTGTCACGTCTGCCCTGTCCGAAGACAGGAAACTGACTGCCTCAATCACTCAATGAATGCACACTGACCACTCCCTACGAGTGACTACACTACCCTAAGGGTGTGTCTAGTGTATGTAGAGTGAATGGGTATAGAGCATTAAACTGCTATCTCTCCACACATCCTCCAGGGTACTGCGTGTGCCTTCACACCAGGGCTACACATTCCCCCATGGTAAATGACAGCACTCCCGGGCTGTGAAATACAAAGAGACAGAAATTTTGTTTATGCATTAAACATTAACATTAACTCGTCCCATCCGGGAGGTAAGGATTTCTTGAACGTTGCAAACAAAACATTAAATGTAGAAAAGTACAAAATATTAAATATACATTTTCATATAATACACAGAAAAATTCTTGTGAAGGACCCGCACCAAACCTTCAACGTGGGTCCTGGGTGGGCTGCAGGACATATGAATGCAGACCTCACTCAGTGCCACACCACACGGGTTTTATTATTCAGAGGTAGTTGTGGTGGTTTTATGTAAAACCAAGATAATGCACAAGGTGCAACTATTTACAAGATACAGTTCTGGGCTGGCACAGTCCTCAGCCTCTGAGTCCATAACAAGAAAAAGACACATTATATCAAATCACATCACAATAAAGTGCAAAAACTTTTTATCTGATTACCCAGCCGGGCATTCTACTTTTGGCAATATATAAACATTATATACTCATAGAAACTGTACAAACTATCTTCACTTTTATAAAAACTTATGTACATCTTCTTAGTTGCGGTAAACCCTGTCTGGGTCCTACCGTTCTTCACATTCTCTTGACTTCAATGACATCTTCCACCCCGGGGGCTGGAACAATGCGATGGTCCCTAGATCCCATGACTAACAAGTCGTGTGCTGCTATTAGGGTCTGGGTCGCCACAGTTCTCGTGCGAACCTCTAGGGGCGCAACGGGTACTTTCTCCTTGCGAGACACCGATTGCGTTTCAATTTGCGTTACAGTTAGCGATATTGATCGTGTCATAGATTGCGATGGAAACTGGGTCGCAAGTTGCGATGCAGAAGGATGACTAGGTAATGTAGAGTATGTAGACGTTACTTCCATTTGCGAGGAACCTGCAGAGGGCGATGCTGGGGCACGACCTGGTGCTGTTTGAGCTGGAGACGGGGACGCTGCGGTAGTGGTGACGTTACCTGCGTCGGGGACGGGGTCACGGACGACTGTGACATTAAGGGCATACCACCCCTTCATACCCCAGTGCCGTGTGTATGTAACAATGTCTCCATTAACTAAGTCCCTCCCGGGATGGCCTTGCGGTAGGTGGGATTCTACATCACGTCTGCTGACAAAGACCCCTGGGTAGAGGCCCGGTTCTCTGATGAAGCCCCAGCCCTTCCGGAGCTGGAACTCTGTCACACACCCTTGCCGCCGCGGTTCCCTCAGAGTACCTTTTTCTCGACGGACACTTTCCTTGTCCGCGATCAGCTCTGCATGTTGCCGCTGTCGGTTCCTCTGCGCTTCCCGCTCTTCCTCCTGCTGGCGTTGTTGTTTCTCCTCACGACGCTGCCACTCACGTTCCCACTGGGCGGTGTAGGTGACGTCATCAAGACGCGCCATTTCGTCCCAGTCCACGTCTGGTAATGACGGACAGGACCCCTCCGGTGTCCCTGCCGGGGATCGATCATCTGCTGCGGCCTCCTGGCCGGGCGGGCGTTCCGGAACTGGCGGTACCTCCTCAACCTCCTTCGCCTCCACCGCTTCACCGGTGGGATCAGGATCGGTACTTTCGGGGGCAGCCTCCGGTTGCTCCTTTGCCTTGGGCAGCAGAAGTTTTGGTAACTCCAGACGTAGGGGGTCATCGAAGGGAGAGATCACCGCGTCCCACAGCCGCCGCTGCTCCAGGGTACGCCGGCGTCTCTCGATCTCCTCAAATCCAGGTTGTGGCAAAATCATTTTTTTTAGTCGTGCATTTTCTTCTTTGACTTTCAGCAATGCTTGCTGCAGGTGCAGGACCACGGATGGTTCCGGTGCTGGTGGCAACTTGGCTGGGGAGCGGGGCCTGCCTTCCTCCGCTTCCCTGCTCGGCTGCACACGTCCTGCTTCCATGATGTTCCAGAGCGTTCTCTCATCTCCCTCCAGAGACGTCCGGTCTCTTCCGTGGAGGCGGGGTTTGCGTCTCCTCCTCTTTGCAGGAAAGGTGAAGAGGAGGCGGACCTCCTTTGCTGTAGGGCAGGATCGCATGTTGTAATAGCACTTTGAGAGGGCAGGCATTTTCTTCGCGCCACAGGGGGGTACACGCCCACGAAGGTACGCCCACCTTCTTCTCCAGCGCCTGAGGGCGCGAATATGGCGACAAAGATGGTGATTTTTGGCGCCAAAAGTGCAAACAGTTCTTTTTCACAAAAACAATTCCATAGGCACACAGGGCTCGCAATTCTGCGAGTTTCGTATCCTGTTCGTGACGCCAAGTTGTATCGACCCGCCACCACAATTGTGGATTACCAGGGCAATGGGGTACTCAGAGCCGAGCCCATGGAAGTCTATGGGGTTTGTCACAGGCAGCGGTGGCTCGGTCTGTGGCCCTGGCGGTCTGGCGTATGTTGGGGGGAATATTTACAGGGGATAGATTTATATACAGTTCGTGACGCCACCTGTAGTCTCTGGTAATTTGTACCAGCGCTGCTGTAGATCTCTGAGGGGATGGTGAGGCAGCTAGATGTCGGGTCCCCTACAGGTGGGACTCTTCCCTCAGGTCGATAGTTATGATGGGGTTGTGCAGGAATGCAATCGAATAACACAGTCTCACACATCAGCGTCTTTCCATACCTTTTTACTTGCAAGATGGTTAGGCAGGTCCCAGGAGGCTGATCCAATGGAGGATGTGTTTCAAGATAGCAGCTGGACAAGTTAGGGGCCTCCTTTACTTTCACAAAGATGAGTTCAACCAGCATGAAGCATAGTTCCCTCTTTAACTCCAGCTTCTCTAAGCTGTACTGCCCGGTCAGTTTTGTGGTCGGAGCCTTCCTGCGATGAAACTAGGTTCTTCTCTGCTTGGCCTAGCTCAAAGTTCCTATTCCACCTGACCCCAGTTACGTACTGACACTCCAGGGGCTGCTTGCCGTTACCTAAGGTCCGGTAAGCCTCTGGGTTTTCTACCACCATGCGTGAAGCTATGGTGATGCTTCGGTCTCCAGTGACCGGTGACAACGTGCAGGACTTCTCCAATCCTATTGCACTCAGAATTCCTACCACTGTGCCTTTCGCCTTGTCCACGCTTGTAGCATAAGCACTCACACTTTCAAAGGTCATATAATCAATCCCTTCTTTTCTTCCTTCAGAGTTTGTTGCCAGAATCTCAGTATTCCTCTAGGCAGGAGCACGTCTCTGAACCTTCACTGTCCTTGGGACAGGAGACTGAAGTATCTGTACTAAAACTCTTCCTTCTCAATAAATGTCTTCAAGTGAGGTACAGCTCTGACCAGGCTGAGGTGATCTATATCTCGCCCTTACTGGCCTCCACTTGTTGAACTGCTGACAGAACCAGGCTGGAATGCTTCCACCCTCAGGTCCAGGCTAGACTGTGTCACGTCTGCCCTGTCCGAAGACAGGAAACTGACTGCCTCAATCACTCAATGAATGCACACTGACCACTCCCTACGAGTGACTACACTACCCTAAGGGTGTGTCTAGTGTATGTAGAGTGAATGGGTATAGAGCATTAAACTGCTATCTCTCCACACATCCTCCAGGGTACTGCGTGTGCCTTCACACCAGGGCTACACATTAGGATCCCATAACCATGTCACATAAGCATGGCTGTATACCATGTGTCACATTTAACATTCGTTGTCACAACCACAGAACAGTCTTTTTTTATCGGTACAGGGACATTTAGTCAAAAAACATAACCTAAAACAATGGCTATACCTCATAGGTCTAATTAGATATCATCATGGCTATAAAGCAGTATATAGACCTAAAATCCAAAAGGATATATCACCTGGCCATAACAGTATAAAATGTGGCAAATTTGTCATTAAACATGGCTCTAATAATGTTATCCAGAATCCCGCATATTCAAAGATTATCAATTCGGCACGTCCATTTGACAGGGCTCCAATATGTAGTCATCACGTGGCTTCCCTTGCCAATAATCCAGTCATGAGCGTGCACACCAGTCAATAGACGAGAAGAATATTTTACTATAAACATAAAGAACGAAGTTAAAAACAGCACACAGATAATTAAAACCAAAGGAAAACGGAGATATCTAGAGTCCTTTTACAGAAAGCAGGCAAAGGAAAGTTTCTCATTTAGTCCCCTAGGGGACATTGTATCCAAAGTTACAATCCATTGACATTCCAGCTGCGCCAAGGTGCGTTTAAGATCCCCGCCTCTAATGCCACACCGTACCGGTCAATGCCGACAAACTTGAGGCCTGTTGGATTGCACTTCTGGCGCAGCCGAAAATGCCGAGGGATAGTCTTCAGAGTACTAATATCCATGACCTCCTTTGCAGCACTTACATTCCGAATGTGTTCCCTAACTCTTATGCGAAGTTCCCGTGAAGTGAGACCCACTAGCTCAAGCTACATGGACAGGTGGCTAGATAGACGACATAACAGGTAGTGCAAGATATATAGTTTTTAATCCGGTGGCTCCCACCCCCACCCACAGTCGAAAAAGTCGATGCCCTACAGATCTTTTTACAAGCCAGACATGAACCGTATGGAAAGCAGCCCTGTCTCTGTACACCAGCACCAAAAAAACTGGGGGGATTAGCGACATGGTGGCTCCTGACCAGAAGTTCCCTCAAATTCTGTAGCATTACTCCAGTGACTTCCATTACAGTGCGCTAAAACCTGCCCTGCGGCATTACTGATAAATGGGCTCACCAGCTGCCCTCTGCCTTTATTGCTAGAGTAGACAAAAGCCTTCTGTACAGATTTAGATATTTTTCCATATCCCTTGTAAATAAATGTGGTCAAGTTGAATTTACCACTGCTTACCATTTATAGCCATGCTACAAAGTAAACAGGGCATTCTTCAGTAAGATTCTTCTCATTTCCTAGCAGTCATGAGGCTGTGTACAAGTGTCTTTTACCAGTATCTTTTACCAGTAGCAGCAATACCGACATAAATATTCTAATAATTCATTTTTCAGGATTCTCTTCAGGTGAGAAAGCAGTAAAGATAAAAGACTGAGTTATAAAACCTGTTGTATAAGAATACAGATCCATAAAATGCTTGCACCTTCTTATCCATTGTGACTTTTCTGTAGTATTATAATGTGCACTTCTCTATTCATGCTGGCATATCAGTGGAATACCTATCACAGAGGAGGTCTATACTGTTACTAAGTGAATAAAACCTCATTCAGATGTTACTGATTTTTCACATATATAAAAACACAGATAGAATTCTATGGGTTTGCAAAAAAAATATTGTATTGATCAACAGCACAGCATCCAATTTTTTACGGATACATTGTCATTAGTCATTATTAACGTAGGAAACTGTTTTTGAAATGTTATTCACTGCAGATATATAAATATGATGCCATACAGGTGAAAATACAGGTGAAAAATAGTCCATATTTTTTACGTAATGAAAATCAGACGATTTTCTATACATTTGTGTGAACTTACCCTTGTAATGTTAATCATGGACTGCACACTGATTGCATCCTTGTATTGTCATAAACCTATAGACTTGTGTGGATATTTTTTGTGTGGATAATTTTAATCCATGACTCGAATCTAACAAGGACATCTAAACAGCCCCATAGACTAAAATGGGTACGTGGTTTAACACAAATAGAACACATATGTGACTCACGGACATCTGATTGAGGCCTTAAAAGGGTTGCCTTGTCTTAAACTATAAGTATGTGTCACGCTATGACTGTTCATAATTAAGGAAAGGGGCCCTGAACCGTCCCTTGGACTGTGGCAGTAACTATCCCTGCTCCCAAAGAACCTCTAAAGGTGAGAAGGTTTGAGCCACCAGCTTTACTGTTCTCCTGTAAGCTGTCCCTTCCCCAGGAGGCCCAGGACAGAAATGCTAGTGTATCAACCCCCGGGATAAAAAAAGCAACAAACATACAAACACTCACCAAAGGTAGAGAGGTATATAGGAAAGGATTGACATGCACCAACCAAATGGGAAAAGGACAGTGAGGAAAGCATACACCCAAAATCAACACGCAGCAATCTTCAGTAGCAACAACGATCTCTAATTCAGCACAGTGTCTCCAAGGAGCTAGGAAGCAAATCTTTCACTTGCAAGGAAGAGAAGGTCTGGCCAGGATTTATAGAGAGAGGTAATGACCAGATCAGAAGAAGCTGAAATGGAGCTGCATGTTTCTGACAAGCATAGAAAGGGTCATTTACCGCTTCAGCAGCAAAGGAAACCAAATCCATTTAATATGGGACACAAACACAGGCATAATGGAAGATCTGCAACTCACAGTAACCTGGTGATCTTCTAACCTCAGATCTTCTAGAAGGACGTGGCACACTCATGACAATAACCACCCCTTCTACGAGGGGCCACAGGACCCTCAGGGCTGGGATTATCCGGATGGGCCTAATTAAAGGACAGTATCAACCTTTCGGCATTAAACTCAGATGCCGACACCCCCCTCTTCTCCTTAGGACCATACCCCTTCCAATGTACCAGGTAATGTACAGAGAGGCGAACTATATGGGAATCAATGATTTTTCGTTACCTGAAATTCTAAATTGCAATCAACAGTGGCTGTGTCAAAGGTGACGGTTCCACGGGCACAACCAGAGGCGTAGCTAGGGTTTTGGTTCAGGGGGGGCGAAACTTCTGAGTGGGCCCCTAACCAGGTAACCTTGATTGCAACTGGGTGATGCACCCTAATAGTGGAGGAGAACCTCAGCAGATTACTGTGCTGTTGCTAAAAATAATCTCTATATAAAGACCACCAATGATATTACCGCCATATGGTCAGTGGTAAATACAAGTCCTACAGAACATAAAAGAGATCACAGCACAGTTACAGATGGTGTCTTACCGCTGACGTTATTTCTGATGGAATCTTTCTCTTTTCCCGTCTTTTCCATCTGGAACAGACCCAACATGACGACTTCTCCAGCCAGGACCCGACTGCAGAGATTACAGCAAAGACACAATTCACTTCTCACATTCCAGCCCCATCACCATCTATTCCCAACCTGCACAAACTCCTCATCCTGCTTATACCCCAATGCTGAGCTGCTGCTGCTGTATGTGTCCCTATTACTGCACCTGCTGTGTGGAATAGTGTGCCCCTAGATGGTGAAAAAACCTCTAGAATATAGTAACGCCATGTGCAAGTGCCCTAAAAACCAGTGCCCACATTTTTGCCCCTAGAAACCTAGTAATAATGCACTGTGTGCCCCTTTGACAGTCACAGTAACTTGATTTTCCCTATAACAGTACATTCCCACTTTACATTTAATAATGTCCCGAGTCTCCCCCTGTACAGCTCCCCTATACACAGTATAATTATCCCTCACTGTATAGTACCACCCACACAGTATACTGACCACTTCGTAACCTGTTTAATGGCTCCAAAACTGTATGATGGCCCCCTCACTGTAATCTCTACACTGTATGATGGCCCTTAGATAGCCTCCATATAGTATAATGCAGACTCTATAGTATACTGCACTCCTCATAGGCAGATTCTATAGCATAATGCACCCCCATAGGCAGATTCTATAGTATAATGCACTCCGTCTCCATAGGCAGACTCTATAGTATAATACACCCCCCATAGGCAGACTTCTATAGTATACTGCACACATCCCCTCCCCATAGGCAGACTCTATAGCATAATGCACCCCCATGGGCAGATTCTATAGTATAATGCACTCCATCCCCATAGGCAGATTCTATAGTATAATGCCCCCGCATAGGACGACTTCTATAGTATACTGCACACACCCCCTCCCCATAGGCAGACTTTATAATATATTGCACACCCCCATAGGCACACTATAACATAATGCACCCCCATAGCCAGACTCTAAAGTATACTGCACTAACCATAGGCAGATTCTATAGTATATTGCACACCCCCCTCCCCATAGGCAGACTCTATAATATATTGCACACCCCCTCCCCATAGGAAGACTCTATAATATATTGCACACACCCCTACCCATAGGCAGACTATAATATATTGCACACCCCCTCCCCATAGGAAGACTCTATAATTTATTGCACATCCCCCTCCCCATAGGCAGACTCTATAATATATTGCACACCACCTCACCCATAGGCAGGGCAAGTTTTAGGCAAAGTGGGGCCCTAGGCAACATTTAAAATGGGGCCCCAAATGCTAACATATTGCACATCACACAGAAGCATTTCAGTTGTATTTAAATGCGCTGACTTCAGACCGCTAAATGAGTATGATCGACAATATTATAATCGTTCAACACTTGTTTCCCGGCCTCTTTCCATCGGCTGAGGAACAATGATGGGGACAGAACAATCACTAATAGATCCCCATACAGTATCATGTTATCAGCAGCACATCTACAGTTTACACCGGCAATGTGCTGCTGAGAACAATGATTTTTGTTCCGGCATAAACAATCCAATCACTCGATGAATAGGCAGCATTTTGCTTGCATATAGTATAATACACTCCCTATAGTCCTCCATATAGTATAATACACTCCTCAGTCCTCCATATAGTATAATACACTCCTCATAGTCCTCAAATAGTGTAATCCACTCCCTATAGTCCTCCATATATTAAAATACACTCCCCATAGTCCTCCATATATTAAAATACACTCAGTCCTCCATATAGCATAATACACTCCTCATAGTGCTCCATATAGTATAATGCACTGCCATAGTCATCCATGTAGTACAATTCACTTCCCATAGTATAATGCACCCCATAGTTCTTCATATGGTATAATGTATTCCCCATAGTCCTCAATATAGTATAATACAGCCCACATATAGTGTAATGCAGTCACCCTATAGAGCATAATGCAGCCACCCCACAGAGTATAATGTAAACTCCCCATAGAATATAATTGAGCCCCCTTATAAAGTATAATGTAGCCCCTCCAAAGAATAAAATGTAGCCCTCCTCATATAGTATAATTCAGCCCCCATAGAATATAATGTAGCCCCCTCATAAAGTAAGATGAAGCCCCCATACAATATAATCTAGCCCTCCATAGAATACAATGTAGCAACCTCATACAGTATAATGTAGCCCCCTCATAGAGTATGATGCAATCACCCCTGATAGAATATAATAAATATAATACAGACCCCATAGAATATTATGTATCTCTGAATAGAATATCATACATCCCGCCTCCACAAAGGAATATAACATAGCCCCCATAGTATATAACACAGCCACAAAGTATATACACAGCAAACATAGTATATAACACAGCCACCCCAAAAAATATAATATATCCCCAATAGTATATAACACAGCCCACATAGTGTACAGCACGGCCTGCATAGTGTATAGCACGGCCCACATAGTATATAGCAGGGCCCACATAGTAAATAGCAGTGCCCACAAAGTATATAGCATGGCCCACATAGTATATAGCACAGCCAACATAGTATATATCAGTGCCCACATAGTATATAGCAGGGCCCACATAGTATATAGCAGGGCCCACATAGTATATTGCAGGACCCACATAGTTTATAGCAGGGTCCACATAGTATATAGCAGGGCCCACATAGAATATAGCAGGGCCCACATAGTATATAGCACAGCCCACTTAGTATATAGCGCGGCCCATATAGTATACAGCAGGGCCCACATAGTGTATAGCGCGGCCCACATAGTATACAGCAGTACCCACATAGTATATTGCACGGCCCACATAGTATATAGCACGGCCCACATAGTATATAGCGCCGCCCACATAGTATACAGTAGGACCCACATAGTATATATCAGGGCCCACATAGTATATAGCAGGGCACACATAGTATAAATCACGGCCAACATAGTATACAGCATGGCCCACATAGTATACAGCACGGCCCACATAGTATACATCAGGGCCCACATAGTACATATCACGGCCCACATAGTACATAGCACAGCCTGTTATGAATGTGCTAGAGATGGTTTCTGAGCAGATGCTCCCTCTGGTGGTTACAGACAGTACTGAACCTTTCAGCGAGGAATGGCAATCTGGGATCACTGACTGGTCTGATATAAGGGAGGTTCCCTCCGATGATGGTTGCCAGTGATCAATTGTTCTTGTCTCAATTGTGTTTCCTGGTTCATTTGGAAGTTTGCTGAGTCTTGCCTGCATCTTCTGCTATCAGATAAGATATTTTCTGCTTATATTTTTGTGCTTGCTTGTTGCATAGTTCCCTGCACTTCTGTGGAGGTCAGCCAGGTCCCCTCCAGGGGCTTGTGCTCCTCTCAGTTTATCTGAAGCCACTGTTATTTGTTCATTTGCTTTTTCCTGTTTTTTCAGTGGCTGCGGCTTAGTTTTGTTACACCAGAGAACTGATTTAGGTGGTAGAGATCGTGTGATCTCAGGTGTTTTTGCAATCAGAAGAGTTGGTATTTTTAAGGGGTTTTTTTTTATTTCAGTGGGTATCCTTTCCTGTGCTTTTCTGTCTAGACAGATTGGGCCCCAGCGTTTGCTCATTCTATTTTCTGTCTGTGTCCGTGCTTCTTCTTGTCTAACCGCCATTACATGTTTGGGGGCTTCCTATTTTCTTTGGGGATCTGCTCCAGGGCCGATAGCTTTCCTCTTTCTGCCTTTAGGTGTAGTTATCTCTCAGGCTGTGACGAGGCGTCTAGGATCAACGTAGGAACGCTCCACGGCTACCTCTAGTTGTGTGGTTAGTTCAGGTTACTGCAATTCAATAGGTTCCAGCCTCTCTGGTGTATTGCCGTATTTGCTTTTTCTCCTCAGCTACCAAAACATAACAGTATCACCGGCCCAAACTGAAAATTATATGGTACTCACAGAAGGGTAAAATAGTGTGGAAAGAAAAAAAAAAAAGTTGTCAGAGTTGCCAGAGATTTTTTTTTTCCTGTTTGTTGCATTTTTTCTCTCTTTTTCTCTGGGTGCTGAGGAGGATTTTTTTTTTCTCTCAATGGAGCTTGCACAGTTGTCTGGCCGTGTGGATCAGCTTGCCACTGAGGTTCGGAGTATTGCTACCTATCTTGCTAGGTTGCCGGTTGTGGAACCTAGGATTCCCATGCCAGATTTGTTTTTGGGGGATCGGGCTAAATTTCTGAATTTCAAAAATAACTGTAAGTTGTTTTTTGCCTTAAAGCCTAAGTCCTCAGGGAACGCAGCACAGCAGATTCAAATTGTCATCTCTCTCCTGCGCGGCGACCCTCAGAATTGGGCTTTTTCCCTGACACCTGGGGATCCTGTTTTGAATGATATTGATGTATTTTTTCTGGCTCTGGGGTTATTGTACGATGAACCTAATGTCACTGATCAAGCTGAAAAAACCTTGTTGGCATTAAATCAGGGTCTTGAAGACGCTGAGTTGTACTGTCAGAAATTCCGAAAGTGGGCAGTCCTGACCAAATGTAATGATGATGCTTTGGCAGCCCTTTTTCGGAAGGGGCTGTCAGAGAATGTAAAGGATGTTATGGTGGGATTCCCTGCTCCCTCTGGTCTCAATGATTCTATGTCATTGGCTATTCAAATTGACAGACGTTTGCGTGAGCGCAGAGGTATGCGTGAGATAGTTTTGCCTTGTGAGCCAGCTTCTGAGCCCATGCAGTGTGATAGAGTGACTTCTGGGGCACAGCGTCATGAGTTTCGAAAGCGCAATGGGTTATGTTTCTACTGTGGTGACGCCTCTCATGCTATTTCAGTCTGCCCTAAGCGGGGAAGACGTTTTGCATGCTCAGTTGTCTTGGGTAGTGTTCAGACTAAATTTCTGTTGACTGTTACCCTGATTTGCTCCCTGTCCATATTTTCTGCTCAGGCTTTTGTTGATTCAGGAGCAGCTATTAACCTGATGGATTTTGGATTTGCCAAACGTTGTGGGTTTCCCATGATACCCCTGCGGAAGTCTATTCCCCTACTGGGCATTGATTCTACCCTTTGGCGGAGAATAAACCCCAGTTTTCTACTTAGGTGATAATGAGGGTTGAACCAGATCATCAGGAGAGTTGCAAATTTCTGGTGCTGTATAATCTGCATGACATTATTGTACTAGGTTTCCCTTGGTTACAGTCTCATAATCCTGTTTTGGATTGGAAATCTGTGTCTGTGACCAGTTGAGGCTGCCAATGTGTTAATGCCGACACTCCTGTTTTTTCTGCCTCTCCCCAGTCTCAGGATGTTCCTGACTGATTTTTCGGATGTATTTAGTGAAAGTAAATCTGCATCCTTGCCCCCTCACAGGAGCTATGATTGCGCTATTGAATTAGTGGCTGGTGGTAAATTTCCTAAAGGTCGCCTTTTTAACTTGTCTGTACCTGAACACGATGCTATGCGATCTTATATCAAGGAGTCATTGGAGAAGGGTTATATCAGACCATCCTCTTCACCCTTGGGTGTCGGTTTTTTTCATTGTGGCCAAAAAGGATGGTTCATTGAGGCCGTGTATTGATTATCGTCTCTTGAATAAGATCACTGTGAAGTATCAATATCCGTTACCCTTGATTTCTGACCTGTTTTCCAGGGTGAAAAGTGCTAGTTGGTTTACAAAGCTTGACCTCAGGGGGGCGTATAACCTTATTCGCATTAAGCACAGGGATGAATGGAAGACGGCGTTTAATACCCCAGAGGGGCATTTTGAGTACCTAGTGATGCCCTTTGGGCTCACTAATGCCCCTTCCGTCTTCCAATCCTTCATGAATGATATTTTCAGGGATTTTGTGGATAAATTTCTGATTGTTTATTTGGATGATATCTTGATTTTTTCCAATGACTGGGACTCACATGTGAAACATGTTCGGACTGTGTTCCAGATTTTGAGAGAGAATGCACTGTATGTGAAGGGATCAAAGTGTCTTTTTGGCGTACAGAAGGTCTCATTTCTGGGATTCATTTTGTCTCCGTCTGTTATTGAAATAGACCCGGTCAAGGTTCAGGCCATCTGTGAATGGGTCCAACCTACTTCATTAAAGGCTCTTCAGAGATTTTTGGGGTTTGCCAATTTTTATTGAAAATTTATTGGTAATTTCTCCGGTATTGTTAAACCATTGACTGATTTGACCAAAAAGGGTTCTGATGTGGTGAATTGGCCTCCTGAGGCAGTTTCTACGTTTCAGGAACTTAAGCAGAGATTCACTTCTGCTCCTGTTCTACGTCAGCCTGATGTTTCTCTACCGTTTCAGGTGGAGGTTGATGCCTCTGAAATTGGGGCAGGTGGCGTTTTGTCCCAAAGAGATCCAGAGATCTCTAAGAGTAACTCTTTTGCCTTTTTCTCTTGAAAATTTTCTCCAACTGAACGTAATTATGACGTGGGTAATTGGGAGTTACTGGCCATGAAGTGGGCCTTTGAAGAGTGGAGACATTGGCTGGAAGGAGCCAAACATCAGGTGGTGGTCCTCACGGACCATAAGAATCTGGTTTATCTCGAATCAGCCAAGCGACTTAATCCTAGACAGGCCAAGTGGGCCTTGTTTTTCACATGTTTTAATTTTGTGGTTTCTTTTCTTCCTGGCACTAAGAATGTTAAGGCGAATGCTCTCTCGAGGAGTTTCTTTGCGGACTCTCCTGAGTTATCTGATCCTACTGTTATTTTGAAAGAGGGTGTAGTTCTTTCCGCCATCTCGCCCAATTTGAGACTGGCTCTGGAAGGGTGTCAGGAGGATAAACCTGAGCGCTGCCCTATTGGGAAATTGTTTGTCCCAGACCAGTGGAAGAAGAGTGTGATGTCTGAGATTCATTGTTCCGCATTGGCTGGTCATCCCGGGATTTTTGGTACCAGAGACTTGGTGAGTCGGTCCTTTTGGTGGCCTACTTTGTCTCGTGACGTCAGGGAATTTGTGCAGTCCTGTGGGACTTGCTCTCGCTCCAAGTCTTGCTCTCGCTCTAGTGGTTTGTTAATGCCATTACCTGTGCCCAAGAGGCCATGGACCCATATCTCTATGGATTTTATTTCCGACCTCCCTGTTTCTCAGAGAATGACCGTTATCTGGGTAATCTGTGATAGGTTTTCCAAGATGATACATCTTGTGCCATTACCTAACTTACCTTCCTCCTCCGAATTCGTGCCTTTGTTCCTTCAGCACGTGGTTCGGTTACATGGCATTCCGGAGAACATTGTGTCTGACAGAGGAGTCCAGTTTGTTTCCAGATTTTGGAGGACATTTTGTTCTAAACTTGGTGTTCAATTATCTTTCTCCTCTGCTTTTCATCCTCAGACCAATGGACAAACCGAGAGAACAAACCAGACCTTGGAGACTTATTTGAGATGTTTTGTGTCTGCTGATCAAGATGACTGGGTCTCTTTTTTGTCTTTGGCTGAGTTTACTCTTAATAATAGGGCTAGCTCTGCCACCTTGATGTCTCCATTTTTCTGCAATTTTGGGTTTCACCCTCGATTTTCTTCGGGACAGGCAGAGGCTTCTGTCTGTCCGGCTGTTGACTCTGTTGTGGAGCGAATGCAGCAGATTTGGGACCAGGTAGTGGAGAGGTTGTCTCTCTCTCAGGAGAAGGCCCAACATTTTGCCAACCGGCATAGGACTGATTGTCCTCGGTTTAAAGTGGGGGACTTGGTTTGGTTGTCCTCAAGAAATATCCCTATGAGGGTTGCATCTCCAAAGTTTAAGCCTAGGTTCATTGTACCTTATAAGATCGTGGAGATTCTTAATCCTGTTTCTTTCCGTTTGCTTCTTCCAGGGACATTTAAGATCCATAACGTGTTCCACAAGTCCTTATTGAAGAGGTTTGTCGAGCCAGTGGTTCCTATGGCTGCGCCTCCTGACCCTGTTTTGGTTGAGGGCAATCTGGAGTATGTGGTTGAGAAAATATTGGATTCTCGTTTTTCTAGACAGAAACTCCAGTATTTGGTTAAGTGGAGAGGTTATGGTCAGGAGGACAATTCTTTGGTGTTTGCTTCGGACATCCATGCTGGGAGACTGATCCGTGCCTATCACCGAGCTCATCCTGATCACCTGGTTGCACAGGTGAGGGTTCGGTGACCCCTCCTCAAGGGGGGGTACTGTTATGAATGTGCTAGAGATGGTTTCTGAGCAGAGGCTCCCTTTGGTGGTTACAGACGGTACTGAACCTTTCAGCGAGGAATGGCAATCTGGGATCACTGACTGGTCTGATATAAGGGAGGTTCCCTCCCATGATGGTTGCCGGTGATCAATTGTTCTTGTCTCAATTGTGTTTCCTGGTTCATTTGGAAGTTTGCTGAGTCTTGCCTGCATCTTCTGCTATCAGATAAGATATTTTCTGCTTTTATTTTTGTGCTTGCTTCTTGCATAGTTCCCTGCACTTCTGTGGAGGTCAGCCAGGTCCCCTCCGGGGGCTTGTGCTCCTCTCAGTTTATCTGAAGCCACTGTTATTTGTTCATTTGCTTTTTCCTGTTTTTTCAGTGGCTGCGGCTTAGTTTTGTTAGACAAGAGATCTGATTTAGATGGTAGAGATCGTGTGATCTCAGGTGTTTTTGCAATCAGAAGAGTTGGTATTTTTTAGAGGTTTTTTTGGATTGCAGTGGGTATCCTTTCCTGTACTTTTCTGTCTTGATATATTGGGCCCCAGCGTTTGCTCATTCTATTTTCTGTCTGTGTCCGTGCTTCTTCTTGTCTAACCGCCATTACATGTTTGGGGGCTTCCTATTTTCTTTGGGGATCTGCTCCGGGGCAGATAGCTTTCCTCTTTCTGCCTTTAGGTGTAGTTATCTCTCAGGCTGTGATGAGGTGTCTAGGATCAACGAAGGAACGCTCCACGGCTACCTCTAGTTGTGTGGTTAGTTCAGGTTACTGCAATTCAATAGGTTCCAGCCTCTCTGATGTATTGCCGTATTTGCTTTTTCTCCTCAGCTACCAAAACATAACAACGGCCCACATAATATATAGCATGGCCCACATAGTATATAGCAGGTCCCACATAGTATATAGCACGGCCCACATAGTATATAGCGCGGCCCACATAGTATATAGCAGGGCCCACATAGTATATAGCATGACCCACATAGTATATAGCAGGGCCCACATAGTATATAGCACGGCCCACATAGTATATAGCACGATCCACATAGTATATATCACGGCCCACATATTACATATCATGGCCCACATAGTACATAGCGCGGCCCACATAGTATATAGCAGGGCCCACATAGTATATAGCATGTCCCACATAGTATATAGCACGGTCCACATAGTATATAGCGTGGCCCACATAGTATATAGCAGAGCCCACATAGTACATAGCACAGCCCACATAGTACATAGCACGGCCCACATAATATATAGAAGGGGCCTACATAGTATATTGCACGGCCCACATAGTGTATATCAGTGGCCCACATAGTATACAGCAGGACCCACATAGTTTATAGCAGGGCCCACATAGTATATTGCACGGCCCACATAGTATATAGCAGGGCCCTCAAAGTATATAGCGCGGCCCACATAGTATATAGCAGGGCCCACATGGTATATAGCAGGGCCCACATAGTATATAGCAGTGCCCACATAGTATATAGCAGTTCCCACATATATTATATAGCAGTGCCCACTAGTATACAGCACGGCCCACATAGTATACAGCAGGGCCCACATAGTACATAGCTCGGCCCACATAGTACATTGCATGGCCCACATTATATATAGCACGGCCCGCATAGTATATAGCAGGGCCCACATAGTATATTGCACGGCCTACATAGTATATAGCACGGCCCTCATAGTATACAGCAGGACCCACATAGTATATAGCAGGACCCACATAGTATATAGCAGGGCCCACATAGTATATAGCATGGCCCACGTAGTATATAGCACGGTCCACATAGTGTATAGCAGGGTCCACATAGTATATATCATGGCCCACGTAGTATATAGCATGGACCACATAGTATATAGCGCAGCCCACATTGTATTCAGCAGGACCCACATAGTATATAGCAGGGCCCACATAGTATATATGATGTCATCGCGCACCCGCTGTGTCAGAGACAGAGCAGGGAATGATGGGAGAGGGAGCGTCAGCTGACTTTCTCTCCTCCATCATTGCTTTGAACTGTACCGGCAGACGCAGGTGGGCCCCCCTGCCTCACAGGGGCCCCCATAGCGGCTGCATGATGTGCTGCTAGCTGGGGGCCCCTTGGAGAGCGGGGGCCCTAGGCAGCTGCCTGGTCTGCCTTCCCATAACACCGGCCCTGCACATAGGCAGACTATAATATATTGCACACCCCCATACCCATAGGCAGACTATAATATATTGCACATCCCTCCCCATAGGCAGACTCTATAATGTATTGCACACCCCCCTCCCCATAGGCAGAATCTATATTATATTGCACACACCCCCTCCCCATAGGCAGAATCTATAATTTATTGCACACCCCCATACCCATAGGCAGACTATAATATATTGCACACCACACCCTCCCCATAGGCAGACTCTATAATTTATTGCACAACCCCCTCCCCATAGGCAGACTCTATAATATATTGCACACCACCACCCCTCCCCATAGGCAGACAATACTCGCCTCTCTTCCTCCTGGTTCCTCCGCTGCTGACCGCCCACACATCTCCTCACAGAGGGCATCTAGCAGTGACATCATCGCATCCGCTGTCAATGTTGGCGTCGGTGATGTCAGACGCTGACAGGGGGATGATGTGAGAAGGAGCGTAATGCTCCTTCTCTCATCAATGCGGTCAGCTATATCGGCATCTAGCCGATACAGCTGAACTTGGGATGATGGGCAGAGGGCCCACTGCTGGCACTGGGCCCCCTCCCGCCTGCTCAGGTACCCCATAGCGGCTGGGTGGCAGAACAGGGAGATCGATTCTGCCTGCTCTGCCTAACTCTAAAGCGGTACAGTTACAGTAGTTGCAGCTCCGGGTGGGCCCCCTCAGAGCGCGGGGCCCGGGGCCACCGCCACCTCTGCCCCCCCGGCAGCTATGCTACTGGGCACAACAAATTTCTTGAGCAAAAACCTGTGAAAAATATGGATCTTGAGAGTCGGCGTAAGCTTGAAAAGAAAAACTACAGGGTTGATTACAGCGACCACCTTATAAGGACCAATAAACCTAGGACCTAGTTTCCAAAAAGGAGCTTTCAGTTTAATATTTTTGGTGGATAGCCATACTAAATCATTCACCTTCAAGCCGGATCTGACAATCGTTTCTTATCAGCCATACGTTTGTATATGTCCCCAATGATCTTTAAATTATTCTGAACTCCTTTCCACACTGATGAGAGCAAAGAAGAAAATTTAACCTGGAACCCCCGAAGACTCATCTTTACTGAAGGTACAGAATTGTGGATGGAAGCTATATGCACAAAAAAAATGGCGACTTATTAGTGGACTCATTACGATGATTGTTTAACACAAACTCAGCCACTGGTAGAAAAGACCAATCCTCCTTGTTATCTGACACAAACCAATCCTCCTGGTTATCTGACACAAAACATCTGAGGTAAGTCTCCAAACTTTGGTTTAGGCATTCAGTCTGGCCAATAGTTTGAGGATGGAACACCGAAGAAAAAGATGGATGCAATGAGAACAAAACACCCCACAAAATTTGTTGGCATATGCAACAGATTAGGACTTATTATAAGTAAAAGGAGGACTTTATGCTGACCTGACAGTATATGGCGATGTTGTGTAACGTTTCCTTCTGTTTAATGTATTGTATAAGAAATAGTCTCACTTGTACTTTCACTTTCGTTTTTTTCCTGTTTCCTGATGCAATGCTGAAATGACTGTGTTAGGGTCTGCGAAACGCACCTAATAGGTATAGTAGAGAGGTGCGTTCGCAGCCGGGGTCCACCGTGCAGGCGAAGCCCGCTGCTAGTAAGATGGCGTGAGTAGCGAACTCTGTTATCCCGCAGAGTCGCTAAAATAAATGCCGTAGCGCGCTGTGGCAGTAAGTGCGACTCTGTTAATCCCCAGAGCCGCTAACGGGAATGCCACAGCGCTATATGGCGATAAGTGCGAACTCACTTAGCTTCAGTGAGCCACAAACTAAAATGCTAGGGCGCTGAACCAGCGTTATAAAGCGAACCCTGTTGCGTCACAGAGCCGCTGAGAAAAAGACTGTGTCCTGTTAACACCACAGGGATACACAGATAACTGCTGTGCGGATAGCAGTCCGTGATCATGCAGACAGCAACGCAATCAAGCAATCTCCTCACCGGAGAAGACGGTATTCTAGGGGCTTATTTCAGCCAAGCCCTAACCACTTGCACTCAAATCTCCTCACCGGAGGTGCCGGTATTCTAGGGGCTTATTTCAGCCGAGCCCTAACCACATGCGTGCATGATCACACTGGTGCAAAGCACATAATGCAATTGATACTAGCGCATTGGCGGCCCAGCCATGCCACCCTTTTATAGTAACAGCTACAGGACCTGCCAGAAACAAGGACCAATGAGAAACTGTTCCAAAACACATGTAGTTTCAGGACCTTCCTGGCGGACCAATAGGAGCTGCTGCAGTACCTGAACATGTGACCCCTGATCTCCAATGAGAGATCTTACCCTGGGCATGCTCAGAAGGGGAAACGCAGGACTTCGTCCCAAAGACGTCTGTTCCAGCACTGGCTATAATAGAAGATCCAGGAAGGGCAGCAGCAAGTCTCTGCACAGTATTGGAATGAGCAAGATGCTGGGACCGACGTCTCTGCTGAGCAGACTCCACTGCGGACGGAGATGGATGGGGGACCGCAGCAGGACTAGTTTGAGACTCCCTTGTACAGCAGCGGGAACTCGAACACTAACAGACTGTGCATTCTTCCTTTACATCATGTTGTTAGAAGTAAAAGCTTGTTATCCCATGAATCCTGCTCTGTGAAGTTTTCTACTGCAAAGGTGTGGATTCAGAAGCTGTGCAACAAAATTTAGATACAAATTTGGGGACCCTGATCTGACACCACATCAGAGGGAACCCCGTGAAGCTTCGCAATTTCAGTGACAAACACCTGAGCCAGTGTCTTGCCGTTAGGGAAAGCTGGCTCAATTTTATTAAACCTATCTACCACAACTAACATAACAGTTTTACCAGAGGATGAAGGAAGGTCTCCAAGGAGCTAGGAAACAAAGCTTTCACTGTGAAGGAAGAGAAAGTCTGGCCAGGTTATATAAGGAGAGGTAATGACCAGATCAGAAGCAGCTGAAAATTAGCTACATGTTTTTGACCAGCATAGAAAGGGTCATTAACCTCTTCAGCACCAAAGGAGACCAAATGAATTTGCTATGGGACACATACACACAGGCTAAAGGCATGATCTGCGAATCAAAATACTTAATGATCTTCTAAGCCCAGATCTCTCACACCTGTAGTTTTACTGTTGCTGTGTTAAGCTCACAATGAATTTAGCCTTCAGATTTCACTGGTCAAACTGTATGCACCAGGCATATAAGACTATGCGGTATTTTTGCATCACAGCTATTTATTTTCTGTATGATTTTTTACATATACAGTAGGGGAAATAAGTATTTGATCCCTTTCCCTTGTAAGTTTGCCCACTGACAAATTCATGAACAGTCTATAATTTTAACATTGAGAGATACAGTGGGGAAAAAAGGTATTTAGTCAGCCACCAGTTGTGCAAGTTCTCACACTTAAAAAGATGAGGCCTGTAGTTGACATCATAGGTAGACCACATTTATGAGAGTCAAAATGAGAAAACAAATCCATAAAATCACCTTGTCTGATTTGGCAAGATTTATTTTGCAAATTATGGTGGAAAATAAGTATTTGGTCACCTAAAAACATGCAAGATTTCTGGCTCTCACAGACCTGTAACTTCTTCATTAAGAGGCTCCTCTGTCCTCCACTCATTACCTGTAGTAATGGCACCTGTTTGAACTTGTTATCAGTATAAAAGACACCTGAAATGGGTGTTAGGGGAGTATAACTGTGTTTGTTATTTTTATACAAAAATGGAAAAGTGTGTTTTGTTTTGATTTCAAATAAAGGACTTTATACTTGCTGTGTCTTTATTTACCATATAACTATAGGATTAGTAATGGGTTGCAGCCCGCAGCTGTCAGTTTTTCCTTACTGGTTATCAAAAATATAGGGGAACCCATGCCATTTTTAAAATTTATTTATTTATAGCACGGGCGGCTGATGAATACTCCCATCAACTGCCGCTTGCTCTCGTTGTTATCAGTTGAATATAACTCTTAACATTCTACCCTGCTCGTGCTGTTTGCTGGCAAAGCAAGGGAGAATAATGAGAGCCGTCTTCAACATCCGGCGCCGCAGAACACTGCAGCTTCCCAGGCGCCGGTACATGTGGTACTAATGTAGCACATGGGCGGCACACGGTTGCCACACGTATGCCACAAGTATTACACACACTGACCAACGGATATCTCCGGTACTGTTTTTTCCGGTACCGGAAATATCAGGACATGTGAAACAGGTCTAAGGCTGGAGTCACACACAACCACAAAAAATCGGTCCGTTTTAGACGGTCGACAATCGGATCAAAATAAAAACATCACACATCCTTCTGGCATCCGATTTTCCTTCAAAGATGCGATTTAATCGCATGTGTGTGTACCTTGTAACATCCGATTTTCATCCGACTTGCGAGATTTTCTCGCAGGCTTGCAAAACTGACATATAATGGATCCAAAAGAATAGTATTTAAATGCCAAAAGAAAGAATAGATATATACACATAGAGCACATATATTATATATATATATATATATATATAATATATATATGTCATTGTGACATATATATATACATATATTTATAATTCTTACACTTCTACATACTGTTATAGCCGCTAATTCAATTGCCGGCTTCAGTGAAATCACAGAAGCCGACATGAAATGATACATTGTTTCCACACATTTAACCATGTAATTTCATGTATTTTTATATATGTTTGAAACATACAATTACATGAGTATATGTGTGCTAAATTTCAGACATGTAGGGGTTAATTAAAGGTGTAAATTCGTTGAAAAAAAATGCGTGGGCTCCCGCTGTATTTTCTCCACCAGACAGACAAAGCAAGCGAGTGGGGGCAGATAATAACAGCCTAGGGAGGGTACATTTTTTTTGTGCCCCCCTCTGGCTACTAACATCTGCCCCCAGACACCCCAGAAAGGGCAAATCTATAATTAGATTCGCCCTTTCTGGCACTTTGCCGTCTATTCCCATTGCCCTGTAGCGGTGGCGAATGGGTTAATAAGGGGTTAAAATGACCTTGCAATTGAAAGGTCACTTTAAGCCAGGTTAATAATTGATAGCTGTCAATTAGACAACTATCAATTATTAATCCTATTGTATGAAAGAAAAATCAAACACACACAGTTTAATAAAAAATAAGTTTAATGAAATAATCACACAGTTTTTGACCATATTTTATTTTCCTGCTAAAACCATTTCCTGTAATAAAAATAAAATAAAAAAGCAAAATTATACTTACCAATCCAATGTACAGTCAGGTCCCACGGTGTAATCCATCAGAAAGGGTTAACAGGTTACAGGTCGCAGAGAGCTAATAATGCTGTCTCAGACCTGTATTCCCTGAATGAATAAGTTCCTCTCCCAGCGAAAGTAGAGGAATAGATTCATGAATGGAGCTTAATTGATTTATTGCCAATTTAACTGTAGTGACCTGACCTAAAGGGAAAGTGGATACAATCAATTAAGCTTCATTCATGAAACACATCCTCTCCTGTCGCCAGGAGAGGAACTTATTCATTCAGGAGCTTTGAGCTGAGCATGCAGGATTACTTGCACAGCTTGGCTCAAAGCTAGTTAACCCTTTGTGAAGGATTACAGCGTGGGACGTGACAGATCAGCGGAATAGGTAAGAATAATGTTGTTTTATTTCTTTTTCTTTATTTTAGGAGATCAATGGCTTCGCACGGATTAAGTGTAAAATAAAATATGGTCAAAAAAATGTGTTTTTATTTCATTAAAATTATTTATTCTTAAAGTGTGTGTGTTTTTTTATTTACTTCAATAGGATTAATAATTGATAGTTGTCTAATTGACAGCTATCAATTATTAACCTGCCTTAAGGTGACCTTTCAATTGCAAGGTGACAGTAAGGTGAGATTAACCCATTCGCCACCGCTACAGGGCAATGGGAATAGACGGGCAAAGTGCCAGAAAGGGCGAATCTAATTATAGATTTGCCCTTTCTGGGGTGTCTGGGGGCAGATGTTAGTAGCCAGGGGGGGCACAAAAAAAATGCACCCTCCCTGGGCTATTATTATCTGCCCCCACTCGCTTTGCTTTGTCTGTCTGGTGGAGAAAATACAGCGGGAGCCCACGCATTTTTTTTCAACGAAATTACACCTTTAATTAACCCCTACATGTCTGAAATTTTGCACAAATACACTCATGTAATTGTATGTTTCAAACATATATAAAAATACATGAAATTACATGGTTAAATGTGTGGAAACAATGTATCATTTCATGTCGGCTTCTGTGATTTCACAAAACCCGGCAATTGAATTAGCGGCTATTACAGTATGTAGAAGTCTAGGAACTATAAATATATGTATATGTACATGTCACAATGACATGTATATATATATATGTGTTCTATGTGTATATATCTATTCTTTCTAGTCTTTATTAAAGCTGTCAGTGTGATTTTACAGTATAGCCGGGGATGAATTGCCGGCTTTTCTAAAGGACACCGATGCGATTTAATCGCAAGTCACACAGTGTGCTCCGTTTGTAATCAGATTTTTCATCGCTCCCATAGACTTGCATTGGCGATAGTCGACCCACAATCGGTGACAATCGCAGCATGCTGCGATTGTACACGGACGTTTAAAACGGACCACAAAAAATCTGATACTGGGAGCTGCTCCATAGATTAACATAGGTCCGACTGCAATGCGATATTTCATCGCATTGCAGTCGTCCGATTTTGTCGCCAGTGTGACTCCAGCCTAACAGCCCGATACTATTTACCTGCAGAGTACTACTGTATTAGCAGGCCAATTGCCTTTCTGGATTTGACAGATTCCTTTTAAGGTAAAATGTCTCAATAGCATAAATCCAGAAGGGTTAACAGTTCTGTTTTGTTGCAAATTGGTTGAGAACAAGACAGGTTGCGTCAAATTCACAGCTGCAAGATAAATTGCAATACTCAGCGAACCTCTAATATGGAAGTTTAACCCCTTAACCACCAGGGGTATTTCTGTTTTTGCATTTCTGTTTTTTGCTCCCCTTCTTCGAAGAGCCATAATGGCCATGTGGAGGCTTGTTTTCTGCTAGATGAGTTTTACTTTTGAACTACACCATAGCTTTTACCATATCGCGTACTGGAAAACATGAAAATAAATCTACGTGTGGAGAAATTGCAAAAAAGTTCAATTCCACAGTTGTTTTTTGTTTACAACGTTCACAAAATGCTAAAACTGACCTCCCATTATGATTCTCCACGTCATTATGAGTTCATAGACACCAAACATGTCTAGGTTCTTTTTTAAGTGGTAAAAAAAATATCCAAAATTTGTAAAATAAAAAAATAGCGCCATTTTCTGAGACCTTTAGCGTGTCCATATTTCGTGATTTGAGGCTCAGTGAGGGCTTTTTTTTTTGCGAGCTGAGATGACATTTTTATTGATACAATTTTGGGATAGATACAATTTTTAATCACCTGTTATTGCATTTTATTGCAATGTTGTAGCGACCCAAAAATGTAATTCTGGTGTTTTGATTTTTTTTTCTCGTTACGCCTTTTACCAATCAGATTAATTCTTTTTGTATCTTGATCGGGTGTTTCTGAACATGGCGATACCAAACATATATATATATATATATATATATATATATATATATACATTTTTTTATAGTTTTGTTTTGAATGGGGCAAAAGTGGGGTGATTTGAACTTTTATGTGTTTTTTTAATATTTTAAAAACTTTTTAATCTACTTTTTATTTGCATCAATAGTCTCCATGCGAGACTAGAAGCTGCAATCATGTGATCGCTTATGGCACACGTAGCAGGGCTGGGCGGCGCTCATAGCAGTTCGGCTATGACAACCACAGGGGTCTCCTGCAGACGGCGCCCTGCAATCATGTGACAGGGGCTCCGATAGGTGGAGCTAAGACGCATATCTGGTTTGTGCGAGTTAAATGCCGCTGTCAAAGATTGACAGCGGCATTTAACTAGTTAACAGCCGTGGGTGGATCATGATTCCACTTACTGCTGTTACGGGCATATGACAGCGGATCAGATCAGCTGTCATGTGCCAGAAAAGGTGCTAGCTCAGTGCCAGAGCTCACACTAAAGAGGGGGATATACACGTCATAGGTTGTTAAGAGGTTAAAGGGAATCTGTCAGTAGGTTTTTGCTACCTCATTTGAGAGCAGCCTAATGTAGGTAAAGAGAAGCTGAATCCAACGATGTATCGCTTAGATCACTGGGTGCAGCTGTTCTGACACAACCAGAGTTTTTAGATTTAGCAATAAAGCACAGCTGTGAAAGCTATCTCCACTCATATCATTCTCTCAGTGTACAAAGTCCATAGACAGTGAGCTGCTTAGTTGCCGGACTAGTCCAGCAATGTTAATCTCTTAATGATAAATCCTTCAGGCTAAGTGCACACGTTCAGGAATATTTGCGTTTTTTTCGCGTTTTTTCCGCGATTTTCTGCGTAAAAACGCGAAAAAAACGCAAGCATTAAGCATCCTATACATGTTAATTGATTCCGCATGTTTTGGCCACATGTTGCATTTTTTTCCGCAAAAAAAAACGCTTCGCGGAAAAAATAGCAACATGTTCATTAATTTTGCGGAATGTAAGCGGTTCATGTGCGGTGGTACCCAGGGTCTGGAGGAGAGGAGACTCTCCTCCAGGCCCTGGGTACCATATCCCTGGTAAAACAATAATTAAAATAAAAATAATGACATTCTCACCTTCCGGCGGCCCCTGCAGCTTTCCCGCCTTCAGCGTCGCTCCGGCAACTCACGGTCCCAGGAGTGCTTTGCGAGAATCACCCAGATGGCGTAGCGGTCTCGCGAGATGCTACGTCATCGGTGTGATTTGTCGCAATGCATCCTTGGGACCGGAGTTGCCGGGAGCGTCGCTGAAGGCGGGAAGGCTGCGGGGGCCGCCGGAAGGTGAGAATATCATTATTTATTATTTTTTTTATTATTTTTAGATTAGATCTTTTTACTATTGATGCGACATAGGCAGCATCAATAGTAAAAAGTTTGTCACACTTGTCAAACACTATGTGTGACTCGTGTGATCAACCTGTCAATCAGTTTTCCAAGCGATGCTACAGATCGCTAGGAAAACGCTAGCATTCTGCAAGCTAATTACGCTTGCAAAACGCTATTATTCTGGCGGGAATACGCATACAAAAAAAGTGCGTATTTCCCGCGGGAGAAGTGCGGGATTGCCGCGTAAATTTCCGCGGCAATTCCGCAACGTGTGAACTTAGCCTCACAGTTAGTAAACAACAGCACTCACTTTGACAAGTGACACATCCCTGAATTCTGTGTTTCACCCTCTATCTCCTGCTGTCCTCAGATTACATAGCAAAAACCCGCAGATTCCCTTTAATCTGATAATATGAAAGAATTATTATGCTGTGCATTCATTTGATTATGTTGGGATATTAAATCTGCTGATTAGAGTAGCGCTAAATATCACATGCTATAAATATACTATTCCTAGAGGAGTGTGAGATAATAGAGCCAGACCTCTCATGGTAAATAATGCATACATTATTGAATGGGCTAGCATCATTGACAACCTCCATGACTGCAATGTCAGTTTTATTGAGTCCTCCTCAATCTGCCCTTCAAACCACTGCATCTGCTTATGCTTTCGGCTGCATTTCGCTGACTGCTAAAAAGCAGGTGATCGTTTCTATTTGGATGTACCACTGATCATGTGATCAGAACATGGTGGAACGCTGTATTCCATGCAAAACAAAGAGGAATGCTGAAAATACGGTAATCCTGAGCAGAGATTCCTAGCAGGAAGGGACGCATCCGAAGCCTTTGCAAGGTAAATTCGTGTTTACAAAGAATGACCGCAATTATTAACCCATGCTTGCACAGGCCTTTGTTTCCTTCTCACAAAAGAAGCAGCCGGGAGAAAAGGACAGAGCTGGCCGGGTGCGATGCTCCAAGGCATCGCCGCCTCTCGCATCCAAGCAGCTGCTGACTAATTCCCGCTTTATAATCTCTATAGGGTTGACACTGAGGCTTTATTTGTGTTACAGGATTTGATGGCAAGAATTATGATGGAGCATCTTAAATATTCTGAATAGGTGCAGCCTTTTAGGCATTTCCTCGGCCTGGAAATTTCAAGCATTTAGCTGTTTACTGCTCTTCTTATTTGAATATGCAAATCGGCCACATTAGTATCAGCATGTAAATGACAGAACCTGATCAAATATTTTATTATAATTTTGAAGTAGTTTTACATAATATTAGTTAAATAGTCTAAATATGGAAACAAAGGCATCCAAGGCGCGGTAATCTTTGCTTGCTGTCCTAAAAGAATAAACCCTTTTATCTGCTGCCATGCCATGTTGTTTTTCTACGGAACTGCAAAAGGAATTGTTGTTATTTCCTTTAATAATCCAGCTCCTATTCTAAGGTTGTTAGAAAACGATCTGGTGTAACACTCCTTTCTGTAACGTGGCTTGTTCTGGATATATAACGCCTCCATTGAGACATACAATACACTACAGAAAAACTATAGTAGATTGGTTACATAATTTTCATTAGTTTGTTTTTTTCAAGTGTTTCTGTTGAACCACAATTCAAAAACAAAGTCTGATTTTCATTAGTTAATATTTAGTACATTTAAATAGAAAATTAGTTTTATCAGTTTCAAGTTATTTCAGTGACCATTGTGGGTTTTTCAAACTTTACCAGAAGGGGACCAATAATTGTGTCCGTGTGTACATGTGATAAGCCTGTCATAAAGGACAAGAGCACAGATGCTTCACACAATTGGGATTGAGGTCCTTGGGGCTGCCAAAGAAAATTATTTTGACTTTTAGTTGCACAGTAAACGCCTCTGTTATCATCCACGTCATATCATGAACAAAAACCATTTTGGAAATAAATCATAATCATATCTACCTTGCTAATATGCTTACTTAAAGGGATTGTCCAATACATAAAACATCTATGCTTAAGTCCTAACCACTTTTATAATTTGCTTTATTTTTAAATTCCCTGGTGTTCTACTTATTTTTCTAATCTCTATATCTGATTTTTTTTACTTTACTTCCTGTGAAGTATCCTTTGAGTGGAGTCTCAAATACAATGTCATCAGGAAGATGGCCCTGCACTCACTTCCATGCAGCTTCTCGCACCACCTGAAATGGGACTTCATCTTATGTCAGCGCTGCAGTCACCTTTTTTTCTCCGCCTTCCTTGATGATGTCTGGAATCAATCATGGTGATGGTGGCAGGGAGAAGTGATTGCAGCTCCTATCACCGCCACACTACTTTTATCCCTACCAACCTGTTATCTTCATTCCTCACCAGCACACTTCTATTTTCATCATCTCCTTCTTCACTGAAATCAGGTGTGGTGATAGAAGCAGTGTAAGTGACAGCAGTGCAGCCTCACAAATTCTATCACTGCCCTGAGACAAATCATTATCAGGGGGCGGTACTCAGCCTGCTTCCATCACCACCCTTAGGCCTCTTTCACACTTCAGTCGTGTGACGTATGCCCAAGTGTGAAAATGGCGGATCCGTCAGAAAAGTGTAAATACGGATGTAAAACGGATCAGTTTTCTGACGGATCCGCCAAGAAGTGTTCACCCGGAAATGATGAAATTTTCGTTCCGGAAAATGTAAGTTTGCAAGTCCGGACTGAGGAGAGAGAGAGAGAGACCCCGGACAGTTTTGGCAGCATTTTCAATGGTTTTCTATGCAGGCGACGGATCCGCTGGCAGATTCCGTCAAAGACGGATGCCAGCGGATCCGCCGCCCATAGGCGGCCACTATATAAAATGGCTGATGCGGCGGATCCGCCACACTCCGCCATTTTGGCAGACCGAAAAAATGTTTCATTGGACGTTTTTCTGAAATGACGGACGCCAATTTTTTGGCGGAACCGTCAAAAAACGGACCTAACGGACGACCATCCGTCAAAATCCGCCACTAATGCAAGTCAATGGGAAAAAACGGATCCGCCAAAAAAAAATGGCGGATCCGTTTTTTTCACATTTTCACGGATTTTGACTGACGTCGCACGACTGAAGTGTGAAAGAGGCCTTAATGGTGATTCATTTTAGGGCAGTGATAGAAGTTATGGGGCAACACTGCTATCACTCACCCTGATTCTATCACTACCCACTCATGACTTCTAGTTTAAGTGAATGAGATGGAGGTGACAGACGAAGGCTGACAGTAGGAAGAGAAGATGCAGGCAGTGGTTTGGACAAATGAAGTGTGTTGGCAGAGTGAAGCTCACCTCACCTCTCGGTGCCTCCATCATCATCACCACAATTGATTTCGATTGTCATCAGGGGGATGGTAATCAGAGAGCGAGAGGCTGTGGTAAGTGACTGCAGCGCTGCCCTGTTATGATGCCCCATTTCATAGCTGGTGATAGAAGCTGCGGAGAAGTGACTGCAAGGACATCCTCCTGTGACATCCTGTTTGAACTTCCCCTCAAACGAAATTTCAAAGGGAGTAAAGTAAAAAAAAAAATCATATAGGGATTTGCAGGTTATGGAGACTGGTAGGGAATTTTATAATAAAATAAATTACAAAAGTAGTTAAGACTTAAAAATTTATATGTTTAAAGTGCTTTTTATGTTTTGGACCACCCCCTTAAAACGCATTTTTGACTAAAGTCTGTTGTTAGATTATAAACCCTGTTGTGGAAAAGCTCTTAGTAGGCCAATCTAATCCTTTGCTGAAAAAATGGTATTTAAATCATTTACTTTGTATTTCAGCTTTAGGATGTTGTACATCTTGGTAGAAGTATGAGAAAATGGAACAAAAATAACACAAAACTTTATAAAGCTGTTTGCAGATTGTCAGCCAAGTAAACGCTGTAAACATGTAAGCTCTGAGAAAAGATGCTGGACATGTAGAAGGGTAAATGGAGTAGGTTTCATGGAACAGATTGGAAGAAAAAGGCCGTACAGTACGGTGATGTAGGCACAGATGGTACTTGTGCACACTCACACTTAGGTTTGCATACTATGAATGGTAAATAGTCAACGTTTCAATAAATTTAGGCACATCTTATAGACTGAAAAATATATTTTAGCCTTAAAGATCACTCCCAAGTATCCACCCCTAGCCGTCTCCTTTTGCTGTCCAGAGTAATTTATTTTGAGCAGCATAGTTCAACACAGGAAATGTGGGCAAGTCTTTGCCTTTTTGCTCCTGCTCTCCTGCCTGTCTACCTGCATACAGGCAGTATAAATCCACAGGATTCCAATTTTGGGCAGAGAAGCCATTGGATATTGACAGTTACAGTACATCCTGGGAAGTGAGGGAAATTCCAGCTTCTTTAGTGCTGACAAAATGCTGACGAAGAAAAAGTACTCACTCAAAAAAGGTCCTTGGATATTAGACTAGTCTAAAATTGTGGGGGTGAGGGCAGTAAGAGCATGCTTTTACTCTGGCGACAGGTACCCTTTAAATACAACTCATTAGTGATAATTGGTTCTCAGTCCACCACATAAACATCATAGGATCACTCTATTACCAATATTGTCTCTTGAGGTGCTCTTTTTAACCTGATAATGACCAAAGGCAGTAATTTACATAGCTTGGTTCTGGGCTTTAACTCCGCTCAATTGAAACTTCTATAGGACTTGGCAATCACGAAAACAAAGAACATTGACTATCTCTCTCTCTATATATATATATGCAGTACAGACGAAAAGTTTGGACACACCTTCCCATTTAAAATTTTTTCTGTATTTTCATGACTATGAAAATTGTACATTCACACTGAAGGCATCAAAACTATGAATTAACACATGTGGAATTATATACTTAACAAAAAAGTGTGAAACAACTGAAAATATGTCTTATATTCTAGGTTCTTCAAAGTAGCCACCTTTTGCTTTGATGACTGCTTTGCACACTCTTGACATTCTCTTGAAGAGCTTCAAGAGGTAGTCACCGGAAATGGTCTTCCAACATTCTTGAAGGAGTTCCCAGAGATGCTTTGCACTTGTTGGCCCTTTTGCCTTCACTCTGCGGTCCAGCTCACCCCAAACCATCTCGATTGAGTTCAGGTCTGGTGACTGTGGAGGCCAGGTCATCTGGCATAGCACCCCATCACTCTCCTTCTTGGTAAAATAGCGCTTACACAGCCTGGAGGTGTGTTTGGGGTCATTGTCCTGTTGAAAAACAAATGATGGTCCAACTAAACGCAAACCGGATAGAATAGCATGCCGCTGCAAGATGCTGTGGCAGCCATGCTGGTTCAGTATGCCTTCAATTTTGAATAAATCCCAAACAGTGTCACAAGCAAAACACCCCCACACCATCACACCTCCTCCTCCATGCCTCACGGTGGGAACCAGGCATGTAGAGTCCATCCGTTCACCTTTTCTGCATCGCACAAAGACACGATGGTTGGAACCAAAGATCTCAAATTTGGACTCATCAGAACAAAACACAGATTTCCACTGGTCTAATGTCCATTCCTTGTGTTCTTTAGCCCAAACATGTCTCTTCTGCTTGTTGCTTTCCTTAGCAGTGGTTTCCTAGCAGCTATTTTACCATGAAGGCCTGCTGCACAAAGTCTCCTCTTAACAGTTGTTGTAGAGATGTGTCTGCTGCTAGAACTCTGTGTGGCATTGACCTGGTCTCTAATCTGAGCTGCTGTAAACCTGCGATTTCTGAGGCTGGTGACTTGGATAAACTTATCCTCAGAAGCAGAGGTGACTCTTGGTCTTCCTTTCCTGGGGCTGTCCTCATGTGAGCCAGTTTCTTTGTAGCGCTTGATGGTTTTTGCAACTGCCCTTGGGGACACTTTCAAAGTTTTCCCAATTTTTCTGACTTACTGACCTTAATTTCTTAAAATAATGATGGCCACTCGTTTTTATATACTTAGCTGCTTTTTTCTTGCCATAATACAAATTCTAACAGTCTATTCAGTAGGACTATCAGCTGTGTATCCACCAGACTTCTGCACAACACAACTGATGGTCCCAACCCCATTTATAAGGCCAGATATCCCACTTATTAAACCTGACAGGGCACACCTGTGAAGTGAAAACCATTTCCGGTGACTACCTCTTGAAGCTCACCAAGAGAATACCAAGCGTGTGCAAAGCAGTCATCAAAGCAAAAGGTGGCTACTTTGAAGAACCTAGAATATAAGACATCATTTCAGTTGTTTCACACTTTTTTGTTAAGTATATAATTCCACATGTGTTAGTTCATAGTTTTGATGCCTTCAGTGTGAATTTACAATTTTCATAGTCATGAAAATACGGAAAAATCTTTAAATGAGAAGGTGTGTCCAAACTTTTGGTCTGTACTGTATATATATATACACTAGAAATAGGCCCGATGCTATAACATCGGGAGTGCGGTGAAATGAACATCTGTGTATGCTTAGTGGTGCTGACAGGAGCAGTGCGTGTAGAGCGCGCAGTTGTGGCTGTTACTGCGCATGTGCGGGAATTGCTGCCACGAACTGTGCCTGCACAAGTGACATACATGTCACCACTATTCCCGCGCATGCGTAGTAGCATCCTGTTCTGGTATGTGGCTCCCCCCGTCCCTGACCTGGTATGTGTGGCTCCCCCTGTCCTGTCCTAGTATGTGTGGCTCCCCCCGTCCCTGTCCTGGTATGTGTGGCTCCCCCTCCTGTATGTATGGCTCCCTGGTCCCATCCTGTATGTACAGCTCCCTGGTCCCATCCTGTATATATGGCTCCCTGGTCCCATCCTGTATGCATGGCTCCCTGGGCCCATCCTGTATGCCTGGCTCCCTGGTCCCATCCTGTATGCCTGGCTCCCTGGTCCCATCCTGTATGCCTGGCTCCCTGGTCACATTCTGTATGCATGGCTCCCTGGTCCCATCCTGCATGCATGGCTCCCTGGTCCCATCCTGTATGCATGGCTCCCTGGTCCCATCCTGTATGCCTGTCTCTTGGTCCCATCCTGTATGCATGGCTCCCTGGTCCCATCCTGTATGTATGGGTCCCTGGTCCCATCCTGTATGCCTGGCTCCCTGGTCCCATCCTGTATGCCTGGCACTCTTGTCCTATCCTGTATGCCTGGCTCCCTGGTCCCATCCTGTATGCTTGGCTCTCTTGTCCCCTCCTGTATGCCTGGCTCCCTGGTCCCATCCTGTATGCCTGACTCCCTGGTCCCATCCTGTATGCCTGGCTCCCTGGTCACATCCTGTATGCATGGCTCCCTGGTCCCATCCTGTATGCCTGGCTTCCTGGTCCCATCCTGTATGCCTGACTCCCTGGTCCCATCCTGTATGCCTGGCCCCCTGGTCACATCCTGTATGCATGGCTCCCTGGTCCCATCCTGTATGCTTGGCTCCCTGGTCCCATCCTGTATGTATTGCTCCCTGGTCCCATCCTGTATATATGGCTCCCTGGCCCCATCTTGTATGCCTGGCTCCCTGGCCCCTTCCTGTATGTATGGCTCCCTGGTCCCATCCTGTATGCCTGGCACCTGGTCCCATCCTGTATGCATGGCTCACTGGTCCCATCCTGTATGCCTGGCTCCCTGGTCCCATCCTATATGCCTGGCTCCCTGGTCCCATCCTGTATGCCTGGCTCCTATCCTGTATGCCTGGCTCCCTGGTCCCATCCTGTATGCCTGGCTCCCATCCTGTATGCCTGGCTCCCTGGTCCCATCCTGTATGCATGGCTCCCTGGTCCCATCCTGTATGCATGGCTCCCTGGTCTTATCCTGTATGCATGGCTTGCCTTGGCTCGGCTCCCCCGGTCCTCACTCGACCTCCCCTGTCCTCCTCCGTCCTCCCCGGTCCTGCTTGCATGGTGGCTGCACCATTCCTGCATCTCTCTCTGTTTTCCCAGCTTCCAGCAGCACTTCCTGTATTCAGCGGTCAGGTGATACCGCTCATTAAAGTAATGAGTATGCGCTCCATGCCTATTACTTTAATGAGCTGTACCACGTGACCGCTGTATACAGGAAGTGCTGCTGGAAGCTGGGAAAACAGAGAGAGATGCAGGGACGCTGCAGCCACCGCGCCAGGAGTGGGTGAGTATGCTGTCAGAGCTGCTCTCTCCTGCTGCTCCCCCTCCCCGCTGGCTTATACTCAAGTATATACCGCATGTCACTTGTGCAGGCGCAAGTGAAACTGCCGCAGTGCCTTATGAGATTCGGTGACAGCGGCCAACTGGCAATTATATATGTAGATTTTCTGATGATATATCCCCTGTATTAAACTCTATACGTAGTTCAATCTCAGCAAAATGTCAGCTGGCATTGCTGCAATTATCATGTTGGTGTAGTGGAAGGGATTTCTAAAAATATACCTCCTTGGAGCATGTATGCTTTCATTATTTGTAATGGCCGGTGCACTTTCTAATGCTTTCATTCTGTACTCAGCGGAATATACAGAAATGTCTATGACTGCAAGCTCAAATGAGCCATAGAAGAAGAGCCTTTCCTGTTCCTCAATATCAATGCAGCAAATAATCATGTCATCATTGCTTCTTAGCTATCTTTCTTAAAGGCAGTCTGTCACCCTTCAAATCAATATAAAACGATCTCTTCAGTGATATAGGGGACTTAGGCACTATAAAAAACATACTAACACTGTATCTGCTAGTTGTACATTATTATAGTGCCTGAGAGAAATACTTTTAAATCACATGCAATGAAAGGGCTTTGGTGCACCACTGGTGAAGCCAAGAGTTCGGAGCAGCATTATGCCTCCTCATTTCATAGAATCATAGAATCATAGAATGGTAGAGTTGGAAGGGACCTCCTGGGTCATCTGGTCCAACCCCGTGCTCAAAGCAGGATTCACTAAATCATCCCAGACAGATGTATGTCCAGCCTCTGTTTGAAGACTTCCATTGAAGGAGAACTCACCACCTCTCGTGGCAGCCTGTTCCACTCATTGATCACTCTAACTGTCAAAAAGTTTTTTCTAATATCTAATCTGTGTCTCCTCCCATTCAGTTTCATCCCATTGCTTCTAGTCTTTCCATGTGCAAATGAGAATAAAGATAATCCTTCTACAATGTGACAGCCCTTGAGATATTTGTATACTATATTAAGTCACCTTTCAGTCTTCTTTTTTGCAAGCTAAACATTCCAAAATCCTGTAACCATTCCTCATCGGACATGGTTTGCAGACCGAACACCATTCTGGTCGCTCTTCTCTGAACTTGCTCCAGTTTGTTGATGTCTTTTTTAAAATGTGGTGCCCAAAACTAGACACAGTATTTCAGATGAGGTCTGACCAAAGAGGAGTAGAGGGCAATAATGACCTCACGTGATCTAGACTGTATGCTTCTGTTAATACATCCTAGAATTGTGTTTGCCTTTTTTGCTGCTGCATCACACTGTTGACTCATGTTCAGTCTGTGATCTATTAGTATACCCAAGTCTTTTTCACATGTGCTGTTGCTTAGCCTTATTCCTCCCATTCTGTATACGCTTTTTTCATTTTTATTTCCCAGATGAAGTACTTTGCATTTTTCCCTGTTAAAAACCATTCTGTTAGTTGCTGCCGACTGCTCCAGTTTATTTATAT
>JARQOD010000001.1:671157789-671330354 GCA_033576555.1 Oophaga sylvatica | reverse complement strand
CTTCACTGCAGGTGAGTCACATATGCAAACACATTTGTATACATGCACTGCTTTTTCGGTGATTACTTCGACCCACACACACAAATGGTGAGTCACATATGCAAACACATTTGTAAACATTCACTGCTTTTTCGCTGATTACTTCGCCCCACACACAAATGATACACTATTTGAAAGGTAAACTTGCCCCTTCAGCAAGAAAAGAGCCAAACAAATCACACATTCACAATTTTATCACTAGAAAGACACAATGACCTGCAGGTGGCACCTCAACCAGAAGACAGTTTTTGGCCTCCATTTATCAAACCAATTTATTGTATTACTAAAATACCTGTCTGTGTTCATCATCTCATGAAATACATTTACATTTGACCAGCTTGCTTTTTCTGAAATTGCCTGTGCCCCAACAACCAATGTGCGAAAATTTCGCACGGGCCAAGCTAGTATACATGAATGAGTGGGTCTCATCCAATTACAGAATGAAATCAGAGCATTCTACGTTTTTTTTCTCACAGCAAATCGGTATGAGAAAAAAGTGTTTATCAGCACTGCCTCATTAAATAACATCGGTCAGTGTGCTATCTGGTAAAAAATCAGATAGCAGATGCCTGATTATTCTGTGTATAGATACACTGCACAATACCTCTTCTCTTGTCCTGTATACTGGGTGTAATTCTCAGTATCTGTATTATTCTGTATATACAGTATACTCTGCACAGTACCACTTCTCATGTCCTGTATACTGGGTATAATTCTCATTATCTGTATTATTCTGTATATATACACTGCACATCACTACTTCTCTTGTCCTGTATGCTGGATGTAATTCTCAGTATCTGTATTATTCTGTATATACAATATACACTGTTCAGTACCACTTCTCCTGTCCTGTATACTATTTGTAATTCTCAGTATACTGTATGTATTATTCTGTATATATACTGCACATCACCATTTCTCCTGTCCTGTATGCTGGGTGTAATTCTCATTATCTGTATTATTCTGTATATATACACTGCACATCACTACTTCTCCTGTCCTGTATACTGGATGTAATTCTCAGTATATGTATTATTCTGTATATACAATATACACTGTTAAGTACCACTTCTCCTGTCCTGTATACTATTTGTAATTCTCAGTATACTGTATGTATTATTCTGTATATATACACTGCACATCACTACTTCTCCTGTCCTGTATGCTGGGTGTAATTCTCAGTATCTGTATTATTCTGTATATATACACTGCACAGTACCACTTCTCCTGTCCTGTATACTGGATGTAATTCTCAGTATCTGTGTTATTCTGTATATATACACTGCACCACTTCTCCTGTCCTGTATACTGGGTGTAATTCTCAGTACCTGTATTATTCTATATATATACACTGCACAGTACCACTTCTCCTGTCCTTTGTATATACACTGCACAGTACCACTTCTCCTGTCCTGTATACTGTTTGTAATTCTCAGTATCTGTATTATTCTGTATATATACATTGCACAGTACCACTTCTCCTGTCCTGTATACTGTGTGTAGTTCTCAGTATATGTATTATTCTGTATATATACAGTACAGACCAAAAGTTTGGACACACCTTCTCATTCAACAATTTTTCTGTATTTTCATGACTATGAAAATTGTACATTCACACTGAAGGCATCAAAACTATGAATTAACACATGTGGAATTATACATTACACTTTACAAAAAAGTGTGAAACAACTGAAAATATGTCTTATATTCTAGGTTCTTCAAAGTAGCCACCTTTTGCTTTGATTACTGATTTGCATGCAGAAAAGGTGAACGGATGGACTCTACATGCCTGGTTCCCACCGTGAAGCATGGAGGAGATGGTGTGGGGGTGCTTTGCTGGTGACACTGTTGGGGATTTATTCAAAATTGAAGGCATAGTGAACCAGCATGGCTACCACAGCATCTTGCAGCAGCATGCTATTCCATCCGGTTTGCGTTTAGTTGGACCATCATTTATTTTTCAACAGGGCAATGACCCCAAACACACCTCCAGGCTGTGTAAAGGCTATTTGACCAAGAAGGAGAGTGTTGGGATGCTACGCCAGATGACCTGGCCACCACAGTCACCAGACCTGAACCCAATCGAGATGGTTTGGGGTGAGCTGGATCGCTCACCGCTTCAATTTTGAATAATCCCCAACAGTGTAACCAGCAAAGCACCCCCACACCATCACACCTCCTCCTCCATGCTTCACGGTGGGAACCAGGCATGTAGAGTCCATCCGTTCACCTTTTCTGCGTGCAAAGCAGTAATCAAAGCAAAAAGTGGCTACTTTGAAAAATCTAGAATATAAGACATATTTTCAGTTGTTTCACACTTTTTTGTAAAGTGTAATGTATAATTCCACATGTGTTAATTCATAGTTTTGATGCCTTCAGTGTGATTCTACGATTTTCATAGTCATGAAAATACAGAAGAATCTTTGAATGAGAAGGTGTGTCCAAACTTTTGGTCTGTACTGTACACTGCACAGTACCACTTCTCTTGTCCTGTATACTAGGTGTAATTCTCAGAATCTGTATTATTCTGTATATATACACTGCACAGTACCACTTCTCCTGTCTTATATAATGGGGGTAATTCTCATTATCTGTATTATTCTGTTTATACAGTATTCACTGTTCAGTACCTCTTCTCCTGTCCTGTATACTGGATGTAATTCTCAGTATCTGTATTATTCTGTATAATATTCACTGCACAGTACCTCTTCTCCTGTCCTGTATACTGGATGTAATTCTCAGTATCTGTATTATTCTGTATATATACACTGCACAGTACCACTTCTCCTGTCCTGTATACCTGGTGTAATTCTCAGTATATGTATTATTCTGTACATATTCATTGCATAGTACCACTTTTCCTGTCCTTTATACTGGGTGTAATTCTCAGTATCTGTATATACAGTATACAGTGGGCAAGAAAAGTATTCAGACCCTTTTAAATTTTTCACTCTTTGTTTCATTGCACCCAGTTGGTAAATTCAAAAAAGTTCATTTTTTTCTCATTAATGTACACTCTGCACCCCATCATGACTGAAATAAAAACAGAAAAGTAGAAATTTTTGCAAGTTTATTAAAAAAGAAAAACTGAAATATCACATGATCATACGTATTTAGACCCTTTGCTCAGACACTCATATTTATGTCACATCCTGTCCATTTCCTTGTGATCCTCCTTGAGATGGTTCTACTCCTTCATTGGAGTCCTGCTGTGTTTAATTAAACTGATAGGACTTGATTTGTAAAGGCACACACCTGATATAAGACCTCACAGCTCACAGTGCATGTCAGACCAAATGAGAATCATAAGTTCAAAGGAACTGGCCAAGGAGCTCAGAGACAGAATTATGGCAAGGCACAGATCTGGCCAAGGTTACAAAAGAATTTCTGCAGTACTCAAGGTTCCTAAGAGCACAGTGGCCTTCATAATCCTTAAATGGAAGAAGTTTGGGACCACCAGAAGTCTTCCTAGACCTGGCCGTCCAGCCAAACTGAGCAATCGTGAGAGAAGAGCCTTGGTGAGAGAAGTAAAGAAGAACCCCAAGGTCATTGTGGCTGAGCTCCACAGATGCAGTGGTGAGATGGTAGAAAATTCTACAAAGTCAACTATCACTGCAGCCCTACATCAGTCGGGCCTTTATGGCAGAGTGGCCCAATGGAAGCCTCTCCTCAGTGCCAGACATATCTAAGCCCGCATAGAGTTTGCTAAAAAAACACATGAAGGACTCCCAGACTATGAGAAATAAGATTCTCTGGTCCGATGAGATGAAGATAGAACTTTTTGGTGTTAGTTCTAAGCTGTACATGTGGAGAAAAACAGGCACTGCTCATCATCTGCCCAATACAATCCCAACAGTGAAACATGGTGGTGGCAGCATCATGCTGTGGGGGTGTTTTTCAGCTGCAGGAACAGGACAACTGGTTGCAATTGAAGGAAACATGAATGTGGTGAAGTACAGAGATATCCTGGATGAAAACCTCTTCCAGAGTGCTCTGGCCCTCAGACTTGGCCGAAGGTTCACCTTCCAACAAGACAATGACCACAAGCACACAGCTAAAATAACAAAGGAGTGGCTTCAGAACAGCTCTGTGACCATTCTTGACTGGCCCAGCCAGAGCCCTGACCTAAACCCAATTGAGCATCTCTGGAGAGACCTGAAAATGGCTGTCCACCAACGTTCACCATCCAACCTGACAGAACTGGAGATGATCTGCAAGGAAGAATAGCAGAGGATCCCCAAATCCAGGTATGAAAAACTTTTTGCATCTTTCCCAAGAAGACTCATGGCTGTACTAGCTCAAAAGGGTGCTTCTACTCAATACTGAGCAAAGGGTCTGAATACTTATGACGTGATATTTCAGGTTTTTTTTTTTAATAAATTTGCAAAAATTTCTACATTTGTTTTTTTTTCAGTCAAGATGGGGTGCAGAGAGTACATTAATGAGAAAAAATGAACTTTTTTGAATTTACCAAATGGCTGCAATGATATAAAGAGTGAAAAATTTAAAGGGGTCTGAATATTTTCCGTACTCATTGTTTACTACACAGTACCACTTATCCTGTCCTATTGAGAGGTGGAACTGGACATAATATCATTGGAATGTCAGTGAAATGTCATTATTGGGTTATTATTTTCTACATTCCTATGGGCAAAAAAAAAAAAAATCTTGAAAAACCTGTTTAAATGGGTTATCCCATATTTGGAAGTTATGCCTTTTCTTTTGTATAGTGGATGACTTTCCGTTACTTGTGGATCTGACTGCTGGGGCCTCCATGATCCTGAGAAACGTAGCTTTGAGGATCACCATCTAAATGCAGCTGTAGTCGATCATATGCACAAGTGGCTATTCAAATAACTCCTTTAAGAGAGTGGTGAGGGGCATGACAAAGTAAAATGGGCTGGTGGGGTTTGTGTACCACGGCTGCTTTTTGGCCCCAGTCAGGCCCTGCCCTGAATGGTACATAATTGAATGAAACCACTCATAAAAAGAAATGATAGTACAAATGTGGGTTCAATTTTAGAGATGACCTTTCTTATCTATACAGGGTTGGCATCAAGTCTTTTGTCTATTCATTTGCTAGGAAGTAATTATGTTCCTGAAGTTCTGTTCATGGGACAATAAAAGCTGGTTGTTAAGCTAGTTTCATACAATTATTTGCACTCTTTAAAATCTCTTCTATGTCATTTAGTCTTAGAGATCATGTTTCTGCCCTGCAGTTATTTTCTTCCAGATCTATAAACAACATTAAATTGTTTTGAGAAAAAGTTATTTTGGAAAATGGGAAAATTAATTCTTTGCATAGTGGTGCTCAGACTAGAAAGGTCACCAAAATATTGTAAGGGGTCAGCGTCAACTAGTTTTCTATCCAGATAATGCTGACTTTCTAATTACTAACCTGTAATGGCAGTTTGATTATGGATGCAATGATTTTTTTAAACCCAATATTTCGGGTCCATAGCTCTCAGGAGTAGAAAGAGCCAAGAACTGTATCTTTCTAAAGAACCGAGAACGGTAACAGCTTTTGACCATGGGAGACCTATAATTCATTCTTCGAAGGTCTTCTCTAAATATAACAGTGCAATCTACTAGATTTTTATTAACTTTTCATTAATGTCAGCGTGGATCAGTTTGATCACAGTTTCTGGAAAGAGTAACTCTTAGTTACATTAATTATTAACTATCAGGTTAGCACAAGCATCTTCCTGTTACTTCTGGAGCCTAATGCTGTACAGATTGAAATATAAATGGTAGGAACCAACAAATGTAGCATATTTCATGTTAATCAAATTCATAATATCAATGGTGAGTAAATCTGATTGGTGTACCTTTCATAATTGTTATTATGTACACAACTATCATTGTTATCATTAATGATAATACTGTATTATTTCATAGCTGTCTTTCAATAAGATGTGTCTAGCACTGATGTTGAGGGATTTGCATCATAAGCTGGTACAATCAGTGCATATGCCAGTTGTGTGGGTAATTTTTACCTTAACCCCTTCATGACCGGAGCTTTTTTTGTTTTTGCGTTTTCGTTTTTTGCTCCCCTTCTTTCCAGAGCCATAACTTTTTTAATTTTTCCATCAATATGGCCACGTCTGGGCTTATTTTTTGCGGGGCGAGTTGTACTTTTGAACAGCACCATTGGTTTTACCATGTCATTTACTCAAAAATGGGAAAAAAATTCCAAGTGCAGTGAAATTGCAAGAAAAGTGCAATCCCACACTTGTTTTTTGTTTGGCCTTTTTGCTAGGTTCACTAACTGCTAAAACTGACCTTTTTTAGTTTGCTAAAAAAAAAAAAAAATTGCCCCATTTTCTGATATCCGTACCCTCTCCATTTTTCATAATCTCAGATTGGGTGAGGGCTTATTTCTTGCATGCCGAGCTGACGTTTTTAATGATACCATATTGGTGCAGATACGATCTTTTGATCGTCTGTTATTGCATTTTAATGCAATTTCACGGTGAACAAAACAAAGTAATTCTGGCATTTCAATTTTTTTCTCGCTATGCCACTTAGCGATCAGGTTAATCTTTTTTTTATTGATAGATCGGGCGATTCTGAACCCGGCGATACCAAATGTGTATTTTGATTTTTTTTATTATTTTATTTGGAAAAGGGCGAAAGGGGAGTGATTTGAACTTTTAAATTTTTTTAATTTTTTTAATATTTTTAAAAACATTTTTCTGTGACTTTTGGCATGCTTCAATAGCCTCTATGGGAGGCTAGAAGCTGCCATAGCTCGATCGGCTCTGCTACATAGAGGCGATGTTCAGATCAATAGAATAGTAGAATTACAGACTTGATATGATACAGTAAAGATGTATATCTTCGTACCGTGTTAGCCAGTAGATAGAAAAATATTTAGAGTTGAGAGTCCTCAGTGGTTGATACCTTTTAATGGCTAACTGAAAAGATGGTAACAAATTGGGAGTTGAGAGTCCTCAGTGGTTGATACCTTTTAATGGCTAACCAATTTGTTACCATCTTTTCAGTTAGCCATTAAAAGGTATCAACCACTGAAGACTTGATATGAGCACTGACCACAGGGTGGCGATCATAGCCATCAGGCATCAACAACCATAGTGTTCTCAAGGAGACCTCTGGCTGTCATGCAAACACACTGGTGACCAGTGATCATGTGACGCGGGTCGCCGGTGTCGTATTTCCGGACGGATGGCCGAAAGCGCTTGTTCAATGCCACTGTCAGAGTTTGACAGCGGCATTTAACTAGTTAATAGCTGCGGGCGGATCGCGATTTCACCCGTGGCTATTGCGGGCACATGTCAGCTGTTCAAAACAGCTGGCATGTCCCAGCTTTGATGTGGGCTCACCACCAGAGCCCACATCAAAGCGGGGGATACTGACATCGGCGTACTAGTACGTCCGATGTCAGTAAGGGGTTAAAGAGGTTGTCCACTATTTTATAATTGACGATCTACTCTTACGATAGGTCATCAATGTCTGATTGGACAGGATCCGACACCAGTGTTGGCGGAGGTGGTCTCCGGCCGCTACCGTTCGATTGCTGATAAGCTCCTTTTGCTAGTGGCTTCCTCTGGTCATTGCACTCCCGCCGCCTATTGATTTTAATAGAAGGCAGATGTGTAGTACCCTGCCACGGCCACTATCAGAAGACGGAGCAGCTCCACAATCGGGTAGATCAGTCTTGCGACCGTTGCTGACACCGAAAACAGCTGATCGGCAGGAGTGCTGGGTGTCGGACTCCAACTGATCAGACATTGATGAACTATCCTAAGGATGGTTCATCAGTGAATAAGTACTGGATACCTCTTTAACAATACATTGTTTACTAATCTAAGGTGGCACAGTTAGCATGGTGTCTTGACTATGGCAGTTACATAAAACTGATTGAGACCCGAGAGGGGGAAGAAGGAGGGTGGAACAGGGACATTTCTGAGGTGACCATATAAATTACAGTAGCTCTACGATAACCATAGCATAAAAAATAAATGGCAAATTATGACTGTCAATGTAACAAATGCTCTAGCAGAGCAGAAAAAATACTTCACAGACTAAATAAATAACAACAACCTGTGCACATTTTATTATTTAATTGGAGATATGTTTTAAGTTTCAAAAAAATTCTAACTAGCAATACTTCTAAATTGTGATTTTTTTTTTTACATATACTTTCACATATCACAGCATTGAAATTGCAACACCAAGAAGGAAAAGCTGTGGCATTATGGAAATCACAGTTTGATAGATATGTTACTACTGATATACAAATGATGGAAAAATGGAAACAAAATTTTCAAAACATCAAGATTCAGTCAGTTTTGAGCATGAGTGACACACTCAGAAATACATGCACTTATACGCCTTAGTACATTATTAGTGAGGTTATTAAGGGTTTTCTGAGGAATGTCCTGCCCAGCCGAATGTATATCTGCACACAAATTCTCAAGATCTGTTTCTTACAGCTCCCTTTGCAATTGCCAAACCAAAAACATCCACATGTGCCTGATAGGAGACAAGTCTGGAGACACTGCAGGCCATGGTAGCACGTTTAGGCCACACAGGTAGCTCATGGTAGTTCGAGCAACATGGGGCCTGGGGTTCTGATGTTGAAAAACAGCTCCTGGGACACTTTGGAAAAATGGCCATATCACTGGTTCCACCACTAAATCTCTGTAATGTAAAGTGAATCTGTTAGTGCACCTGAAATGAAGGCTAAAGGGGTCCGGCTACTAGTTAATATGCCACACAATCCATAATCCCAGGAGTAGGACCAGTGTGATGCTCCCTTGTGACATTCACTTTATGACATTGCGCCCGTGGTCTTGTCAGATTTGAAAAATGACCTGTAATGATTCATCCTGTACTACTGCAAGTGAAAATGGACACGAACTATGGAAAGTATTTGCACAACAATGAGCTATGGGCCAGACTTCATACTACAAATGTTCCATTGACCTCGCGCTACCGCTTTCAAAGTCTATCAAAGTGCAGAGCAAGATCGCAATGAAGGCTGGAATGAAGGTCTATCCTCTTCAGTGATGAGTCCCTCTTTTGCTTTGGATGTAGTGATAGCCAGAGATTGGTCTGGAGAAGACCCTGGGTAGGGCCATGAACATGATTTAACACAGGAGAATGTGAAGTGTCCCTGAAGTTGTTTTTCAACATGACATCGCAAGTCCGAATGTTGATCATGCTACTGTAAGCAGTCTGCGTGACCTCAATGGGCTACCATGGCATGCAGAGTCTTTAAACTTGTCTCCTATCTAGCAAGGAGCTGCCAGCAGCGGATCTTGATGATTTGCATGCCCAAATGCATTCAATGTAGCAGAACATTCTTCAGACAACCATTAATAGCTTCACTGATAGCAAGCCAAAGTGTGCAAGTGCGTGTATTTCTGTGTGTGGTGTCCATACTCAATACTGAATTAAGTGAGATGTTTTGTACATTTTGTTTCCATTTTTTCATTATTTGCATATCAGTAACATCAATCCTGTGATTGAATTACTGGAATTATTTACATAAATCTTTTACAAAGGCTAAGACAGATCAACTTACGCAATTTTCTTTTTTCAGATCAATTGTATTGGATGATGAGGGAATGGACATCCCATTTGATTCAGCAGAAATCAGACCAGGTAGGAAAATCATACAGCATCTGCTTTTATTGTGATGTTAAATTATTCAGCAAGTCGCCTGTGAAGTCACATATACCGTAAATGCTAGAAATAGGTGACAAAAGTTATTTATAGATTTAGCAAGTCTTATTACACTTGTATAGAGATTTCAGATTAATTAGATTGCAGAGAATAGACTCAGGGCCTCATTTTTCCAGCAGTTGTGTTGATTCCACAAAGCTGAACAGCAATCTCATAGGCTTTTCAGATATTCGCCATAAAATCCAGATACACTTAGCAAATGTTATATATTGTCGGTGACTTCATATATTCCTGTTGACTGTTTGCATTATTTTTACACATTTTGGCATATCCACAGATTTGCTACAAACATGGGCGAATTAAGAGGAGCCAGGGCCACCAGGCAGTTTTGAAGGCGAGGGCCCCCAGGTACCCGATGTATCACGTGATATGTCACATGATCCCCTTTGATGGATCATGTGAAAGGTCATGCGACTAAACACAGGTGTTCCGGGGCTAGGGCCAGCGTTAGCTGCAGGCAGACTAGGCAGCTGCCTAGGGTCCCCGCTCCCCAAGGGGCCCCCAGCCAGTAGTGTCCCGCTAACACACAGCCGCTATGGGGACCGTGAGTCAAGGGGGCCACCCGGTGCCTGCGCCGACCCCCCCCACCTCCCCTCCCACATTCATAGATGCCGATACTGTTGAAAGCAATGATGAAGGAGAGAGTCTCAGATGACGCTCCCTCTCCCATCATTTCCTCTCTGCCTCTGACACTGCAGGTGCGCAATGACGTCACTTCATTGCACACCCACTGTGTGCCGAGCAGTGCAGCTGCTGAGACCGGAGCAGAGTCGAGAGCAGCGCGGGGAACGAGGAGAGGTGAGGATTCTGTGTTTTTTTTTTTAAATCTATCAGTGAGGGAGTACTGGACTGTGGGGCTGGATTATATTCTATGGGGGAGGGTGGTGGCTACATTATATTCTATGGGGAATGGGCTGTATTATATTCTATGAGGGAGGCTGCAACATACTGTGAGGAGGCTATATTATACTATATGAGGGGGGCTACATTATAGTCTATGGGGGCTGCATTATATTATATGAGTGGGGCTGCATTATACTTTTTGAGGGGGCTGCTTTATACTATATTCTATGGGGGGCTGCATTATATTCTATGGGGGTCCTGCATTATACTCTATGAGGGGACTACATTATATTCTATGGGGGCTGCATTATACTATATGAGAGGGGCTGCATTATATTCTATGGTGTGGCTGCATTATATTCTATGGAGGGCTGCATTATACTCTGTGAGGGGGCTACATTATATTCCATGGTGGGTGGCTGCATTATACTCTGTGAGGGGACTGCATTATATTCTATGGGAGGGCTGCATTATATTCTGTGGAGTGGCTGCATTATACTATATGGTTGCTGCATAATACCCTATCGGACTATGGGCAGTGCATTATACTATATGTACTCCAGGGGACCTGCATTATACTGTACTGAGGACTATGGGGGATACATTATACGATATGAAGAACTATGGGGTGCATTATACTGTGGGAAGTGAATTGTACTACATGGAGGACTATAGGGGTGCATTATGCTATATAGAGGACTATGAGGAGTGTATTATACTATATGGAGGACTATGGGCAGTGTATTATACTTCGTAAAGAAAGAATGCAGCACTCACCAGCTGAAGTAAAAGATTACATATCCTTTATTTCACAAACGTGCCATGGACAGATGAAAGGACAAGCAGGACGTGAAAGGAATGCTGGGGGAAGTGAAGGGCTGACGATGGCCGTTTCACGATTACTCGCTTCTAAGGGTCCAGGTGAAGTGATTAACTACAGGTCATTTCCATTATAGGAACTCTGACCTTACAAATTAGCATATACAATATATTAAAATCAAACATCTACAGATTTAAGCAAAACAATCATACAAATACAGAGTGCATAACACTAAACAGTAGTAAATCCATCAATATTAATTTACATAGAAGTTGTTGGTCTTTACAATTTAGTATTTATCAAAGGAAGATTTAAATTTATACAGACTTGTAATCCTTATAAAAATACTGATAAGTCAATCCGGTCATTCAAACCCAAGGGACCTTGTGCATTTGATTTCAGAATCCATTGGGCTTCTTGTTTCAGCAAACCTTTAGCATGATTGCCTCCTTGGGGTGGATTGTTTATTTTCTCAATCCCTGCAAAATTCAAAGTCTCAGGATTAGCATTGTGCTTATCTTGTATATGTTTAATTACCATATATACTCGAGTATAAGCCGAGATTTTCAGCCCGTTTTTTAGGGCTGAAAGTCCCCCTCTCGGCTTATACTCGAGTCATATACCGGGGGGTCGGCGGAGGAAGGGGAGCGCAGCTGTCCTATATACTCACCCCGAACCGGGCGCAGTCTCTGCAGCCCCTGCTTGCTCTTCTCTCACGGTCTCTGACACCTGTGTTCAGCCATCAGTGGTACCGCTCATTAAAATCATGAATATGCACATATTCATGACTTTAATGAGTGGTACCACGTGACCGCTGAAGTTAGGCATAGCGCTGGAGACCGTGGGAGAAGAGCAGGGGCTGCAGAGACAGCTCCAGGTGAGGGTGAGTATATTCCATATTCACCTGTCCCCGTTCCACTGCTGCTCGCCGCTGTGTCATCGCGTCCTCTAGCTGTGAATGTTCAGGTCAGAGGGCGCGATGACATGTTTGATGCGCGCCGCGCCCTCTGACTGAGTATTCACTGCCGAGGACCCGGAAGACAGCGGCGTGCAACAGTGGAACGGGACAGGTGAATATTGCAGGTGCCGGGCTGTTATGTTTCGGTAGCTGAGGAGTGCAGGTAAAAAAGGCAATACACCAGAGCAGTTGGAATCTATGAGATTGCAGTACCCTGACTAACCACCACAACTAGAGGCAGCCGTGGAGCGTTCCTACGTTGGTCCTAGACGCCTCGTCACAGCCTGAGAAACTAACTACACCTAAAGATAGAAATAGGAAAGCTATCTGCCCCGGAGCAGAACCCCAAAGATAATAGAAAGCCCCCAAACATGTAATGGCGGTTAGACAAGAGGAAATACTGACACAGAAAGAAAATAGCATGAGCAAACGCTGGGGCCCAAACTATCTAAATAGAAAAGGATAGGAAGGGTACTTACTGCAATCCCAGAAAACCCTGAAAAGCACCAACTCTACTAATTTCAAAATCACCTGAGATCACACGACCTCTACCACCTAAATTAGTTCTCTGGTGTAACAAAATCAAAACAGCAGCCACTGAAAAAACTGGAAAAAGCAAAAGAACAAAACTCAGCGGCTGAACTAAACTGAGAGGGCAGAAGCCCCCGGAGGGGACCCTGAAGGCCCCCAAAGAAGTGCAGGACAAAATGCAAAAATATAGCAAAAACACAAAAGAAGACAAAGTCTTATCTGTTAGCAGGAGATGCAGACACGACACAGCAGGCTACAAGGGAAACTGGAATGAAGGATTCAGACCAGAACAATTGATCACCGGCAACCCTGATGGGAAAATGACTCCCTTATATAAGACCAGTCAGTAACACCTGATTCCCAGTCCTCACAATCTTCACTAGCACCGCTTGTAACCACCAGAGGGAGCCTCTGCTCAGAACTCATCTCAAACCCATTCACAACAGTACCCCCCCTTGAGGAGGGGTCACCGAACCCTCATTTGAGCAACCAGGTCGGTCAGGATGAGTTCTATGATACGCACGGATAAGTCTCCTAGCATGGATGTCCGAAGCAAACACCCAAGAATTGTCTTCCTGACCATAACCTCTCCATTTAACAAAATACTGGAGTTTCCGTCTAGAAAAACGAGAATCCAATATTTTCTCAACCACATACTCCAGATTGCCCTCAACCAAAACAGGGTCAGGAGGCACAGCAGCAGGAACCACTGGCTCAACAAACCTCTTCAACAAGGACTTGTGGAACACGTTATGGATCTTAAATGTCCCTGGAAGAAGCAAACGAAAAGAAACAGGATTAATAATCTCCATGATCTTATAAGGTCCAATGAACCTAGGCTTAAATTTAGGAGATGCTACTCTCATAGGAATATTCTTTGAGGACAACCAGACCAAGTCCCCCACTTTAAACCGAGGACCATCAGTCCTTTGCCGGTTAGCAAACCGCTGGGCCTTCTCCTGAGAGAGGGACAACCTCTCCACTACCTGGTCCCAAATCTGCTGCATACGCTCCACAACAGAGTCAACACCTGGACAGACAGAAGCCTCCGTCTGTCCTGAAGAAAATCGAGGGTGAAACCCAGAATTACAGAAAAACGGAGACATCAAAGTGGCAGAGCTAGCCCTATTATTAAGAGCAAACTCAGCCAAAGGCAAAAAAGAGACCCAGTCATCCTGATCAGCAGACACAAAGCATCTTAGATAAGTCTCCAATGTCTGGTTTGTTCTCTCAGTTTGACCATTGGTCTGAGGATGAAATGCCGAGGAGAAAGACAATTGAACACCCAGTTTAGAACAAAAAGTCCTCCAAAATCTGGAAACAAACTGGACTCCTCTGTCAGACACAATGTTCTCAGGAATGCCGTGTAAACGAACCACGTGCTGAAGGAACAACGGCACCAATTCAGAGGAGGAAGGCAACTTAGGTAATGGCACAAGATGTATCATTTTGGAAAACCTATCACAAATTACCCAGATGGTGGTCATTCTCTGAGAAACAGGAAGATCGGAAATGAAATCCATAGAGATATGGGTCCATGGTCTCTTGGGCACAGGCAATGGCATCAACAAACCACTAGAGCGAGAGCAAGGCTTGGAGCGAGAGCAAGTCCCGCAGGACTGCACAAACTCCCTGACATCACGAGACAAGGTAGGCCACCAAAAGGACGACTAACCAAGTCTCTGGTACCAAAAATTCTGGGATGCCCAGCCAATGCGGAACAATGAATCTCAGACATCACACTCTTTTTCCATTGGTCCGGGACAAACAATTTTCCAACAGGGCAGCGCTCGGGCCTATCCTCCTGACACCCCTCCAGAGCAAGTCTCAAATTGGGCGAGATGGCGGAAAGAACTACACCCTCTTTCAAAATAACAGAAGGATCAGATAACTCAGGAGAGTCCGCAAGGAAACTCCTCGAGAGGGCATCCGCCTTAACATTCTTAGTGCCAGGAAGAAAGGAAACCACAAAATTAAAACGTGTGAAAAACAAGGCCCACCTGGCCTGTCTAGGATTGAGTCGCTTGGCAGATTCCAGATAGACCAGATTCTTATGGTCCGTAAGGACCACCACCTGATGTTTGGCTCCCTCCAGCCAATGTCTCCACTCTTCAAAAGCCCACTTCATGGCCAATAACTCCCGATTACCCACGTCATAATTACGTTCAGTAGGAGAAAATTTTCGAGAGAAAAAGGCACAAGGGTTACTTTTAGAGGTCTCTGGATCTTTTTGGGACAAAACGGCACCTGCCCCAATTTCAGAGGCATCAACCTCCACCTGAAATGGCAGAGAAACATCAGGCTGCCGTAGAACAGGAGCAGAAGTGAATCTCTGCTTAAGTTCCTGAAATGCAGAGACTGCCTCAGGAGGCCAATTCACCACATCAGAACCCTTTCTGGTCAAATCAGTTAATGGTTTAACAATAACCGAGAAATTACCAATAAATTTACGATAAAAATTGGCAAAACCCAAAAATCTCTGAAGAGCCTTTAATGAAGTAGGTTGGACTCAATCACAGATGGCCTGAACCTTGACCGGGTCCATTTCAATAACAGATGGGGACAAAATGAATCCCAGAAATTAGATCCTCTGTACGCCAAAAAGACACTTTGATCCCTTCACATACAGAGCATTCTCTCTCAAAATCTGGAATACAGTTCGAACATGTTTCACATGAGAGTCCCAGTCATTAGAAAAAATCAAGATATCATCCAAATAAACAATCAGAAATTTGTCCACAAAATCCCTGAAAATGTCATTCATGAAGGACTGGAAGACGGAAGGAGCATTAGTGAGCCCAAAAGGCATCACTAGGTACTCAAAATGCCCTTCAGGGGTATTGAATGCCGTCTTCCATTCATCCCCGTGCTTAATGCGAATAAGGTTATACGCCCCCCTGAGGTCAAGCTTGGTAAACCAAGTAGCGTTTTTCACCCTGGAAAACAGGTCAGAAATCAAGGGTAACGGGTATTGATATTTCACAGTAATATTGTTCAAGAGACGATAATCAATACACCGCCTTAATGAACCATCTTTTTTGGCCACAAAGAAAAAACCGGCACCTAAGGGTGAAGAGGATGGTCTGATATGACCCTTCTCCAATGATTCCTTGATATAAGACCGCATAGCGTCATGTTCAGGTACAGACAAGTTAAAAAGGCGACCTTTAGGGAATTTACTACCCGGCACTAATTCAATAGCGCAGTCATAGCTCCTATGGGGAGGCAAGGATGCAGATTTACTTTCGCTAAACACATCAGAAAAATCAAACAAAAAGTCAGGAACATCCTCAGCCTGGGGGGAGGCAGAAAAAACAGGAGTGTTGGTATTAACACATTGGCAGCCCCATCTGGTTACAGACACAGATTTCCAATCCAAAACAGGATTATGAGACTGTAACCAAGGGAAACCCAGCACGATAATGTCATGCAGATTATATAGAACCAAAAATTTGCAGCACTCCTGGTGATCAGGTTCAACCCTCATTATCACCTGAGTAGAAAACTGGGGTTTATTCTCAGCCAAAGGGGTAGAATCGATCCCCAGTAGGGGAATAGACTTCTGTAGGGGTATCAAGGGAAACCCACAACGTTTAGCAAAATCATAATCCATCAGGTTAATAGCTGCTCCAGAATCAACGAAAGCCTGAGCAGAAAATGAGGACAGAGAGCATATCAGAGTGACAGTTAATAAAAACTTAGTCTGAACACTACCCAAGACAACTGAGCGTGCAAAACGTCTTCCCCGCTTAGGGCAGACTGAAATAGCATGAGAGGCATCACCACAGTAGAAACATAACCCATTGCGCTTTCGAAACTCATGACGCTGTGCCCCAGACACCACTCTATCACACTGCATGGGTTCAGAAGCTGGTTCACAAGGCAACACCATTCCACGCATACTTCTCCGCTCACGCAAACGTCTGTCAATTTGAATCGCTAATGACATAGAATCATTGAGACCAGAGGGGACAGGGAATCCCACCATAACATCCTTTACATTATCTGACAGACCCTTCCGGAAAAGGGCCGCCAAAGCGTCGTCATTCCATTTGGTCAGAACTGCCCACCTACGGAATCTCTGACAGTATAACTCAGCATCATCAAGCCCCTGATTTAATGCCAACAAGGCTTTTTCAGCTTGATCAATGACATTAGGCTCATCGTACAATAACCCCAAAGCCTGAAAAAACGCATCAACATCACTCAAAACAGGATCCCCAGGTATCAGGGAAAAAGCCCAATCCTGAGGATCGCCGCGCAGGAGAGAGATGATAATTTGAACCTGCTGCGCTGCGTTTCCTGAGGACTTAGATTTTAAGGCAAAAAACAATTTACAATTATTTTTGAAATTCTGAAACTTAGCTCGATCCCCTAAAAACAAATCTGGCATGGGGATCCTAGGTTCCACAACAGGCAACCTAGCAAGATATGCAGCAATACTCTGAACCTCAGTGGCAAGCTGATCCACACGGCCAGACAACTGTGCAAACTCCATTGGGAGAAAAGATCCTCCCCAGCACCCAGAGATACAGAGGAAAAAAAAAAAATGCAACAAACAGAAAAATATCTCTGACAACTCTGACAACCTTTTTTCTTTCACAATATTTTTTCCCTTCTGTGAGTACCATACAATTTTCAATTTTTAGGCCGGTGATACTGTTATGTTTCGGTAGCTGAGGAGTGCAGGTAAAAAAGGCAATACACCAGACAGTTGGAATCTATGAGATTGCAGTACCCTGACTAACCACCACAACTAGAGGCAGCCGTGGAGCGTTCCTACGTTGGTCCTAGACGCCTCGTCACAGCCTGAGAAACTAACTACACCTAAAGATAGAAATAGGAAAGCTATCTGCCCCGGAGCAGAACCCCAAAGATAATAGAAAGCCCCCAAACATGTAATGGCGGTTAGACAAGAGGAAATACTGACACAGAAAGAAAATAGCATGAGCAAACGCTGGGGCCCAAACTATCTAAATAGAAAAGGATAGGAAGGGTACTTACTGCAATCCCAGAAAACCCTGAAAAGCACCAACTCTACTAATTTCAAAATCACCTGAGATCACACGACCTCTACCACCTAAATTAGTTCTCTGGTGTAACAAAATCAAAACAGCAGCCACTGAAAAAACTGGAAAAAGCAAAAGAACAAAACTCAGCGGCTGAACTAAACTGAGAGGGCAGAAGCCCCCGGAGGGGACCCTGAAGGCCCCCAAAGAAGTGCAGGACAAAATGCAAAAATATAGCAAAAACACAAAAGAAGACAAAGTCTTATCTGTTAGCAGGAGATGCAGACACGACACAGCAGGCTACAAGGGAAACTGGAATGAAGGATTCAGACCAGAACAATTGATCACCGGCAACCCTGATGGGAAAATGACTCCCTTATATAAGACCAGTCAGTAACACCTGATTCCCAGTCCTCACAATCTTCACTAGCACCGCTTGTAACCACCAGAGGGAGCCTCTGCTCAGAACTCATCTCAAACCCATTCACAACACCGGGCCCTGAGCCAGCGGTGACACCGGCACCTGTCCCCCATAGCGCACCGGTGTCCCCGCCTGCTCAGGACACCGGCACCTGGCACATAATCTATGGAGCATATGGGGCATAATCTGTGGAACATATGGGGCATAATCTGTGGAACAAATGGGGCATAATCTATGGAGCATATGGGGCATAATCTGTGGAGCATATGGGGCATAATCTGTGGAACATTTGGGGCATAATCTGTGGAACATATGGGGCATAATCTGCGGAACATATGGGGCATAGTTTGTGGAGCATATGAGGCATAATCTGTGGGGCATATGGGGCACAATACATGGGGCAGAATTTGTGGCATAATACGTGGGCAGCATATGGGGCATAATCTATGGAGCATCATATGGGGGCATAATACATGGGCAGCATATGGGGCACAATCTATGGAGCATCATATGAGGGCATAATACATGGGGCAGCATATGGGGCACAATACATGGGCAGCATATGGGGCATAATACATGGGGCAGAATATGGGGCATAATACATGGGGCAGCATATGGGGCACAATACATGGGCAGCATATGGGGCACAATACATGGGCAGAATATGGGGCACAATACATGGGCAGCATATGGGGCATAATGCATGGGGCAGCATATGGGGCACAATACATGGGCAGCATATGGGGCATAATACATGGGGCAGAATATGGGGCATAATACATGGGTAGCATATGGGGCATAATACATGGGGCAGAATATGGGGCATAATACATGGGGCAGCATATGGGGCATAATATATGGGGCAGCATATGGGGCATAATACATGGGGCAGCATATGGGGCATAATATATGGGGCAGCAAATGGGGCATAATATATGGGGCTCCTGATTCAATATGGCTATTCAAAAACATTTAACCTACCGTACTTTAATTTTACTTTTATTGGTATCTATTTTTAATTTTGAAATTTACCAGTAGCTGCCTCATTTTCCACCCTATGCTTATACTCAAGTCGATAAGTTTTCCCAGTTTTTTGTGGCAAAATTAGGGGGGTCGGCTTATACTTGGGTCGGCTTATACTTAAGTATATACTGTCGATGCAAAGAACCCTTTCCTGAAATAATGGATCTATAGTGTTCACCAAAACGTTCTGTGAGTGGTCTGATTGTTTTACCCACATAGAAATACCCACATGGACAGAAAATAATGTATACTGCAAATTTTGTTTGACATGAGATATAATTTTGCACCCTATGTTTAATAAACCCAAATTGTATGGGATTATCTCTCGCGTGCAGGTGATAATATTTGCAATGGCCACATTTATAATTTCCTTTTGTAAAAAATGTCGTAACCAATTATTTTTAGATGGACAAAGTCTATTACGCACCAGGAGGTCACCTATATTGTGCATCCTATTGTACGCAAATTGTGGCAATAATTTAGTGTCTAGTGTATTATACTATATGGAGGACTATACGGCATGCATTATACTATACGGAGGACTATGGGGCACATTATATTATATGGTGAACTATGGGGCGCATTATATTATATGGATGACTGTTGGGTGCATTATACTATGTGGAGGACTATGAGGTGTATTATACTAAACAAACAAAATGCTGCCTATTCAACGAGAGATTGGCTTGTTTAACCCCTTTACCCCCAAGGGTGGTTTGCACGTTAATGACCAGGCCAATTTTTACCATTGTCCCTTTATGAGGTGGTAACTCTGGAATGCTTCCATGGATCCTGATGATTCTGACATTGTTTTCTTGTGACATATTGTACTTCATGTTAGTGGTAAAATTTCTTTGATATGACCTGCGTTTATTTCTGAAAAAAAATGGAAATTTTAAAATATTTTGAGAATTTCGCAATTTTTCAACTTTGAATTTTCATGCCCTTAAATCACAGAGATATGGCACAAAATATTTAATAAGTAACATTTCCCACATGTCTACTTTACATCAGCACAATTTTGGAACCAAAATTTTTTTGTTAGGAAGTTATAAGGGTTAAAAGGTAACCAGCGATTTCTCATTTTTACAACACTATTTTTTTGGGGGGACCACATCACATTTGAAGTCACTTTGGGGATCTATATGATAGAAAATACCCAAAAGTGATACCATTCTAAAAACTGCACCCCTCAAGGTGCTCAAAACCACACTCAAGAAGTTTATGAATGTTTAAAAAAAAATGAACATATAACTTTTCTATTTTCTCAAGGGTAACAGGAGAAATTGGACCCCAAAAGTTATTGTGCAATTTGTCATGAGTACACCGATACCCCATATGTGGGGGGGAACCTCTGTTTCGGCGCATGGCAGAGCACGGAAGGGAAGGGGCGCCGTTTGACTTTTTCAACGCAAAATTGGCTGGAATTGAGATTGGACACCATGTCACGTTTGGAGAGCCCCTGATGTGCCTAAACAGTGGAAACCCCCCAATTCTAACTCCAACCTTAACTCCAACACACCCCTAACCTTAATCCCAAACCAAACACTAGCCCTGACCCTAGCCCTAACGCTAAACCTAACCCTAATGGGAAAATGGAAATAAATGCATTTTTTTAATTTTATTATTTTTCCCTAACTAAGGGAGTGATAAAGGTAGGGGGTTGATTTACTATTTATAGCGGGTTATTATAGCGGGTTTTTATGTTTGGCAGCTGTCACATGCTAAAAGATGCTTTTTATTGCAAAAAATAGTTTTTGCATCACCACATTTTGAGAACTATAATTTTTCCATATTTTGGCCCACAGAGTCAATTGAGGTCTTATTTTTTGCGGGACGAGTTGACGTTTTTATTGGTACCATTTTCGGGTACATTACTTTTTTTGATCGCTTTTTATTACGATTTTTGGGAGGCAGAATGAACAAAAACCATCAATTCAGGAATTTCTTTTGGGGGGGCCCTTTATACCATTTCACGTATGGTAAAATTGATAAAGCGGTTTTATTCTTCGGGTCAGTATGATGACAGCGATATCTCATTTATATAATTTTTTGATGTTTTGGTGCTTTATACAATAAAAACAATTTTATGTAAAAAATAATTTTTGCATCGCTTTATTCTGCGAGCTATAACGTTTTACTTTTTTGCTGATGATGCTGTAGGACAAGATGACGATTTCAGCGGTACTATTTTTTTTATATCCATTATTCCACTTTTTGTTCTGTGGCATGATGATAAAGCACTGTTTTTTTGCCTTTTTTTTTTTAAGGGGTTCACTAAAGGGGTTAACTAGTGGGACAGTTTTATAGGGCGGGTCGTTATGGACAAGGCGATAATAAATATGTGTACTTGTATTGTTTTCTTTTTATTTACATAAAGAAATTAATTTATTGGGGAATATTTTTTTCTTTATTTAGGATTTTTTTTAAATTATTTTTACACATATTAATTTTTTCTTTTTTTACTTTTTAATTTGTCCACGGTCCCAAAATTGAAGGCATAGTGAACCAGAATGGCTACTACAGCATCTTGCAGCAGCATGCTATTCCATCCGGTTTGCGTTTTGTTGGACCATCATTTATTTTTCAACAGGACAATGACCCCAAACACACCTCCAGACTGTGTAAGGGCTATTTAACCAAGAAGGAGAGTGATGGGGTGCTATGCCAGATGACCTGGCCTCCACAGTCACCAGACCTGACCCAATCGAGATGGTTTGGGGTGAGCTGGACCGCTCACCGCTTCAATTTTGAATAAATCCCCAACAGTGTCACCAGCAAAGCACCCCCACATCATCACACCACCTCCTCCATGCTTCACGGTGGGAACCAGGCATGTAGAGTCCAGCCGTTCACCTTTTCTGCGTGCAAAGCAGTAATCAAAGCAAAAGGTGGCTGCTTTGAAGAACTTAGAATATAAGACATATTTTCAGTTGTTTCACACTTTTTTTGTAAAGTGTAATGTATAATTCCACATGTGTTAAATCATAGTTTTGATGCCTTCAGCGTGATTCTACAATTTTCATAGTCATGAAAATACAGAAAAATCTTTGAATGAGAAGGTGTGTCCAAACTTTTGCTCTGTACTGTATATATATATATATATATATATATATATATATATATATGTACAGTATAGCCCAAAAGTTTGGACACACCTTCTCATTTAAAGATTTTTCTGTATTTTCATAACTATGAAAATTGTACATTCACACTGAAGGCATCAAAACTATGAATTAACACATGTGGAATTATATACTTAACAAAAAAGTGTGAAACAACTGAAATGATGTCTTATATTCTAGGTTCTTCAAAGTAGGCACCTTTTGCTTTGATGACTGCTTTGCACACTCTTGGCATTCTCTTGATGAGCTTCAAGAGGTAGTCACCGGGAATGGTTTTCACTTCATAGGTGTGCCCTGTCAGGTTTAATAAGTGGGATTTCTGGCCTTATAAAAGGCGGTTGTGAACATCAGTTTTGTTGTGCAGAAGTCTGGTGGATACACAGCTGATAGTCCTACTGAATAGACTGTTAGAATTTGTATTATGGCAAGAAAAAAGCAGCTAAGTAAAGAAAAACGAGTGGCCATCATTACTTTAAGAAATGAAGGTCAGTCAATCCGAAAAATTGGGAAAACTTTGAAATTGTCCCCAAGTGCAGTTGCAAAAACCATCAAGCGCTACAAAGAAACTGGCTCACATGAGGACCGCCCCAGGAAAGGAAGACCAAGAGTCACCTCTGCTTCTGAGGATGTTTATCCGAGTCACCAGCCTCAGAAATCGCAGGTTTACAGCAGCTCAGATTAGAGACCAGGTCAATGCCACACAGTGTTCTAGCAGCAGACACATCTCTACAACAACTGTTAAGAGGAGACTTTGTGCAGCAGGCCTTCAGGTAAAATAGCTGCTAGGAAACCACTGCTAAGGACAGGCAACACGCAGAAGAGACTTGTTTGGGCTAAAGAACACAAGGAATGGACATTAGACCAGTGGAAATCTGTGCTTTGGTCTGATGAGTCCAAATTTGAGATCTTTGGTTCCAACCACCTTGTGTTTGTGCAGAGTGAATGGATGGACTCTACATGCCTGGTTCCCACCGTGAAGCATGGAGGAGGAGGAGGTGTGATGGTGTGGGGGTGCTTTGCTGGTGACACTGTTGGGGATTTATTCAAAATTGAAGGCATACTGAACCAGAATGAATACCACAGCATCTTGCAGCCTCATGCTATTCCATCCGGTTTGCATTTAGTTGGACCAACATTTATTTTTCAACAGGACAATGACCCCAAACACACCTCCAGGCTGTGTAAGGGCTATTTGACCAAGATGGAGAGTGATGGGGTGCTATGCCAGATGACCTAGCCTCCACTGTCACCAGACCTGAACCCAATCAAGATGGTTTGGGGTGAGCTGGACCGCAGAGTGAAGGCAAAAGGGCCAACAAGTGCTAAGCATCTCTGGGAACTCCTTCAAGATTGTTGGAAGACCATTTCCAGTGACTACCTCTTGAAGCTCATCAAGAGAATGCCAAGAGTGTGCAAAGCAGTCATCAAAGCAACAGGTGGCTACTTTGAAGAACCTAGAATATAAGACATATTTTCAGTTGTTTCACACTTTTTTGTTAAAGCATATAATTCCACATGTGTTAATTCATAGTTTTGATGCCTTCAGTGTGAATGTACAATTTTCATAGTCACGAAAATACAGAAAAATCTTTAAATGAGAAGGTGTGTCCAAACTTTTGGTCTGTACTGTATATATATATATATATATATATATATATATATATATACTCATATATAAAATCAATAATTGTAAGACTTAATGTTGAGCAGAATTACTGTAAGTATCCTGACATCACTGTGTATACAGTATAAAACACCACATAGCCCCCTACATACAGAATGAGCCCCCACACAGCCCTCTCAATCAACAACCAAAGCAATCAATCTATGGGGCCCTTATACATTTAAACCATAACAAAAAACTCTCTCTTTATTTAGTTAAAAACCCAATACGAAAAAGACATTTATGCACATACATTTGCACAGAATAAAACAGTATGGAAAGTATTCAGACCCCTTTCAATTTTTGACTCTTTGTTTCATTGCAGCCATTTGGTAAATTCAAAAAAGTTCATTTTTTTTCTCATTAATGTACACTCTGCAACCCATCTCGACTGAAAAAAAACAGAAATATAGAAATTCTTGCAAATGTATTAAAAAAGAAAAACTGAAATATCACATGGTCATAAGTATTCAGACCCTTTGCTCAGTATTGAGTTGAAGCACCTTTTGAGCTAGTACAACCATGAGTCTTCTTGGGAATGATGCAACAAGTTTTTCCCACCTGGATTTGGGGATCCTCTGCCATTCTTCCTTGCAGATCCTCTCCAGTTCAATCAGGTTGGATGGTGAACGTTGGTGGACAGCCTCCTATATACAGCATGAGCCCCAATATAACCATGTATATACAGTATGATCCTTCACATAGCCTCCTATATACAGTGTGAGCTCCCACATGCAACCCACTTTTCTTCAAGCTAGTTTTCAGAGAGTCCAGTATTTCAGCTGATGGGTTTTTCTTTGCATCCCGAACAATTTTCCTGGCATTTGTCACAGGTCACAAGTGAGGATGTTACCTTTAGTAGCCATTCAAACCCATTTTTGTCAACTTCTGTGCATGTTATCAGGCCAAAATCACCAGGGTATGTAAACTTTTGATCAGGGTCATTTGGATATTTTGGGTTGTCATTATGATTTAAAAAGAGAAAACACAGTTGTTTGACAATAAATGGCTTCACCCAACCACTAACCATGAGTGGAGAAAAAGTTTAGGTGTTATTATTCATATTCTCTGAAAAAAGGCCAAGAAAGCAAAAATTCTGCCGGGGTATGTAAACTTTTGAGCACAACTGTACATATACAGTACATACATACACACACATAGATATATACATACATACACAGATGCACACACACATACATAGATACACACATATACATACACACATATACATATATTGTACATACATAAATACACAGACACATACACACATACATATAACACACACACACTAATTTATAATCTCAGGTATTCAGATGAGCTGTAGCGGAGGTCAGCCACATAGAGCAGAGATCAGTTGGAAAGGGCTGCAGAACGAACTGTGGAGGATAGGAACTCAGCAGAGACGACTGATATCAGCTTCTTGCTGCTGCTGTGCTGTCCTGTGCAGTGAGTCTCCTCCCCCGACCTCTCTGTGAGATGCTGCATGCTGCCAGGAATGGAACAGAGGAGGGAGCAGAAGACCCCCTGCAAGTCCTGTTCGTCCTGCACTGTTGTCCCCTGTGTGCTGTGCGGCCGGGGCCCCTGACTACATGTAAGCACTCACCATTGGGATGCGCCATGCAGGAGGACAGACAGCAGCCGGTGAGCGCTCTCATCATTCTGGTGGGTAAAGCGTTCATTGGCCAGCGTCTCTCCCTGCATGACACACCCCCTTTTTGAACTCCTGCAGTCTGGATGCCGCTCTCTCCCCAGCTCTGAGTATTTGCATGATTAGGGGGCCGGATGCTGCATGACACTGGGCCCCTCTCATTCCATCCCGTAATCTTGACTGAGTGGCCTCATAGCGACTGCATACTTTGCCACTATGGGCAGTACACCCCTGCCTGCAGGGGCCTCCCTCCACCTTCAGGCCCAGGTGCAATTGCACCAGCGGTATGTCCGCCCCTGGCACCGGCATAATCCTGCCACTGAGGACCGTGAGCAGAAGAGATGGGGCCTGCTCTGGGCCTCCTCTGCTCACCGGGCTCCATATGCCAGTCAGGGCAGTAATGCCCTGATGGCGGCCATACCTATATATAGTATGAGCCTGCATATAGCCTCCTATATACAGTGTGAGCCTGCACATACCTACCTATATACAGTATGAGCCCCTATATAGTTTCCTATATAGAGTATGAGCCTGCACATAGGCTCCTATATACACTGCTCAAAAAAATAAAGGGAACACTTAAACAACAGAATATAATTCCAAGTAAATCAAACTTCTGTGAAATCAAACTGTCCACTTAGGAAGCAACACTGATTGACAATCAATTTCACATGCTGTTGTGCAAATGGAATAGACAACAGATGGAAATTATTGACAATTATTAAGACACACTCAATAAAGGAGTGGTTCTGCAAGTGGGGACCACAGACAACATCTTAGTACCAATGCTTTCTGGCTGATGTATTGGTCACTTTTGAATGTTGGTTGTGCTTTCACACTCATGGTAGCATGAGACGAACTCTACAACCCACTAAAGTGGCTCAGGTTGTGCAGCTCATCCAGGATGGCACATCAATGCGAGCTGTGGCAAGAAGGTTTGCTGTGTCTGTCAGCGTAGTGTCCAGAGGCTGGAGGCGCTACCACGAGACAGGCCAGTACACCAGGAGACGTGGAGGGGCCGTAGTAGGGCAACAACCCAGCAACAGGACCGCTACCTTTGCCTTTGTGCAAGGAGGAACAGGAGGAACACTGCCAGAGCCCTGCAAAATGACCTTCAGCAGTCCACAAATGTGCATCTGTCTGCACAAATGGTTAGAATCCGACTCCATGAGGATGGTCTGAGTGCCCGACATCCGCAGATGGGGGTTGTGCTCACAGACCAACACCGTGCAGGACGCTTGGCATTTGCCACAGAACACCAGGATTGGCAAATTCAAGAACACCAGGATTGGCAAATTCACCACTGGCGCCCTGTGCTCTTCACAGATGAAAGCAGGTTCACACTGAGCACATGTGACAGACGTGAGAGTCTGGAGATGCCGTGGAGAGGGATCTGCCTGCAACATCCTTCAGCATGACCGGTTTGGCAGTGGGTCAGTAATGGTGTGGGGTGGCATTTCTTTGGAGGGCCGCACAGCCCTCCATGTGCTCACCAGAGGTAGCCTGTCTTCCATTAGGTACCGAGATGAGATCCTCAGACCCCTTGTGAGACAATATGCTGGTGCGGTTGGCCCTGGGTTCCTTCTAATGCATGACAATGCCAGACCTCATGTGGCTGGAGTGTGTCAGCAGTTCCTGCAAGATGAAGGCATTGAAGCTTTGGACTGACCCGCCCGTTCCCCAGACCTGAATCTGATTGAGCACATCTGAGACATCATGTCTCGCTCCATCCACCAACGTCACGTTGCACCACAGACAGTCCAGGAGTTGGAGGATGCTTTAGTCCAGGTCTGGGAGGAGATCCCTCAGGAGACCATCCGCTGCCTCATCAGGAGCTTACCCAGGCGTTGTAGGGAGGTCATACAGGCACGTGGAGGCCACACACACTACTGAACATCATTTTGACTTGTTTTAAGGACATTACATTCCACTTTAATTTTGTGTGTGACTCCAAATCCAGGCCTCCATTGGTTAATAAATTTAATTTCAATTGATGATTTTTGTGTGATTTTGTGGTCAGCACATTCAACTTTGTACAGAACAAAGTATTCAATGAGAATATTTCATTCATTCAGATCTAGGATGTGTTATTTGAGTGTTCCCTTTATTTTTTTGAGCAGTGTACGATATGAGCCTGCACATAGCCTTCAATATACAGTATGAGCCCCCATCTAGCCTCGTATATACAGTATGAACCCGCACATAGCTCCTTATGTACAGTATGAGCCCCTATATAGCCTCCTATATACAATATAAGCCCCTATATAGCCACCTACATATAGTATGAGCCTGCACATAGCCTCTTATATACAGTATGAGCTGGCACATAGCCTCCTATATACATTATGAGCCTCCTATATAGCATCCTATATATATTATGAGCCTGCACATAGCCTCCTATATATAGTATGAGCCTGCACATAGTCTCCTATATACAGAGTGAGCTTGCACATAGCCTCCTATATTCAGTATGAACCCCAACATAGCCTCCTATAAGCAGTATGAGGCCTATACAGCCTCCTATATACTATATGAGCCCCATATAGCATCCTATATACAATATGAGCTTGTATATAACCTTCTATATAAAGTATGAGCCTGCACATAGCCTACTATAGACAGTATGAGCCCCATATAGCCTTCTATATACAGTATGAGCCCGCACATAGCTCCCTATGTACAGTATGAGCCTGCACATAACTTCTTATATACTGTATGACCACCTATATAGCTGCCTATTGTAAGCTTTTCAGGGGATATAGCTCTGGGATCGCCGTCCGGGTAGACGGAGTGGCACGGAAACAGTTCATTCACAGACAGCAGTTCTGGTAAAAACTGGCCGCAACCAGTTTTATTAAAGTCCACAGCAAACAGAACATAATCAAAACCAAATCATAAACATAAGACCTGGGCTTGTCCAGCCACTTACTACACTTAGATAGATTTCCCTATCTATCCGGGACCAGACTCTAACAGCCTGGGCCAAAACAACACATATGTTCAGCATTTACCAGCATGGAGTTTCACAGAGTCTCCTCCTTGTGTCTGAAGGCACCTTCAATGTCCAGACTTGAGAGAGCTCCCCTCCTATTCAGCAGCTATCCGCATGGATTCTCACAGAGACTACTCCTGTGTCCGGGGTACATCGAGCACCCAGACTGAGACAGCTCATACTCCTGGAGACTCCTTCTTGTGCCTGGACTCCTTGTCCAGACTAAGCGAGCTCTCTGTCTGTGTTCGCAGACACCTACTTTGGTCTCCTAATTAACAGCTGAGTGGTTTCAGGCCTGAGCTGCAAGTGTGTACTGAATGTAAGGTGTAGTGATCTTTCTCTACCACTAGGTTTACAAAGCCATACATTTCCCTTATACCAGTCAGCAAAGTATCTAGGTGAAATGTACACCCCATTCAACACACATACTCTCACTGTCTCACATATCTCCCCCCTCTTCTCCAGACTGGAGGGCTGGTCATCCAGACTGGAGGGCTGGTCATCCAGACTGGAGGGCTGGTCATCCAGACTGGAGGGCTGGTCATCCAGACGGAGGGCTGGTCAACAATCCAAAAGAGACAGTGAACTCTGGACCAGTCATGGCCCTCATCAGCTTCATCTTCACTACTGTCATCTGTATCTTCACCTGAGCCATAGCCAACATCAGCTTTCTCTTCATCTGAAAGCATCCGCACTACCCTGTACCCTCCCAGGCCTATGCTCTCTGCGGGCTTCGGGTATCCTGCACGGTTTCATCTTGACCTTAGGGCCGGGCTCAGTTTCGATATAGTGCCTGGCCAGAGAAGTACGACCCGGCACATCAGAACACTTCTGCTGACTCTTCCTCAGAAACTCACGTACCTCCTGTCCTTGGTGCACTGACCATGTGTCACCAACTATCACAGAAGGTATAGGGGGTTTTTCACTTTTCTCTAGTTCCCTTGAACCCTCTTTAGCACATCTATATGGTCTCCAATATTTCCATTTATTCCGGCTTTCAAGTTCTCCTTGATAGCTGCATCTGTATACTCAGAACCCGCCGGATTCTTCTCTTCCACCACGTTCTGCATCCCATCTGAGCTCCCGTGTGTCTGCAGCGGCAACGGAGTGACACATCGCTTTTCCCATTTGTTGGGACGTGGCTCCGATGTAGACTCCATGAAAGTGCGCTTGAGCTCACCAACGCCAGCCTGATGTCTCAAAATCTCATCTTGTGACTTATCCAGATCCTTGGTGTCACTCGGGAACACGCTGGGGCTCCGGGCGCCGAACTTCCAGCCTGAGCTTCACGAGTTGCAGCTACTGATCCGAACCGCAACCCGTCCACGCCGCTGTCTTCGGCAGAAACAGATTACTGGACAGAGTCAGTCCCCATATCTTCAGTCTTGTTCCTCACAGCTTCACTTGAGACCTCAGCTTCTGATGAGGCATCTGGCTTGGTGACTACCACTTCTATGGCTTTTTCCACCTCTGCAGCATCTCCCTCAGAGTCCTTGGCACGATACAGATCCACACCATACCTTGGTAACTTCACATTTCCAACAGCATCTACTTGGGCTGTGTTCAGTTTCAGAGTCCTGCCTTTAAAGCTCAGCTCTCCTCCTTTCACCTTAGTCTTCGCCAGGGAACCGGCCAACTGTAAAACATCTTCAGATGCCATCTTCTGTCCGACTGCAAGGTCAGCATCAGCCTTCCTCTCAGGACTCTCAACCTCCTCTGCTACCATGCCTTCCTCATTTGCACTGGTTGCTTGATTGTCATCAGATGATTCACTATCACTACCACTATCCCTGTCTGACCCCTTTTTCTCAGCCACATCTGGCTCACTTTCAGGGTTATACACTTCATTTTCATTCACATCCTGCTCACTGTCAGGGTTATACAATTCATTCTCATTCACATCCTACTCACTTTCAGGGTTATACACTTCATTTTCATTCACATCCTGCTCACTGTCAGGGTTATACAATTCATTCTCATTCACATCTTGATCTGGAACCTTAGTTAACATGTCATCCACAACATTAACTTCACCATCTGGTCCCTGGTTTCCCTCAGGTGGTCCCTCAAGTATGTGACTATGTGACAACCCCAGCACTATACTTCCATATAGCTCAGGTACTAGGAGCTGGCTCACGACCTCTCCCTGGACTTCAGTGTCCCTATACAACAGGTGAGTGTTTATGGCAACATGAGGAAACCTCTCCTCAGAGCCAGGCTCTTGGGAAACCTCATTTAGAACATTTATATTTTCCTGGGCCGTTTTAAGAGAGGGGTCTCGCCACTGCTCACTCTCAAAATTGTCACAGGACACAGGTAAGTCAGGGACACTCGGTTCCCGAGAACCACCATCCTCGTCTCCCAACATCACCTGCAAAGGAATTTCATCACTATCACAGTCATCATTATTATCAATATCATTATCATGATTATGATCAGTATCATCATCATTATCATGATCATCATCATTATCATTATCAGCATCAGCATCATTATCATGGTCATCATCATTATCATGATCATCATCATCATTATCATTATCATTATCATTATCATCATCATCATCATCATTATCACATAAGTTTAACGGCCCACTAGCATTGTGTTCCGCCCCTCGGGACTGCGCACCCTCAATAGGAGCTTCATCACACTGTCCATCAGAAACATTTTTCCCCCAGAGATCCTTAGACCGGGGTAAGTCATTACCCAATATGACGGGGGGCACCAGGTTCTTCACTACCCCCACTTCACATGAAACCTCCCCGCGTTTGGGGATCAAGTCCACGACAGTCTCTGGGTAGACTTTGGTGTCTCCATGGACGCACACCACACTCAGGTGTTTATCAGGGATAAAGTCCCTATCAATCAGGCTGTCCCATACGGAAGTCACTGGACTCTCTGAGTCCAAGAGGGCCTGTGCTGGGCAGTCATTTACAACCACCGGGGACCCCTGTGGTCCAGTCTCTTCGGCTGAGGTGGACACACACACAGGCTCTGCGCAGGGAGAGAGGGATCCGCCAACATCACAACACATAGGCTCCCCCTCTATTGGACAGTTGGCTGCAATTTCACGACATCTCCAACACTGTCCATCACACTCTCCCACCCACATGACCCCAACAGCTGGAACGCTCTTACCGGGAGAGTTCGGCGTCCAGGAACTCTGAAGTGACGACCTCTCAGACGGCTGGTCACGGAGGCAGTCTTTGGTGGCGAAGGCCCTCTCCATCAGGCTGACCAGACGATTGGCGTCCTGGTGGTCTCCTTGTCCGACCTCTGGCTGTACCTCAGGAGGACGTGCTTGGGTGTAGCGGTCCACTATCACCTTTTCAACTCCATAATCAGGTTTGCTGACTGCAGACTCCCAACTGCATCTCCAGTCATGAACTCCCCTGGCACGGGCTGTCACCGTAACACCCAGCCGGGTAAGAATCTCCACTTTCAGCTTGGCATAGTCTTGGCTGTCCTGCTCGCTCAGGTCAGCATAGGCCCTTTGGGGTTCTCCAATCAGATAGGGTGCGACCATCATGGCCCATTCAGATAGGGGCAGATTCTCCTTCTCTGCCAGTCCCTCAAACCTAGTGAGATATCCCTCCACATCATCACGAGGTGTCATCTTTTTCAGGGACCGTCTTACCGCCTTCTTTACAGCGGACAATGCAGGTGACTTTGCAACATTACTTTGGGACGATGCGCTGCAAGTCTTTTGTAGTGCTGCAACCTGCTCAAAAAACAACCGGTTATTCTCCTGCTGCTGCTGCAGGAATTGCTGCTGGGCCTGCTGCATGCGCTGCTGGTGCTGCAGGCGCTGCCGCTCCATGCTCTGCTGCATGCTCCGCTGGGCCTGGACCAGGTACTCAACGAGCTCCTCCATACTGCCGGACTTATCTGTCTCAACCACGGCAGTCTTATGTTGCACATTAACTTGCGCCATTTGTTCAAACAGCGCCTCCATGCTGTCATCCATGCTGTCAGACTTCTCTGTCTCAACAACGGCAGTCTTCACTCAAGACATACACACTCCACAGTCTTTTCCACAAGAAAATTCAGCTTTGCTGTGCAGACACTTTTTTTTTTTTTTTTTTTCTCTGCAAACTCTATTAGGGCCACTGTCTCTTTAAGACTGCTCCAATAGACGTTTCTCTTTGCTGACACACTTTTTTTTTTTTCTCTGCAAACTCTATTAGGGCCACTGTCTCTTTAAGACTGCTCCAACAGACGTTTCTCTTTTTTTTTCTCTGACACACTTTTTTTTTTTCTCTCTCTGCTGCTGCTTCAACAGACTTCACCTTTTATTGCTGTCTCTCGCCACTGTGTTGCACGCACATTCCAGCACCAATTGTAAGCTTTTCAGGAGATATAGCTCTGGGATCGCCGTCCGGGTAGACGGAGTGGCACGGAAACAGTTCATTCACAGACAGCAGTTCTGGTAAAAACTGGCCGCGACCAGTTTTATTAAAGTCCACAGCAAACAGAACATAATCAAAACCAAATCATAAACATAAGACCTGGGCGTGTCCAGCCACTTACTACACTTAGATAGATTTCCCTATCTATCCGGGACCAGACTCTAACAGCCTGGGCCAAAACAACACATATGTTCAGCATTTACCAGCATGGAGTTTCACAGAGTCTCCTCCTTGAGTCTGAAGGCACCTTCAACGTCCAGACTTGAGAGAGCTCCCCTCCTATTCAGCAGCTATCCGCATGGATTCTCACAGAGACTACTCCTGTGTCCGGGGTACATCGAGCACCCAGACTGAGACAGCTCATACTCCTGGAGACTCCTTCTTGTGCCTGGACTCCTTGTCCAGACTAAGCGAGCTCTCTGTCTGTGTTCGCAGACACCTACTTCTGGTCTCCTAATTAACAGCTGAGTGGTTTCAGGCCTGAGCTGCAAGTGTGTACTGAATGTAAGGTGTAGTGACCTTTCTCTACCACTAGGTTTACAAAGCCATATATTTCCCTTATACCAGTCAGCAAAGTATCTAGGTGAAATGTACACCCCATTCAACACACATACTCTCACTGTCTCACACTATATATAGTATGAGCCTGCACATAGCCTTCTATATACAGTATGGGCCCTATATAGCCTCCTATATACAGTATGAGCCTGCACATAGCTTTCTATATACAGTATGACCCCCTATATAGCCTACTATATACAGTACAAGCCTGCTCATAGCCTTCTATATACAATATGAGTCACCATCTAGCTTCCTATATACAGTAACAGCCTGCACAGCCTCCTACATACAGTATGAGCCCCTATATAGCCTCCTATACACAGTGTGAACCTGCATGTAGCCTCCTATATACAGTGTGAGCCTGCAGGTAGCCTCCTATATACAGTGTGAGCCTGCACGTAGCCTTCTATATACAGTGTGAGCCTTCACATCCCATGCACATATTAATGAAAAAAAAAGCACATACAGACATACTCACCTCACTTCCATTCCCCTGGTGATCTGCTGCGGTTTCCGAGGCTCCACTTCTACTGGCCAGTGCGTACATGCGTCATTGCACTGACATGTCACAGCAGAGGCGATGGAAACTCCCCTGGAGCTGTGCGACCATACTGGATCATAGACAGCGCAGCTCCAGGAAAGCTGCCTGAGGGATATGGGGCAATCTGGCGATGTGTCTGTCACGCTGTTACTGCATACAGGAGGTCTGGGGTCTATGCTGACCCTAAGCTGGGGTCCTGACTAATCCCTCTACCTGGAGGTACTGTTAATGGTACAGAGGTCCAGGCCACCAGCGTAATCCCTACCTCCTGAGGATCCCTGAACCTCAGTGATCCAGTCCTGAGAAGGACCCTGATCACACACCGGGGACTGGTAGGTATATGCCTAAACACAGTAATAAACGAACGAGACAGTACAAGGGGTAAACTAAAATCCACCTTGCATACAAAAATCACACCACAGGAAACAGAGGGGACACCAACAGGTACGGAGATAAATGATAAAGCGAGGAGGGGGAAAAGACCACACAGGTACTCTTAACTTCAGCCTTCACCATACAACGATCCGCTCTGCTGGTCTGCATGAATGCTTTCACCGACACTTCCCCAGCAGACAGGCAGGTATTTGAAGGAAACCAATTATCACAACATTAATTGCAGCTGAGCGAGGCTGGTCTAGTCCAGCACAGAGAGAGGAAGAATTAACTCCCTCTCTGCCGAAAAACACCCAGCACCAGAAACTCAGCTGTGAGAAGTCAGGGTGTGCAATCGCGACGATCTTTGCAGCGACACACCCGTGACAGTACCCCCCCTTCTACGAGGGGTCTCCGGACCCTCGGGGCCGGGTTTATCTGGGTGAGTAGTATGGAAGGCCCGAACCAATCGGACTGCGTTAATATCCGACACAGAAACCCACGTCCTCTCCTCAGGACCATACCCCCTCCAATGAACAAGGTACTGAAGGGACCGGCGATTAAGACGTGAATCGATGACTCTCGACACCTGGAACTCCAAGTTACCATTGACCACCACAGGAGGAGGAGGTAAAGGTGAAGGTATCACCGGCGCCACATACCTCTTAAGCAACGATCTGTGGAACACATTATGAATTTTAAATGTAGGAGGGAGGTCAAGACGGAATGCACCCGGATTAATTATAGCACTGATCTTGTATGGCCCAATGAACCTGGGACCCAGTTTCCAGGAGGGAACCTTAAGTTTTATATTTTTGGTAGACAACCATACCAGATCGTTCACACTTAGGTCCGGACCAGACACTCTCCTCCTATCAGCCATACGTTTGTATCGGTTCCCCATAGTACTCAGATTATTCAGCACTCCTCTCCACACTGAAGCAAGTGACAACGAAAATCGTTCCTCCTCAGGAACCCCAGAAGAGCCCCCCCTATTGAAAGTACAAAACTGGGGGTGAAAACCATATGCCCCAAAAAACGGTGACTTACCAGTGGACTCGCTCCGCCTATTATTTAGAGCAAATTCCGCCAGAGGCAAGAAAGAAGCCCAGTCCTCCTGGTTCTCTGACACAAAACACCGGAGATATGTCTCCAAGCTCTGGTTCAGACGCTCTGTCTGACCATTGGTCTGCGGGTGAAAAGCCGATGAAAATGACAACTGCATCCCCCGCCGTGTACAAAATGCTTTCCAGAATTTGGACACAAACTGAGACCCCCGATCCGACACCACATCGGAGGGTACCCCGTGAAGCCTTACAATCTCCCCAATAAACACCTGCACAAGAGTTTTAGCATTAGGAAGAGCAGGAAGAGCGATAAAATGTGCCATCTTGCTGAACCTGTCCACTACAACGAGTATGACTGTTTTACCCGAAGATGGCGGGAGGTCCGTAATGAAGTCCATAGACAGATGAGTCCACGGACGCTCCGGAATCTTCAAAGGTAAGAGGGTCCCCGACGGATGGGTATGTGGGGTCTTAGAGTGCGCACAAACCTCACAGGACGCGACAAAAGTTACCACTTCCCTATGTAAGTTAGGCCACCAAAACCGGCGCGAGAGGAGATCCTCAGTTGCTTTACTCCCTGGGTGTCCTTCCAAAGCAGAATTATGGTGTGCCTTCATCACCTTTTGTCGCAACTGATTTGGAACAAACAGTCTCCCTGGAGGTCCTACAGGGGCGTCCCCCTGAGCCTCCAATACCTCCTCGTCAAGCTCAGAGCATACTGCCGACACCACCACCCCCTCCTGAAGGACCGGAACCGGGTCCTCCGTATTCCCAGCCCCTGGGAAACAGCGAGATAAGGCATCCGCCTTAACATTTTTTGACCCAGGACGATATGTGACGACAAAATTAAACCTGGTAAAAAACAACGATCACCTAGCTTGTCTGGGATTCAGACGTTTAGCGGACTCTAAATATAGCAGGTTTTTGTGATCGGTAATGACGGTGACCGGGTGGACTGCCCCCTCCAAAAAATGACGCCACTCCTCAAAAGCCAACTTAATGGCCAAGAGTTCCCTATTGCCGACATCATAATTCCTCTCAGCGGACGACAATTTTTTAGAGAAGAAGGCGCACGGATGCCATTTACCAGGGGACGAACCTTGTGACAATACTGCTCCCACCCCTACCTCGGAAGCGTCCACCTCAACAATGAACGGCTGTGACGCATCAGGTTGAATAAGTATGGGTGCTGAAGCAAAACATTTTTTCAAAGAGGAAAACGCTTGACAAGCCTTGTCAGACCACTTTGAAAAATCCGTCCCTTTTTTAGTCATGTCTGTGAGAGGTTTAACTATGGACGAAAAATTACGAATGAACTTCCGGTAGTAGTTAGCAAACCCCAGGAAACGTAATGCCTTAAGATCCTCTGGCAGATCCCACTCAAGAACTGCCCGCACTTTCCCAGGGTCCATACGAAAACCGGATGCTGACACCAGGAACCCTAAAAACTGAAGTTCCTGTACGGCGAACACACACTTCTCCCATTTGGCGTACAGTTTATTATCCCGCAAGATCTGTAACACCTGCCTAACATGCTCCTGATGAGACACAAGATCCGACGAGTAAATTAAGATATCATCCAGATATATGACCACAAACTGTCCCATTAGGTGGCGAAAGATGTCATTTACAAAGTGTTGAAACACCGCCGGGGCAATACTCAGACCAAATGGCATGACAAGGTTCTCATAATGCCCCTCCGGAGTGTTAAACGCCGTCTTCCACTCATCCCCCTCCTTCATCCTAATCAGATTGTACGCCCCCCTGAGATCCAACTTAGAGAACCATTTGGCACCCACGATCTGATTGAAGAGATCGGGAAAAAGTGGGAGCGGATACGGATCTCGGACCGTAATCCGATTAAGCTCACGGAAATCCAGGCAAGGGCGTAGGCCTCCATCTTTTTTTTTCACAAAGAAGAACCCCGCGGCCACCGGGGAAGATGAAGGTCTAATATGCCCCTTAGCCAGACTCTCTGAAATATAATCCTTCATGGCCTGTCTCTCAGGACCAGAAAGGTTATACAACCTAGATTTCGGTAACTTGGCCTCAGGGAGCAGGTTAACAGAACAGTCATACTCGCGATGAGGAGGTAGTTCTTGACACCCTTTCTCCGAGAATACGTCCTCAAAGTCCACCAGAAATGGAGGTAAGGCCCTAGGAGCGACCGCCCCAATGACCGTATTCATGCAGTTTTTATTACAGAATTCACTCCATTGGCTTATCTCTCTGGATTGCCAATCAATAACCGGGTTATGCTTAGTTAACCAAGGAAGGCCCAGCACTATAGGAGTGGGAAGACCCTCCAACACATAACAAGACAACAGTTCTTTATGTAACGCCCCCACTTGAAGATCTATGTTATGCACTGCTTGCAAAAAACTTCCCTGACCGAGAGGTCTGGCGTCGATTGAGAATATGGGGACGGGTTTAGCCAACACACTCAATCGCATACCTTGAACCCGGGCAAAGCGAGCATCCACCAGGTTAGTCCCGGAACCACTATCCAGAAGAACAGATATCCTCTCAGTTCTCGCACCCACCACCACCTCCGCCGGTACGAGAAACTGAGACGAACTTAGGGACGAAATACTTACTCCCAGATTGCCGTCCACCACACAATCTGGGATCAATAGTTTTCCGGTGACTTCTCACTCTGCAAAGGACGGGATGGACACCCCCTAATAAAATGTCCCTTTTTTCCACAGAAGAAACAACCTCCTGTTTTGTGGCGCCCCACCGATCCCCTCCCCCGGAATGATGTCCCTCCTAATTGCATAGGCTCCTCTGGACTGACCAGGGGAAGCTCCATATAAGGGACCCTTGAGGAAGGTGGAGTCATCACAGGGGGCGAAGTTACCCCGCACCTCTCCCGAAGACGTCTGTCAATACGAATAGCAAGGGCCATAGCGGCTTCCAGTGACCTGGGAGGGTCATACTGTGCCAACACATCCTTTAATTTGTCAGATAAACCTTGACAAAACTGGCTCCTAAGAGCCGGGTCATTCCACTGGGTGTCCGTGGCCCATCTACGGAACTCCGAACAGAATTCCTCTGCCGGACGATCTCCCTGCTGGATCCTACGTAACTTAGATTCAGCAAGGGAGACCCGATCCGGGTCATCATACACAAGACCCAGAGCCGTAAAAAACCCATCCACTGACTGGAGAGCTGGGGAGCCCGGGGGGAGAGCGAACGCCCAGGATTGGGGGTCTCCTTGTAGGAGCGAGATGACAATCCCCACCCTTTGTTCCTCACTCCCAGATGACCGGGGTCGCAGCCGGAAGTACAATTTACATGCCTCCCGGAAAGCAAAAAACTTGTCCCGCCCCCCAGTGAATCTGTCAGGGAGAGCTACTTTAGGTTCAGGTCCGGCCTGCTCCGGGGGGTACAAAACCTTGGACTTAACGTCCGCCAGCTCCATGGACAGACTCTGCAACTGCCGAGCTAGACTGACTACTGGATCCATGGTGACTGGAGAAAATCTTTAGTTGGTCGGTGAAAATGTCACGCTGTTACTGCATACAGGAGGTCTGGGGTCTATGCTGACCCTAAGCTGGGGTCCTGACTAATCCCTCTACCTGGAGGTACTGTTAATGGTACAGAGGTCCAGGCCACCAGCGTAATCCCTACCTCCTTAGGATCCCTGAACCTCAGTGATCCAGTCCTGAGAAGGACCCTGATCACACACCGGGGACTGGTAGGTATATGCCTAAACACAGTAATAAACGAACGAGACAGTACAAGGGGTAAACTAAAATCCACCTTGCATACAAAAATCACACCACAGGAAACAGAGGGGACACCAACGGGTATGGAGATAAATGATAAAGCGAGGAGGGGGAAAAGACCACACAGGTACTCTTAACTTCAGCCTTCACCATACAACGATCCGCTCTGCTGGTCTGCATGAATGCTTTCACCGACACTTCCCCAGCAGACAGGCAGGTATTTGAAGGAAACCAATTATCACAACATTAATTGCAGCTGAGCGAGGCTGGTCTAGTCCAACACAGAGAGAGGAAGAATTAACTCCCTCTCTGCCGAAAAACACCCAGCACCAGAAACTCAGCTGTGAGAAGTCAGGGTGTGCAATCGCGACGATCTTCGCAACGACACACCCGTGACAGTGTCCCCTGGAGCTTCAGGCCCCAGCGGTAGCCCAAATTGCCCTCATGATAATCCGCCCGTGGCTACAAATATATATTATATATAGGTCAGAGGAGGTTGTAAATTCAGTCTATTTATATGGGAATTCTGAACACCTCTCAACTGCCAGCAGAGAGCAATGGTGTCCTCGTGGCAAGGAATGGCAACGTGGCAACAGTTCTTATTGGCAGGGTCCACATCTATTATACATTTATGGCATATACTGTGGATTTTTTTCATAAAAGTATGAGATATGAATACCTCTTTAAGCAAACAAAAAATGTTTATAGATAAATAATATGAAACAAAATACTGGCACCTATGGGAAAGAATGTTAGGTATTCTAGACAACCAGGATGTTATTTCTGTCCATTACTTTCTGTCCTTTATTTTATGTTTATGCCAACCAGAAAATATTATTATCGATTATAGTAGTGTAGCATAAAATAGGCAAAAATCTAAATTTTAAAAGATCACTTCATAAACATGTATTCTTGGTGGATAAAGGACACAATCTATTAACGCTCCCATTGTGCTTTTAGTAAGATTATGTTGTCTGACTCCATACACACTAACTCAACCTTTTAACTTGCTTACATTCTATGAGCATGTTCTCAATACTGGAGTGAATAAACTCAAGGAATTTAGCCAGATATTACTTTCTCATTGCCAACATCAATTGCAGCTTTCCTTAAATATCTCTTCATGGAGAACAATTATTCCCATTCATTCTCTGAACTGAGCTGCTTTCATCCAGTGTAATAGTGATACTGAGAAATACCAAATGTATACAGCCTTATCAAGGAACCTAAAATGAGACAAAACAGGACTGAAGTTCGAAGTCCAAATGTATTTTTCTTAGTTTTATAAAATAAGAAACATTAGGGTGGAAAATACAATTAAAGGTGATTCATCCATAAGGTCAACCTCCATCCCCAAACCTCATATATGAGCATGTAGGTCTTTGAAAGCTATTTCCATAGACACCTTTATGTCTTCAATCTGTTGCTGCTTTCCTGAGGAATCAGCATTTTAGTTTTCATACAAATGAGGCTTCAAGTGTCCATACCATGAGTGAGCACTTTCCGAATCTCTGCCTCCTGAGGTTGTTTCCCCGCTTTGAAACAACCTTTATAGCTTGATTGAAAGCTCAATGTCAGTATGATGTCAGGCGCCAGGCAAAGAAATCAGACAGTAGCTATCAATTAAGTTAAAAGAGCTTGGTGCTGAGCGGCTGGTACTGGTGCTAGGTGGGGAAACAACCTTGGGAGGAAGAGGCTCTGGAAGTGCTAAATCATGCCCGGAGCACTTAATGACTCATCTGCATATAAATAAAAACACTGATTGCCTATAAATTGGGCAGCAAATAGAAGATTTAAAAGTGTTGTATATTTCACCTTGTAAAGACTTGCATGCCCATATATGATGATTCAGGGATGATCTTATTAGCAGATTCCCTTTATGTAAGATCATATGTAAATAGGTTAGACACGGGCAATGTGCTGTCGGTAACGATAATTTATCGATTATCTGAAGAACAAATTTTTGCTTGTTAAAGTGGTGGTTGCCCGCAGATTCATACAAGCCAATGGAGAATGGTTCTAAATGGACCTTTAGTAAGGAGACATAGAGAAAAATGAAATGTCACTGAATATAGACACTGAATAAGAAACAATATTTCACAGACTGTCCATGTGAAGTGTTTTATTGCCTTGATTAAAAAATGTTATCATCAATAAAAGTTCAGTGATGATATTCAAACACAGCAAGATGTTAAAATTTTCCTAATGTTACCAAGAATATAGTCATCGTTCGTAAATAAGCCAAGTTAAAATCAAAGATAATATATTATTACAGGCATTCTACTCTAAGCAATAAAGGCAGTACTTGCAGGTTTAATTATTCATCTTCTTTTACTACTAAAAGTACTGTATTTTTTGGACTATAAGACGCACTTTTTCCCCTCAAAATTTTGGGGAAAAAAGGGCTGCGTCTTATAGTCAGAATATACCGTACTTACAATTAGCAAGGTGGCAGCAGGAGTCGGGCGATTCTTCCTGTGGTCTGATGCTGCAGGGCAATGTTCTCATTCCCATGCTGGTGCGGCAGGCCCGGCGGTGCTTGGAGGTGCGGGGGGTCTCTGGCGACATTTTGTGAAAGCCTGGAGCCTGCGCACTTCCATTGGCTCGATGCTGTGGCCTTCGGGAAAATGGCCGCCGGAGGCGACGTGTGCACAGATTGAGATCTCGGGAGACAATGAGGACAATGAGGCTGGACCAGCCACTGTTTGACTCATTGATGATGCCCAGGCTCAACATTCTCCTAACCTCCTTCCAAATCACCTCGCGGCAGGCTTCGGGGATTCTATACAGCTTTCAGCTCACCTGCACATCTGGTTTCATCAGGATTTCATGTTCAACAACCTGCATACAGCCTGGTAACTCAGAAAACAGGTCCCATTTCCACTGAAGCAGTACTCAGCACTGTTGTTTCTGAGCCAGTGACAGTACTGTGAGATCCTCGACTTTAGCCTTAGGATTGACCCCCTGGCACATAGCTTCCAACGTTTCCCTGTCTCGCATTGGTTTAACCCCTTTCTGACATCGGATGTAATATTCTATCCATGTGCCCTGGGCCTATTTGACCAGGGACAGAATATATTACGTCATCGCGATCGCCACCGGGTGTCAGCTGATTCTGACAGCTGACACCCGGTACTAGGTGCTAGGGGCGGTCACAGACTACTCCCGCCACTTTAACCCCCGAAATTCTGTGATCGAAAATGATCACAGCATTTCGGAAGCCAACAGAGGGCTGGCAGCCCTTCTGCCTTTGGATCGGAGACCCCACGGCATGACGCGGGGTCCCGATCATTGCCATGTTGACCCAATGTCGTCATCCGGGTCATCAGAGATAGGAAACTTGCCGATCATGCACAGTGCATGATCAGCAAGCCTCTTTGTCAATGCAGAGCTGACAGTTTCTATAGCATGGGGTGGCTGCTGAATCTCCATGCTATAGAAGCGATCAGCCTGCAAAAAATGATAGTCCCATAGTGGGACTAAGTAAAAAAGTTAGAAAAAAAGTAAAAAAAAAATTTAAAATAATTGTAAATTTTAAAAAAAAAAATCAAAAATAATAATTACAAAACTATACATTATATCTCTAAATAAATATTTGAATGAAATTTTAAAAAAATATAAATAATAAAAGTACACATGTTTGGGATCATCGCGTCCGCAACGATCCCACTAGTTAACCCCTTTAGTGAACACCATAAAAAAGGCAAAAAACAATGCTTTATCATCATACCGCCAAACAAAAAGTGGTATAAAACACGATCAAAAAGGCAGGTATAAATAATAAACATGGTACCGCTGAAAACGTCATCTTGTCCCGCAAAATACAAACTGCCATACAGTTGTCAGAGGAAAAATAAAAAAGTTATGGCTCTAAGAATAAAGCGATGCAAAAATAATTATTTTTTCTATAAAATAGCTTTTATTGTATAAAAGTGCCAAAACATAAAATAAGATATAAATGAAGTATCGCTGTAATCATACTGACCGAAGAATAAAACTGCCTTATCAATTTTACCACACAGGAACGGCATAAACCCCCCCATAAGAAATTCATGAATTGCTGTTTTTTGTTCATTCTGCCTCCCAAAAATCGGAATAGAAAGCGATCAAAAAATGTCATGTGCCCGAAAATGGTACCAATAAAAACGTCAACTCGTCCCGCAAAAAACAAGACCTCACATGACTCTGTGGGCCAAAATATGGAAAAATTATAGCTCTCAAAATGTGATGCAAAAAACATTTTTTGCAATAAAAAGCGTGTTTTATTGTGTGACAGCTGCCAAACATAAAAACCCTCTATAAGGCCTCTTTCAGACGTGCTGACCTTTCCGGTACCATAAAAAAATGGTACCGGATATGTCAGTGTCTGTGTGGGTAATATTTGCGGCACACATGTGGATCCATATGCCGCATCAGTACCACATGGACGGAGAATGCCAGCCCCCGGCTGTGAGCTTTAGCAAGGCTGGTTGTCAAAAATGGGGGGGACCCCACGCCATTTTTTTAAATTATTTATTTAAATAATTAAAAAGAACAGTGTGGAGACCCTTCTATTCTTGATAACCAACCTTGCTGAAGCTGACAGCTGAGGGTTGCAGCCCCCAGCTTTGAGTTTTGCCTGGCTGGTTATAGAAATTACAAAGGAACCCATGCCGTTTTTTTCATTTATTTATAGTGCAGGCAGCGGCTGATGAATATCCTCATCAGATGCTACTGCTGTCACTGTTATTAGCAGCAGCAGGGGTACGCTGATGGGAGTAATAGTTCCATTAGCCGCTGCCTGCTGTCTCTTTTATCACTTAAATATAACTCTCATCATTCTCCCCTGCTTGCGCCGATCGCCGGCAGAGCAGGTGAGAATGATGAGAGCCGTGTTCAGCACTTGGCGCTGGGGAACAGCGCTTACTGTAACACTTCTTCCCCGGCGCCGATGACATCCATGTGTGTTACCCGTGTGCATGTGTGCTGGGCATTTTGCGGCCTGTGCTGATATTAAAAAACGGACATGTCAGCGTGTTTTGCCCACAGACACACAGTTTACACTGATGTCACAGACCTATTCACTTGAATGGGACAACGTGTGTACGTGTCTCCGGTACTTGCGAAAACTGTCACCACACGTACCGGAGACACGGACGAATGAAAGAGGCCTAAATCTGGTACTGCTGTAATCGCACCAACCCGAAGAATAAAGTCACCTAATCACTTATTCCGCACGAGGAACGGCGTAAAAAATAAGTAAAACCAATTCTTCACATGCTGTTTATTTTTTTCATTCTGCCTCCCAAAGATCGCAGTAAGGCTCAGCGCACATTTATCCTGCCCTGAGCGCTTGCACCAGGGTTTCCGTGTAAATCTCTGAAATAAGTGATTCAGACGGAACCCTTGGCGGATGATTCCCTATAATGCGGCAGATGAAGGCACTGTGAACGCCAACTGATCTGTGATCCGTTGGTGTCCGTCTTTTTAGGATTGCATAAATGTGCAGTCGACCATAGTTTTGTGCACTTCTCAAAAGAAGGACACCGCTGAACAGAGGCCAGACGAAGTCCAGAGTAACTCTGCTGCCTCATTATAGTGAATGGAACCTTAAGGGGTTTCATCTGAATTGCGTCACTCAGAGATTTAGATGGAAACCCTAAAGTAAGTGCTCAGCGTAGGGCACCAGATAAATGTGATCCCAAACATTATGTAAAATGTTCCCAATAAAAGCTTCAACTCAATCCACAAATAAACAAGTGCCCACTCAGGACTGTCATCTGTTAGCAGAAATATAGGGGGCTTCCACGTTACTGGTAGCACAAAGGCTCTGGAAAAGCGAAATTGCTCCTCACCTGCCAAAAGAAATTCAGCAATTTCTGCGCTCCCAAATCCAAATGCCCCCTGCCTTCTGAGCTCAACATTATACCTAAACTACATATTGGATCCACGTTTGGCATTTCTGAAGCAATGAGAGTCCGCCTAACTTACAGGTGCATGCCTCCAGAAGCACGGGTTGGGCATAAAATTCTGGTGACTGCAACATACTGGTCACTAGAGCGTACTGGTCACTACAACGGCAGACTTTGGGGATGTGTTCTCTGAGCAGGGTAGCCAAGAACTTCCTTCTCCCCCATCGTCCTTATGATTATGTCATCAATATGGTTCCTGGTGCCAAGCTGCCCAAGAGCACACTCTATAACATCTCAGGTCTGGAGAAGCAGGCCAAGAAGAAATACATCATGGAAAGTCTGATTAAGGGTCGTATCAGGCTGTCCTCATCTCCCATTGCTGCTGGGTTCTTTTTGTCAAAAAAAAGATGGAGGGTTACGTCCTTGCCTGGATTTCTGGGAACTCAATGCGATCTATGTGCATGATCCATATCCGCTTCCCCTGATCCCTGACCTCTTTAATCAAATTGTTGGGGCAAAATGGTTCTCTAAGATAAACTTCAGGGGGGCGTATAACCTCATCCGCATTAATGAGGGGGATGAGTTGAAGACTGCATTCAATACGCCTGAAGGGCACTATGAGAACCTGGTGATGCCTTTTGGGTTAACTAATGTGCCCGCCGTCTTTTAGCATTTTATTAATGATGTCTTTAGTCACCTGGTAGGCAGCTTCGTTGTTATCTACCTGGACGATATTCTCATCTATTCACCTGATCTTGAGTCACACCAGGGACATGTTAGGCAGGTTTTACATATACTTTGTGACAATAAATTGTATGTCAAACCCGAGACGTGTATGTTCTCGATTGAGGAGATCCCTTTCCTTGGATATGTATTGTCTGCCAACGGTTTTCGCATGGATTCAGCGCAAGTCCGGGCGGCATTGGAGTGGGATCGTCCAGAGCATTTGAAGACATTACAAAGATTCTTGGGTTTTGCCAACTATTACCGTAAATTCATAAAGAACTTTTCGGTAGTATCCTAACCTATCACAGATATGACCAAGAAGGGGATGGACTTCTCCAAGTGGTCCAGTCCTGCCAAGGAGGCATTTGACGCACTGAAAAGGTGTTTTGCTTTTGTGCTGATGCTTGTCCAGTCTGACGTCTCTTAGTCTTTCATTGTCGAGGTTGATGCGTCTGAGGTAGGAGTGGGGGCCTGTGTTGTCGCAAGATGCGTTTCCTGGTAAATGGCAACCGTGTGCTTATTTTTCCAAGAAACTGTAGCCAGCTGAGAGAAATTACAATATTGGTAATAGGGAAATCTTAGCTATCACTGAGGAGTGCCGTAATTTCTTGGAGGGAGCGGTTCACCCAGTGATGGTTATCACAGATCATAAGAATCTGGTATACTTGGAATCGGCGAAACATCTTACACCACGACAGGCAAGACGGGCATTATTTTTTACCAGGTTTAACTTTTTTGTTACTTTTAGGCCAGGGAGCAAAAACGTTAAGGCAGATGCCCTGTTCCGTTGCTTTCCTGGGGGAGGAGATAAGTGCAAACCGGTTCCTATTCTCCAAAATGAAGTAGTGATGGCGTCTATATGCTCCAATCTTGAAAGAGAGGTGGTTGATACTCTGGGGGACGCCCCTGCTACCTATCCACTTGGTAAACTATTCGTTCCAGCCAATCTCCATCTTGGAGTCCTCAGCGAATATCAAGATACAGTGTTGGCTGGACATCCTGGGAATAAGGCCACCTCGGATCTACTTACTCGACGTTTTTGGTGGCCAGGTGCTCATAAGGATGTTCAGGAGGATGTGGCCGCTTGCAGTATCTGTGCACGTTCTAAGACCTCACAAACTCGTCTGTCAGGGACTCTCCAGCCACTGGAGATTCCCAGCAGACCTTGGACTCACTTATTGGTCGATTTTATTACGGACCTACCCATGTGTGCAGGGAGCACTGTAATCCTGGTGGTGGTGGACAGATTCAGCAAAATGTGTCATTTTTTTGCTTTACCTGCTTTGCCTAATGCCAAATCTCTGGCACAAATTTTTGTCAGGAAAATTATTAGACTGAATGGGATTCTTACCGATATTGTTTCTGATCGGGGGGTGCAGTTTATTTTCAAATTTTGGAGAGCATTTTGCACCCGTCTGGGGATTCATTTGTCTTTTCTTTTTCGTTTCACCAGCAGTCTAACGGGCAGACAGAACTGGTTAAACAGAATTTAGAAACATATCTCAGATGTTTTGTGTCTGAGAATCAGGAGGACTGGGTTACATACTTACCGTTGGCTGAATTCGTAGTAAATAATCGTCAGGAATTAATCGGTAAGTGCCCTTTTTTTGGGGCTTATGGGTTCCATCCGCAGTTTAGTTCTTTCAATAGTAATCACCCTTCCAGATTACCTGAGGAAGAACGGTTTTCATCTTCCATTTCTACCATATGACAGGGGGTGACTAATAATTTGAGAAAGATGGGTTCTAAATATAAGAGTGTGGCTGATCAGAGACATGTGGTGGGTCCGGACCTGTATGTTAGTGACTTGGCGTGGCTGTCCTCGAGGAACATTAAGCTGAAGGTCTTGGAAACTGGGTCCCAGGTTTATCGGTCTTTATAAGATCATAGCCATCGTTAATCCATTAGCATTCCACCTTGCTTTACCACCTACCTTTAGAATCCATAATGTTTTTCACCGCTTCTCAAAAAGTATGTGGATGTGGCATCTGCAGTACCTTTACCTCTACGACCTTCTCCTGTCAATATCGATGGTAATAGACTCTTGTCTTGTTCATCGGTCGTTGGTACATGGTACATTGGAAGGGGTACGGTCCTGAGGAGAGGATGTGGGTACCGGCCTCTGACGTCCATGCGGCCTGACTGGCTTGGGCTTTTCATGTTGCACACCCGGATAACCCTGGTCCTGAGGTTCCGGAGGTCACTCGTAGAAGAGCGGGTACTGTAACGGGGTTAATGCAACGGAGCGGAGCCAGAAGACCACAGCAACTGGTTGCTCTTACTACGCTGAGAAGAAGCACTTCTCCAGTGTATTAAATGTGTTAATTCTTCCAGCAGAACAGGGGTTAATCGGCAATATTGGAAAATTCCTACATTCAGCTGTGCTTGGTTAGCCACTCCTTTTCCCTATAAAATCTGGGCTTTATTAGCAAGTCATTGTTAGAGTTAGTAATAGCTACATGATCTTGGAGTGGGAGAAGTTGGTGTTGTGAAGAAGTGCTGGAGGAATTTATTAGGGACTGTGGCCTGGTTTGTACACTTGTAAATTCCTTATCCTTCCCTGTTTTACTTTCTGCCTCCTCCCTACACACCCTGGTGAATACCTCTGTTTTATGTGAGTGTATATTTTGTGTATGTGGAGTTTTCATTTTACCCTTGTCTTTGTTACCCTGTTTGTCAGGTTGGTGTACTGCGTACACAGTAGCGCCTCACTTCCTCGGATGGGGGATGGGGAGAGACGAACGGCTGTTCTTCGCCATCTGAAGTATCCCGGGGAACAGGGTGAGCTAGTGCGCCCCTAGTGTTAGGGCCAAGAAAACATGCCCCTGGTCCCAGGTCACTCATCAGTCGAATTGTGACATTACCTTTGGGAAAATAAAGAAATTTTGGATCTGAAGTAATTTTTTGTGAAAAAAAGTTAAATGTTCATTTTTTTAAACATTCCAATAATTCTTGTGAAGCACCTGAAGAGTTAAGAAACTTCCTGAATGTCGTTTTCAGCACCTTGGGGGGGTGCCGTTTTTAGAATGGAAAAAATGTATCTATGTACTTGCGCTTTGAGTCAAAGTGCATACAATAAAACACAAATTAATATAAAATACATGTTGGATGTAGAGAATATAATTTGTGGATGTTTAGCTGATGAGTAAGTTCAGGTATAGGGTAAAATAAGCCAGACTAAAGTAAGAAGAAAGAAAGATGATTAATGTGAGTGTAAAAAAATACACTATACAGTCATAGCCAAAAGTTTTGAGAAGGACACAAATATTATATTTTCACATGATCTGCTGCCCTCTGGTTTTTATGTGTGTTTGACAGATGTTTTTATCACAGACAGAAATATAATTGCAAACATATGAGTAAAGGTACTGCCACACTAAACAATCCCGCTAGCGATCACAATAACGACGCATACTAATGCGATCGCTAGCGGGATTGTTTCTATATCGCTAAATGCGGCCACATTTAGCGATATAGTTAACGACGCTATCGCCGTTAGCGATCTTCTTAACGACTTTAGCGGTACAAAAGTACCGCTAAATCGCTAAGAAAAGGTGCCACACAGCGATTAGATACTTACCAGTGGGAGCGCCGACGAGAAAATAGGGTCCGGAACGATTCCAGCGACGAGCGAGATCACAGCAGGAAGCTCGTCGCTGGAAGCTGCCACACTGAACAACATCGCTGACAGGATCGCTAAATAGTGACGTTTTTTAGCGATCCCGTTAGCGATATTGTTTAGTGTGGCATCCCCTTAACAAAAGCTTATATTGACAGTTAGAATGAGTTAATGCAGCAAGTCAATATTTGCAGTGTTGACCCTTCTTCTTCAGGACCTCTGCAATTCTCCCTGGCATGCTCTCAATCAACTTCTGGACCAAATCCTGACTGATAGCAGTCCATTCTTGCACAATCAATGCTTTCATTTTGTCAGAATTTTTAGGTTTTTGTTTGTCCACCCGTCTCTTGATGATTGACCACAAGTTCTCAATGGGATTAAGATCTGGGGAGTTTCCAGGCCATGGACCCAAAATCTCTATGTTTTGTTCCCTGAGCCATTTAGTTATCACCTTTGCTTTATGGCAAGGTGCTCCATCATGCTGGAAAAGGCATTGCTGATCGCCAAACTGCTCTTGGAGGGTTGGGAGAAGTTGCTCTTGGAGGACACTCTGGTACCATTCTTTATTCATGGCTGTGTTTTTAGGCAAGACTGTGAGAGAGCCGATTCCCTTGGCTGAGAAGCAACCCCACACATGAATGGTTTCAGGATGCTTAACAGTTGGCATGAGACAAGACTGGTGGTAGCGCTCAACTTGTCCTCTCCGAATGAGGCGTTTTCCTGATGTCCCAAACAATCGAAAAGGGGATTCATCAGAGAAAATAACTTTACCCCAGTCCTCAGCAGTCCACTGCCTGTACCTTTTGCAGAATATCAGTCTGTCCATGATGTTTTTTCTGGAGAGAAGTGGCTTCTTTGCTGCCCTCCTTGAGACCAGGCCTTGCTCCAAGAATCTCCGCCTCACAGTGCGTGCAGATGCACTCACACCTGCCTGCTGCCATTCCTGAGCAAGCTCTGCACTGCTGGTAGCCCGATCCCGCAGCTGAAACACTTTTAAGAGACGGTCCTGGCGCTTGCTGGTCTTTCTTGAGCGCCCTGGAGCCTTTTTGGCAACAATGGAACCTCTCTCCTTGAAGTTCTTGATGATGCGATAGATTGTTGACTGCGGTGCAATCTTTCTAGCTGTGATACTCTTCCCTGTTAGGCCATTTTTGTGCATTGCAATGATGACTGCACGTGTTTCTTTAGAGATAACCATGGTTAACAGAAGAGAAACAATGATGCCAAGCACCAGCCTCCTTTTAAAGTGTCCAGTGGTGTCATTCTTACTTAATCATGACAGATTGATCTCCAGCCATGTCCTCATCAACACCCACACCTGTGTTAATGGAGCAATCACTGAAAAGAGGTTAGCTGGTCCTTTTAAGGCAGGGCTGCAATGATGTTGAAATGTGTTTTGGGGGATAAAGTTAATTTTCTAGCCAAATATTGACTTTGCAAGTAATTGCTGTTAAGCTGATCACTCTTTATAACATTCTGGAGTATATGCAAATTGCCATTAGAAAAAGTGAAGCAGTAGACTTTGTAAAAATTAATATTTGTGTCATTCTCAAAACTTTTGTCCATGACTGTAGTTTAGAATATGCCAACAAAATTGGTAGTATGCAGTATGTAGTGGGTTAATCAATACCTGCTAGTTGATGGTGATTTTTTAAAGAGGAGAGAATGCTAAATAATATTTGGTGCCCGTGGGGTTACCCTAAAAGGTGCATAAAATATTAGCTATATATTCAAGTGGTATACCAATATAAATATTGCGTAGACATACAGTTATTCGTGGCATAAAAGAAGTCCTAGGCGAGGAACGTAATACCTGTATTGTAGACAAAGGTAGATGTTGCTCAGGGAATGTCAGCAGATTGCCGTGGGAGTTGACATAAAGCTAATTTGCTTGTGGTTAAAAAAGGTTAGTTAGCTCGTTGTTTGAATGGTCCTCAACCGTCGGCTTTCCAGGCAGAGTTCAGGAGCGTTGTCCTGTCCTGGCTCACTCAGCCGGAAGCGTGAATGTCCTTGCGATCTGTTCACAGGACCTAACAGGACCTTTCGTGACGTTCGGGTCACATGGCACCCCAGAATAGTATGGATTGCAGTAGGAGCCAAAAGCCAACGCGTTTTGGAATATCGGCGGATTCCTTCATCAGGAATGGCTCCTGCTGTTTCAGTGGGTTTAAATACCCATGGCTCGTCTTGTGCAAATTAGTCAAATGCAAACAGTTCAATGTCATTGTTTAACCCCTTGGGTTTCAGAGTATCTAATTCAAAAATGCAGCGGGATTCTTCCTTTGACATCTGTTTTATATAGTCCCCATTGCGCCAATGTTTACGCACAACTTTAATGCCCTTTACTTTTACACCCTGTAAAGACCACCCATGGAAAATTGCAAAATGTTTGGTTAAGGGGTGATCATCATATTTACTTCTTATGTTGCGGATGTGTTTGTTGATCCTTTTGCATAGGGGGCCCTTGTTTGTCCCACATACATCTTTCTGCATGGGCATTCCATAACATATATGACCCCCTGTGTGGTGCATGTAATAAAGTCTGCAATTTGGATTTGTGTACCATTATGAGATGTCACAAATTTCTGTTTAGTTGGATGCACTGTTTTGCACATTTTGCATTTTAGGCATGGGTAAAAGCCTTTTAGTTGTTGCTTAAAGGGGCCAACTGAATTGTTTGATGGATTAGGATCCTGTACTGTGGGGGCAATAATATTACCCATTTTTTTTAAACATTCCAAAAATTCCTGTGAAGCACCTGATATATTGGTGCCCTAGGGGTCCGACAAGGTCCATGGGAATCGGGATTGCGGAAGTGGGAAACGGAAGCAGTTAGCTGACAGGCAGCACAGGACCGGCAATAATTAACAATCTCTCGGTGACACCGGGCCAGTAGAACTATTGAAGTACTTGCTCCTGGGTTTTTTCTATGCCCAGATGCACACTCAAGACATGAGAATAGGCCAGATCTAGTACACTACGCCTATAGAGTCCCGGTACTAACAGCTGCTCTAATACTTCCTCCTGTCAGTTTAGTGACTCGATATAGCAGATACTCATATTTTGCAAAATATAGAAACCTGGTGTAGGCCCCTGGCTCTTGGGCTACCCATTTATCACAGTAACATTGTCTCATGCCCCTTCTAACGTAAGGTCCTCTATTTGAGCAATCCTAAAATTTCCCCAAAACCCCCCCAACTCAGGAGCCTCTGCCTCCTTGCTTGGTCATCGTCTCATCCTCTTCACCAGCAAGGGCACACAGGGGGAACTCATCCACTTCTAACTGCGATGGGGAGTTTTCATGGTTGAACCGGCTCCTATCTGAGTAACTTAGCGCCCCCGTCTTTCACCATACATCCCAGAAAAACCTAAAGTCCTGCCCTATTATTACTGGGTGTAGCAAGTTTTTAACTGTCCTGACCTCATAAGACTCAGTGCCACAGTTTGTTTTTATAGACACTCTAGCAACGGGGTAGTTGTTCGTGTCCCTGTGAATACAGCAGATGCCCACAATTTTTCTGGGGATCAACTGGTGAGGGAGCAGGGTCACCAAGCTCCCTGAGTCCAAGAGTCTTGACACCAGTACTCCATTTATTGTCTCGTATGACTAAATGACCCACTGGTCACCTGGCTCCATGGAGATGATCGGAGAAGCCAGGTTGTGACCCTTCGTCAACTGGCCTTGTACCTCAATGGACTGTCTGCTTCATTAACTTGCCGGCACCTATTCTCTGTGTGTGCCACAGGTGGTGTAGTCAGCCATGGAAGCTCTGAAGTTCCAGCTGCTCGTATCCTTGCGAATCAGCGGAAGGTTGAGACTCTGAAATTTTGCACCATCTTGGCTATTGTGTTTAGATTGTTCTACGTGTTATTTGCCTGTTTTGTGGTTCAATAAAGTATTGCCACACTATTTTAACCTCACCCTGTGTTGTCTGAATAGTATTTTATCCATGGTAGAAGGAGAGCGGGTGTTCGGTGGGATGATCCCTTGTCTATGCGATTTTGGCTAGCAGACTAGAGCACCCACTGACCCCCATGTCTCCACACTATATACAGTGGGTACAGAAAGTATTCAGACACCTTTAAATTTTTGACGCTTTGTTTCATTGCAGCCATTTGGTAAATTCAAAAAAGTTCATTTTTTTCTCATTAATGTACACTCTGCACCCCATCTTGATCTTACTGAAAAAAACAGAAATGTAGCAATTTTTGCAAATTTATTAAAAAAGAAAAACTGAAATATCACATGGTCATAAGTATTCATACCCTTTGCTGAGTATTGAGTAGAAGCACCCTTTTGAGCTAGTACAGCCATCAGTCTTCTTGGGAATGATGCAATAAGTTTTTCACACCTGGATTTGGGGATCTGTGTAGCCCTGGTACACAATACCAGGAGGATGAGTGGAGAGGTAACGGTTAAGGGCTCTCCATGATATCACGTACACTTCGGACACATCCAGCAGGGGTGTGGAGGGGAGTGCTGAATAGTCTGAGTTCAGTTCAGTCAGTGACTCGAAAGAGTTAGGAAGTGCAGTCTTTGTGCAGTTCAGAAAGTGGAGTCCAGTAAAGGTGAGCCAGTTCACCTCAGCCTGGTCAGAGCTGTGCCCCACTAGAGGACGGACTGAGACATCTGTTGAGAGTCTGAGCAAAGCGAAGGGCATAGTGGAAGAGAACAGAAAAGTGCCATCGGTATAGAATACCTGCACATTGTTACCGGTCACTGGAGACCGAAGCATCACCATAGCTTCATGCATGGTGGTAGGAAACCCAGAGGCTTACCGGACCTTAGGTAACGGAAAGCAGCCCCTGAAGAGTCAGTACGTAACTGGGGTCAGGGAGAGTGAGAACCTTGAGTCAGTGCACGGCAGGAATTGGAACTCAGCTCTCTCAGAAGAAGGCTCCAACCACAAAACTGACCGGGCAGCACAGCTTTGGAAAAGCTGGAGATTATAGAGGGAACTACGCTTCATGCTGGTTGTACTCATCATCATTTGAAAGTAAAGGAGGCCCCTAACTTGCTTAGCCGTTGCCTCAAAGCTCATCCTCCATCAACCCCATCAGCCTCCCTGGGACCTGCCTGAACAACTTGAAGTAAAGGTATGGAAAGACGCTGATGTGTGAGACTGTGTTATTTGATTGCATTCCTGCACTACCCCTTCATAACCATCGACCTGAGGGAAGAGTCCCACCTGTAGGGGACCCGACATCTAGCTGCCTCACCATCCCCTCAGAGATCTACAGCAGCGCTGGTACAAATTACCAGAGACTACAGGTGGCGTCACGAACTGTATATATATATCCCCTGTAAATATACCCCCCAACATACGCCTGACCGCCAGGGCCACAGACCGAGCCACCGCTACCTGTGACAATCCCATAGACTTCTACGGGCTCGGCTCTGAGTACCCCATTGCCCTGGAAACCCACAATTGTGGTGGCGGGTCGATACAAAATTGGCGTCACGAACAGGATCCGAAACTTGCAGCATTGCGAGCCCTGTGTGCCTGTGGAGTGTTTTGGCGAAAAAGACTGTTGCTGTTGTTTGGCGCCAAATACCGCCATATTTGCCGCCAGATTCGCGCCCTAAGGCGCTGGAGAAGAAGGTGGGCGTACCTGAAAGAGCGCGCAAAGTCTTGGACACGCCCCTGGCTCTGACTCAGCGGCAGGTCCTGCAACAGGAAGTGAACGCTCTGACATCAGAGCACCTGCGACGAAGGTCCTGTTCCCACTGCGGTGCCTGTGAAATAGCAGCGTCTGAAACCGGTAGGCTCCGTTTAACCAAGGGGGCGCTAAGATGTCACAACAACCGGCTGACAGTGCGGCCCCAGCCGGAGTCCCAATCCGCACCGTCTGGTATTGTAGCGCCAGATGGGGGCGCAGGCCCTGCACCCAGTCCGGTAGTCCCGATCATGCCACTAACGCTCCCATATATGCCTGGGGCGAAATGGCTTCCCCAGTACAGCGGTGAGCCAGGCACATTAGCAGGCTTCAAGCGGAAGTTATGCAGCATCCTAGAAATGTACTCCATGCCTGAGAGACAAAAAGCTGCTGTGCTAATAGGGCAGCTAACTGGCGCTGCTGAGAGGGAAGTGGAGACTTGGGATACCGTTGATCAGGAGTCGGTACCTGCGATCTTCCTTAAGTTGCATGCCATATTTGAAGACCGCACAGAAACGGATCTCCGGATGGCCTTCTATCACTGTTCACAACAGCCAGGTGACAGCATCCGGGACTACGCTTGCCGACTACAAGGAGCCCTGAGAGCTCTTAAGCAGGTTAATAATTTAAATGCTATTAATGAGAATAAAATGCTGAAAGAACAATTTATACAGGGATTGAGATCCCAAGAGGAACGCAGAACTGTAAACTGGTGGTCCTTAGATCATCCGGATGCTACCTTTGATGCCCTAAAAGACATGGCAATAAAAGGGCTGCGGCCCCTGGGCAAACTTGAGGTGGCAACCCAACATCATCAGGCTGAAGTCACTCTGGAACCGGCAGTAACCCCCTATTCCCCGTTAGTGGCCGAAGCCAAAGCGCAGGTGACCCCTCCTAGTGAATTGGATTGTCTGCGCTCAGAGGTGCGCCAGCTGACTAAAAATCTGGCTGCTGTGATGAGTGCCCTGCAACTGCGGAAAGAGGAAGAAGGGAAGATCTTGTTAGCTGACTGCCCAGAAGACGTCCCGTGGATGCACCGGAGAAGAAAGAAGACGTCGCCCCCCCGGAGGAGGACAACGCCACCCCCAGGAGCGACCTCTGATCAACACCCTCCTCGTCGAGAGATCATCTGTTACCGATGCAACCGGAAAGGTCATCTGTCTCCACAGTGTCCTTTAAACGGGCAGAACCTGGGTCCGAGGGCCAACACCCAGGAGAATACCCGTCAGGCCCCCTAGACTGGAACCGCAGGTATGTGGGTGGGCGACCCTACCTGTCTATCATCTTAGATGGTATTGCAGTTCCGGCATTGTTAGACACTGGGTCCCAGGTGACCCTAATTCCTGATGCCCTCTATACTAAGTACTGGTCAATGGACAGTCTTAAACCCCCGAGCTCTGACTTTACCGTGTATGCTTCTAATGGTCTTCCTGTAGAAGTACTCGGGACAAAATGTGTAGATGTAAAGGTGGGCAGAGAGGAGTTGAAAGACCAGGGGCTTCTGGTAGTAAAGACTGTAAATGAGGAGAACGGTTTAAATATAATTTTGGGTACTAACATTATCGGTAATTGTTTGGGAGAAGTTGTGTTCTTACTCCAACAGCTCGCTGAGATTGCCCGACCAAGGCAGAGAGGAGTAATCCAAAGAGAGATCCGGGCCCTGGTGTGTCAGCAGCAAGCGAAGCTTACAGACGGCGAAATTGGTAATGTACGGGTCACTGACTCGGATCCTATTGTGATACCCCCAATGAGTGAAATGATCATTTGGTGCAGGGCAGCCATAGGTCTGAGAGGACAGAATTACCAAGCTGTAGTAGAACCCCACCATTCAGAACATAGACCTACACTTATGACTGCTAGAGGAGTAGTAGAAGTGGTGAATGGAAGAGTACCGGTACGGCTTCTCAATTGGGAGATGATGAGGTAAATTTACCCCGTTATGCAACCATTGCTAAACTTCATGCTGTCGACAATAATTCTATTCTCCCGGCTGAGTCCTTAGACTCCTGTCAAATAGCGGAGGACAATGACCCAGCAACTCAGGTGGCGGAATGGTGTCAGCAACTCCATGTTGGGACGGACACCACTCCCGCTCACCAGAAGCAAGGGGTATTACGGGTGGTGCAAGAGTACGCCCAAGTGTTTAGCAAGAATCCACTTGATTTTGGGATAATTAAGGGAGTACAACATCATATCCCTACAGGCAGTCATCCTCCATCAAAGAGCGGTATAGGCCCATACCTCCAGCTCATTATCAGAAGGCTAAAGAAATGTTGCATGATATGAAGAAAGCTGGGGTGATAAGGGATAGTTGTAGCCCCTGGGCAGCCCCTCTAGTTCTGGTTAAAAAGAAAGATGGTAGTATGAGAATGTGTGTGGATTACAGGCAGGTGAACCGCATAACACACAAGGATGCATATCCGTTACCACGCATAGAGGAATCATTAGCTGCTCTGAAAACGGCTAACTACTTTTCTACCCTTGATCTGACTAGTGGTTACTGGCAAGTGGCTGTGGCTGAGGAGGATCGTGAGAAAACGGCTTTCACCACCCCAATGGGGCTCTGTGAGTTCGACAGAATGCCGTTTGGGCTCAGCAGTGCCCCAGGAACATTTCAGAGAGTGATGGAAAATTGTCTGGGACATCTCAATTTTGAAACCGTGCTGCTATACCTAGACGACGTCATCGTGTATTCCAAGACATATGAGGACCATCTGAAGCACCTGGCAGAAGTATTCGAGTCCCTGTCCAGGTACGGGATGAAATTAAAACCCTCAAAATGCCATCTACTCAAACAGAAGGTACAATACTTGGGGCACATCGTCAGTTCGGAAGGAGTAGCGCCGGACCCAGAGAAAGTCACTGCCATCCAGAAGTGGCCGGAGCCGAAGAACCTTAAGGAAGTGCGACAGTTCCTGGGACTAACGGGTTACTACAGAAGGTTCGTGAAAGATTACACGAAGAAGGCAGCTCCTTTACAGGACCTCCTGGTAGGACAATCCCTAAAGAGCAGAAACCCTCCCTTTAATTGGGGTAAAGAACAGGCTGAAGCATTCCAAAAGATGAAAGAGATCCTTACAGGTGATGAGATCTTAACCTATCCTGATTACAGCCAACCGTTCCTGTTGTACACCGACGCCAGTAATGAAGGGTTGGGAGCAGTTCTCAGTCAGAAGCAGAATGGCCAAGAAAAAGTCATCGCATATGCCAGCAGAAAACTCAGGCCAACTGAAAGGAATCCGGAAAATTATAGCAGCTTCAAGCTGGAGTTTCTGGCGCTGGTCTGGGCCATTACTGAAAGATTTAAGCACTATCTGGCCTCCAATAAGTTCACGGCGTACACAGACAACAACCCCTTAACGCACCTGGAAACCGCCAAGCTGGGTGCCATGGAGCAGCGATGGATGGCTCGGTTGTCCAATTACCAGTTTACTATCAAGTACCGGGCAGGTCGAAAGAATGCTAATGCTGACGCATTGTCCCGAATGCCGCATGACTCTGATACGGAAGAAGAATCGGACGACCTGGAAGAAATTGAGCTACCTGCGTTCCATCGAAATGGGGTAGTCCACGAGCATCGAGTCAACAGAAAGCAGTATGGTGCAACATTAAATCCTTTACCCCATCACAGCTGGAAAGAGACTCAGGACAGTGATCCAGTGGTCAGCCGCATCAAGGAGTTGTTAAGACAGGAAGGCTCCTCTTTGGAAAAGGATGCACCTATGTCAGCCAAGCTCCTGTGGAACGAGAAAAGCAGGTTGTTCCTATACCGTGAGAAGTTGTGCAGGAGATACGTCAACCCCAGAACCCATGAGATGGTCTGGCAAATCGTGGTCCCCAAGGCAGACGTCCCAATGGTGTTGGAAGCATACCACGATCAAGCAGGACACTTTGGCTGGAGAAAGCTGGAGACCCTGTTGAGATGCCGGTTCTACTGGGTAGGGATGCGCAGCTCCATCGAGAGGTGGTGTCGGAACTGTGGACCCTGTGGTCTCAGAAGAAAGGACTACGGTAGTCAGAAGGCACCCCTGCAACCTATCCAGACGACTCGCCCCCTGGAGATTGTGGCCCTGGACCACGTCAAACTGTCGCCAAGTAGATCTGGATACTCATACGCCCTGACCATGGTGGACCATTACTCCAGATTTCTGGTGGTTGTTCCAGTTAAGGATCAGACCGCAGTGACGGCCGCGAAAACCTTTCAAGCAAGTTTCTGCAGACCGCATGGGTATCCGGAGCAAGTATTAACCGATCAAGGACCTGCTTTCGAAGCTGATTTATTCAAGGAATTCTGTCACATGTACGGGTGCAAGAAAATTAGAACAACGCCATACCACCCTCAAACCAACGGTCTTTGTGAAAAAATGAACCATATTGTCCTTGACTTGTTGAGATCCATACCGTTGGAAGACAGAAATCGATGGCCGGACTTACTACCTGATTTGGTTGACTTGTATTTTATTATTATTATTATTATTATACATTTATATAGCGCCATTTATTCCATGGCGCTTTACATATGAAAAGGAAAAAATATAGACAGATACAATAAACATGTGCTAGACAAGGGACACACAAGTACAGAAGGAGAGGACCCTGCCCGCGAGGGCTCACAGTCTACAGGGATGGGTGAGAATACACTTGTATAACCATATACCTGTAAGTTCTACTAACTGCACTCCAGCCTATCTTATGAGAGCAAGGCCCGGAAGACTACCAATGGATTTAGAACTTGGAGTGGTAGAACCGGAGGCAGACGACGCCATTGAAAACTGGGACATAAATCGGCAAGAGCAGTACAGAAGAGTGCAAATCTGTGTAGAGGAAAGTCTCAACAAGGTACGGGAGAAACAGGAAGATATTTACAACAGAAATGCTCCTGCCAAGCCTTTGATGCCTGGAGAAGTGGTATTAAAAAGAAAAAGGAAGATGCACAAATTGGATAATCAGTGGGAGCAAGAACCCTACGTCGTACAAGATTCTAAATATGACAACAGAAAAGTTTGTATCATTAGTAAGGACGGAGGAAGAACAATAACCACTGTGTCCAGAGACCATTTGAAATTGTGTCCAGAACCTTTAAAGCGTTGTGAAAAGAACCCTGTCATCAATCAAGAAGAAAGGAAGGAAGAGGTCATACACACGGATCTGGGAGATTTTCCTGCGGATTGGCCCAGACTGGGAGATGCTGTAATAGTTCCGGTGTTGCAGTTTTATCAGCCACAAGAGGAAGTTCTACCTCCAGTTGTGCCCGTGGTGCCAGTTGAGTCCGTTCAGGAGTTACCCATTCCAGCAACACCTCAACCTACGGAATCTCAAGAAAGATCATCTGAAGCAGCGCCCCATACTATGGGATCCCCTGGTGAAGCTGACTCACACCGCCCAGTCATCAGTACGCTTGCCAGATCCATAGAAAGATTGAGGCAGTTCTATAGTTTGCCGTTACGCAGTGCAGACAGATCACAACTTAATATACCTGAAGCTACTCCACGTAGATCAGAGCGAATCACAAAAGGGAAGATACCCATTCGATACCAGCAGTAATTATAACAAATTAATGTGAATATTGTAAAAAGTATATATATAAATGTGTCTTTTCCTTATGGTGTCTTATAATGGACTCAGAGGCTGAGGACTGAGCCAGCCCAAAAACTTATCTTGTAAATAGTTGCACTAAGGTGCCTTTTAATGGTTTCACACGAAGCCTTGACTTACCTCTGAACATAAAACCCGTGTGGTGAGGCACTGAGTGAGGTCTGCATTCGGATGTCCTGCAGCCCACCCAGGACCCACGTTGAAGGTTTGGTGCGGGTCCTTCACAAGAATATTGTCGTTTATTTATGAACATGTTTATTTAATATTTCGTATTTTTTCTATATTCAATGTGTTGTTAGCAACGTTCAAGACATCCTTACCTCCCGGATGGGACGAATTAATGTTTAATGTTGATGTTTAATGCATAAACAAAATTGTCTTTTTGTATTTCACAGCCCGGGAGTGCTGTCGTTTACCATGGGGGAATGTGTAGCCCTGGTACACAATACCAGGAGGATGAGTGGAGAGGTAACGGTTAAGGGCTCTCCATGATATCACGTACACTTCGGACACACCCAGCAGGGGTGTGGAGGGGAGTGCTGAATAGTCTGAGTTCAGTTCAGTCAGTGACTCGAAAGAGTTAGGAAGTGCAGTCTTTGTGCAGTTCAGAAAGTGGAGTCCAGTAAAGGTGAGCCAGTTCACCTCAGCCTGGTCAGAGCTGTGCCCCACTAGAGGACGGACTGAGACATCTGTTGAGAGTCTGAGCAAAGCGAAGGGCATAGTGGAAGAGAACAGAAAAGTGCCATCGGTATAGAATACCTGCACATTGTTACCGGTCACTGGAGACCGAGCATCACCATAGCTTCATGCATGGTGGTAGGAAACCCAGAGGCTTACCGGACCTTAGGTAACGGAAAGCAGCCCCTGAAGAGTCAGTACGTAACTGGGGTCAGGGAGAGTGAGAACCTTGAGTCAGTGCACGACAGGAATTGGAACTCAGCTCTCTCAGAAGAAGGCTCCAACCACAAAACTGACCGGGCAGCACAGCTTTGGAAAAGCTGGAGATTATAGAGGGAACTACGCTTCATGCTGGTTGTACTCATCATCATTTGAAAGTAAAGGAGGCCCCTAACTTGCTTAGCCGTTGCCTCAAAGCTCATCCTCCATCAACCCCATCAGCCTCCCTGGGACCTGCATGAACAACTTGAAGTAAAGGTATGGAAAGACGCTGATGTGTGAGACTGTGTTATTTGATTGCATTCCTGCACTACCCCTTCATAACCATCGACCTGAGGGAAGAGTCCCACCTGTAGGGGACTCGACATCTAGCTGCCTCACCATCCCCTCAGAGATCTACAGCAGCGCTGGTACAAATTACCAGAGACTACAGGTGGCGTCACGAACTGTATATATATATCCCCTGTAAATATACCCCCCAACATACGCCTGACCGCCAGGGCCACAGACCGAGCCACCGCTACCTGTGACAATCCATAGACTTCTACGGGCTCGGCTCTGAGTACCCCATTGCCCTGGAAACCCACAATTGTGGTGGCGGGTCGATACAGATCCTCTGCCATTCTTCCTTGCAGATCCTCTCCAGTTCAATCCGGTTGGATGGTGAATGTTGGTGGACAGGCATTTTCAGGTCTCTCCAGAGATGCTCAATTGGGTTTAGGTCAGGGCTCTAGTACGTCCTAGGCGATCAACTGCGCTCCTGGGGGGAGCGCAGCTGATCGTGGCTGGGTGTCAGCTGATTATCACAGCTGACACCAGGCACTATGTGCCAGGAGCGGTCACGAACCACTCCCGGAACATTAACCCCTGGCACACCGCGATCAAACATGATCGCGGTGTATCAGGGGCACTGGGAAGCATCCTGCAGAGAGTGGGCTCCCTGCATGCTCCCCTGAGACCCTCAGAATAGTGCGATGTGATCGTGCTGTTCTGAGGCCTTCCTCCCTGCAAGGCCACAAATCCAAGATGACCGCGGGGTCCTGCAGGGAGGCGGCTTCCTCAGCAGTGCCTGTGAGATCGCTGGTCTCACAGAGTGCTGTGCACACTGTCAGACCAGCGATCTGACATTCTACAGTGATGTCCCACCCTGGGACAAAGTAAAAATGTTAAAAAAAATGAAAATCAAAGTGTAAAAAAAAAAAATCCAAAATAAAGGAAAAAAAAAATATTCTCCAATAAATTAATTTCTTCCTGTAAATAATAAAACAAATAATAAAAGTACACATATTTGGTATCGCCGCATCCGTAACGACCCGCCCTATAGAACTTTCCCCTAGTTAACCCCTTTGGTGAACCCCTGAAAAAAAAAAACCAAAGCAAAAAATCAATGCTTTATCATCATACAGCCGAACAAAAAGTGGAATAACACGCGATCAAAAAGATCAATATAAATAAACATGGTACCGCTGAAAACGTCATCTTGTCCCGCAAAAAACGAGCCATGATACAGCATCATCAGCGAAAAAATAAAAAAAATAAAAAAGTTATAGCTCACAGAATAAAGCGATGCAAAAATAATTATTTTTTATATAAAATAGTTTTTATTGTATAAAAGCGCCAAAGCATAAAAAAATGATATAAATGAGGTATCGCCGTAATCGTACTAACCCAAAGAATAAAAATGCTTTATCAATTTTACCACACGCAGAACGGTATAAACGCCCCCCAAAAGAAATTAATGAATTGCTGATTTTTGTTCATTCTAACCTCCCAAAAATCAAAATAAAAAGTGATCAAAAAAAGTCACATGCTTAAAAATGGTACCAATAAAAACGTCAACTCATACCGCAAAAAATATGACCTCACATGACTCTGTGGGCCAAAATATGCTAAAATTATAGCTCTCAAAATGTGGTGATGCAAAACCTATTTTTTGCAATAAAAAGAATCTTTTAGCGTGTGATAGCTGCCAATCATAAAAACCCGCTATAAGTAGTAAATCAAACCGCCCTTTATTACCCCGTTAGTTAGGGAAAAATAATAAAATTTAAAAAAGGATTTATTTCCATTTTCCCCATTAGGGTTAGGGTTGCGGCTAAAGTTAGGATTAAGGTTAGGGTTATGATTAGGGTTAGGGGTGTGTTAGGGTTAGGTTTGTGGTTAGGGTTATGGTTAGGGTTGTGACTAGGGTTAGGGGTGTGTTGGGGTTAGGGTTGGAGTTAGAATTGGGGGTTTCCACTGTTTAGGCACATCAGGGGCTCTCCAAATGCAACATGGCGTCCAATCTCAATTCCAGCCAATTTTGGTTGGAAAAAGTCAATTGGTGCTCCTTCCATTCTGAGCTCTGCCGTGCTCCCAAACAGTGGTTCCCCCCCACATATGGGGTACCAACGTACTCAGGACAAATTGGACAACAACTTTTGAGGTCCAATTTCTCCTGTTACCCTTGGGAAAATAAAAAATTAGTGACTAAAAGATAATATTTGTGGGAAAAAAATAGGATTTTTTATTTTCATGCCCCTGAATTATAAACTTGTGTGAAGCACTTGGGGGTTCAAAGTGCTCACCACAGATCTAGATAAGTTCCTTAGGGGGTCTAGTTTCCAAAATGGGGTCCCTTGTGGGGGTTTTCCACTGTTTAGGCACATCTGGGGCACTACAAATGGAACATGACGCCCATCAACGTCTGTATTCCAAAACGTTATTACTTCCTTTCCAAGCCCTGCCGTGCGCCCAAACAGTTTCCCCTACCACATATTTGGTATCAGCGTACTCAGGACAAATTGGACAACAACTTTTGGGGTCTAATTTCCTTGGGAAAAATCAAAAATTTGGACTAAAAAATCATTTTTGTGGAAAATTATTTTTTTTTTCACACCCAGGCATTATAAACTTTTGTGAAACACTTGGGGGTTCAAAGTGCTCACAACTGATCTAGATAAGTTCCATAGAGGGTGTAGTTTCCAAAATGGTGTTACTTGTGGGGGGTTTCCACTGTTTAGGCACATCAGGGGCTCTCCAAACGCGACATGGCGTCCAATCTCAATTCCAGCCAATTCTGGTTTGAAAAAGTCAAACGGCGCTCATTCCCTTACAGCTCTGCCGTGTGCCCAAACAGTGGTTTTCCCCCACATGTGGGTATTGGCGTACTCAGGAGAAATTGCACAACAACTTTATCTGTCCATTTTCTCCTTTTACCCTTGTGAAAATAAAAAAGTTTGTAAAAGATCATTTTTGTGACTAAAAAGTTAAATATTAATTTTTTCTTCCACGTTGCTTCAGCTCCTGTGAAGCACCTGAAGGGTTAATAAACTTATTGAATGTGGTTTTGAGTACCTTGAGGGGTGCAGTTTTTAGAATGGTGTCACTTTTGGGTATTTTCTGCCATATAGACCCCTCAAAGTGACTTCAAATGCGAGGTGGTCCCTAAAAAAAATGGCTTTGTAAATTTTGTTGTAAAATGAGAAATCGCTGGTCAAATTTTAACCCTTATAATTTCCTAATAAAAAAAAATTTTGGTTCCAAAATTGTGAGGATGTAAAGTAGACATGTGGGAAATGTTATGTATTAACTATTTTGTGTGACATATTTCTCTGTTTTAAGGGAATAAAAATTCAAAGTTTGAAAATTGCGCAATTTTCCAAATTTTTGCCATATTTGCGTTTTTTTCAAAAATAAACGCAAGTTATATAGAATAAATTTTACCACTAACGTGAAGTACAATATGTCACAAGAAAACAAAGATCTGTCGAAGCGTTCCAGAGTTATTACCTCATAAAGAGACAGTGGTCAGAATTGTAAAAATTGACCCGGTCATTAACGTGCAAACCACCCTTGGGGGTTAAGGGGTTAACAGTTGTTGTAGAGATGTGTCTGCTGCTAGGACTCTGTGTGGCATTGACCTGGTCTCTAATCTGAGCTGCTGTAAACCTGTGATTTCTGAGGCTGGTGACTCAGATAAACTTATCCTCAGAAGCAGAGGTGACTCTTAGTCTTCCTTTCCTGGGGCGGTCCTCATGTGAGCCAGTTTCTTTGTAGCGCTTGATGGTTTTTGCAACTGCACTTAGGGACACTTTCAAAGTTTTCCCAATTTTTCGGACTGACTGACCTTCATTTCTTAAAGTAATGATGGCCACTTTTTCTTTACTTAGCTGCTTTTTTCTTGCCATAATACAAATTCTAACAGTCTATTCAGTAGGACTATCAGCTGTGTATCCACCAGCCTTCTGCACAACACAACTGATGGTCCCAACCCCATTTATAAGGCCAGAAATCCCACTTATTAAACCTGACAGGGCACACCTGTGAAGTGAAAACAATTTCCGGTGACTACCTCTTGAAGCTCATCAAGAGAATGCCAAGAGTGTGCAAAGCAGTCATCAAAGCAAAAGGTGGCTACTTTGAAGAGCCTAGAATATAAGACATATTTTCAGTTGTTTCACACTTTTTTGTAAAGTGTAATGTATAATTCCACATGTGTTAATTCATAGTTTTGATGCCTTCAGTGTGAATGTACAATTTTCATAGCCATGAAAATACAGAAAAATCTTTAAATGAGAAGGTGTGTCCAAACTTTTGGTCTGTACTGTATATATTATATATATATATATATATATATGTATATATATATATATATATATATATATATATATATATATATATATATATACACATGTATGGGGAAAAAAAGCATTTGTAAGCTCAAAGGTGCTTAGCAACATATATAAACTTTACTCTGAGATGTTCAAAAGTGAAGTTTTACTATAAATCTTATCAGTGGAAAGTGTTTTAGTAGAAGCGTAAATGGAATGTATGCAACATAAGAGATGCACACATATGATCGAGGAACCACAGTACTCTAAGGCTATGTGCCCATGTTGCAGAAATGCTCCTTAATTGTCCAGTGCATTTCCGGAACTCCCTGCCGAGGGTAGAACGCATACGGAATTCGCATGCGTTTTTCCGCAAAACACAAGCGTTTTGCAAGCATTTTTAGCTTGCAGAATGCTCGCGCTTTTCCAAGCGATTTGAAGCATCGCTTGGAAAAGTGATTAACAGGATGGTCACACTTGTGAAGCATAGTGCTTGACAAGTGTGACCAACTTTTTACTATTGTTGCTGCCTATGTAGCATCAATAGTAAAAGATAAAATGTTAAAAATATTAAAAAAAATAAAAAATAGAGATATACTTACCCTCTGTCGGCCCCGGAGTCCTCCCGGTCCTCTGCGACGCTGCCGGCAAGTTCCGTTCCCCAGGGATACATTGCGCAAATGACCTCTGATGACGTAGCGGTCACGCGACCGCTACGTCATCTGGGGTGATTCTCTCAATGCATCCCTGGGAACGGAAGTTGCTGGCAGCGCTGCGTGCACCGCTGAGTACTTCGGGGGCCGACAGAGGGTAAGTATATCCATATTTTTTATTTTAATTCTATTTTTTACAGGAATATGTTACCCAGGGCCTGGAGGATAGTCTGCTCTCCTCCAGGCCCTGGGTACCATGCGCACATGAAGCGCTCACTTTACGGATGGTGGGCATAGCTTAGTTTAACCCCTCTCTGACATCTGACGTACTATCCCGTCCATAAAACCCGTGACAATCTGACCATGGACGGGATAGTACGTCATAGCGATTAGCTGCGCTCCCAGTGGGAGCGCAGCTAATCGCCGCCGGGTGTCAGCTGATTATCACAGCTGACACCCGGGACTCTGTGCCAGGAGCGGTCACGGACCTCTCCCGGCACATTAACCCCTTGCACACCGCGATCAAACATGATCGCGGTGTACTGGGGGCACAGGGGAGCATCGCGCAGGGAGGGGGCTCCAAGTGCGCCCCCCTGAGACCCTCAGAACAGCGCAATGTGATTGCGCTGTTCTGAGGGCTTCCTCCCTCCCAGGACCTGGATCCAAGATGGCGCCGGGGTCCTGGAGGGAGGCGGCTTCCTCAGTGCCTGCCGAGAGCAGGCACTGAGAAGCCTGCAGCGCTGCCTGTGAGATCGCTGGTCTCACAGAGTGCTGTGCACACTGTGAGACCAGCGATCTCACATTTTACAGTGATGTCCCACCCTGGGACAATGTAAAAAAGTAAAAAAAAAAAAATAAACGTGTAAAAAAAAATTTCCAAAATAAATTAAAAAAAAAAAAAAAATATTCCCCAATAAATTCATTTCTTCCTGTAAATAAAGAAAATAAAACAATAAAAGTACACATATTTGGTATCGCCGTGTCCGTAACGACCCCCCTATAAAACTGTCCCACTAGTTAACCCCTTTTGTGAACCCCTTAAAAAAAAAAAAATAAAAACAAAGCAAAAAATCAGTGCTTTATCATCATACCGCTGAACAAAAAGTGGAATAACACGCGATCAAAAAGACCGATATAAATAAACATGGTACCCCTGAAAATGTCATCTTGTCCCACAAAAAACGAGCTGTCATACAGCATCATTAGCGAAAAAATAAAAAAGTTATAGCTCGCAGAATAAAACGATGCAAAAATAATTATTTTTTATATAAAATTGTTTTTATTCTATAAAAGCGCCAAAACATAAAAAAATGATATAAATGAGGTATCACCATAATCGTACTGACCCGAAGAATAAAACTGCTTTATCAATTTTACCACACGCGGAATGGTATAAACGCCTCCCCCAAAAGAAATTCATGAATTGCTGATTTTTGTTCATTCTAACCTCCCAAAAATCAAAATAAAAAGCGATCAAAAAATGTCACGTGCCCAAAAATGGTACCAATAAAAACATCAACTCGTACCGCAAAAAATAAGACCTAACATGACTCTGTGGGCCAAAATATGCAAAAATTATAGCTCTCAAAATGTGGTGATGCAAAAAACTATTTTTTTGCAATAAAAAGCGTCTTTTAGCGTGACAGCTGCCAATCATAAAAACCCGCTATAAATAGTAAATCAAACCCCCCTTTATCACCCCCTTAGTTAGGGAAAAATAATAACATTAAAAAAATGTATTTATTTCCATTTTCCCATTAGGGTTATGGTGAAGGTTAGGGTTGCGGCTAAAGTTAGGGTTAGGGTTGGCGCTAAAGTTAGTATTAGGGTTATGGTTGGGATTAGGGATAGGGGTGTGTTAGGGTTAGGTTTGTGGTTAGGGTTGGGACTAGGGTTAGGGGTGTGTTGGGGTTAGGGTTGGAGTTAGAATTGGGGGTTTTCCGCTGTTTAGGCACATCAGGGGCTCTCCAAATGTGACATGGCATCTGATCTCAATTTCAGCCAATTCTGCGTTGAAAAAGTCATGAGTTTCGAAAGAGCAATGGGTTATGTTTCTACTGTGGTGATGCCTCTCATGCTATTTCAGTCTGCCCTAAGCGGGGAAGACGTTTTGCACGCTCAGTTGTCTTGGGTAGTGTTCAGACTAAGTTTTTATTAACTGTCACTCTGATATGCTCTCTGTCCTCATTTTCTGCTCAGGCTTTCGTTGATTCTGGAGCAGCTATTAATCTGATGGATTATGATTTTGCTAAACGTTGTTAACGGTGCTCCTTCCCTTCTGACCTCTGCCATGCGCCCAAACAGTAGTTTACTCCCACATGGGGTATCAGCGTACTCTGGACCCTAAGAGTTATTGTGCAATTTGTCCTATTTCTGTTACCCTTGGGAAAATAAAAAACTGGGGGCAAAAGTATCTTTTTTTTTTAAAAAAATGATTTTTTTTGTTTTTACGGCTGTACGTTATAAACTTCTGTGAAGCACTTGGGGCTTCATAGCGCTCACCACACATCTAGATAAGTTCCTTATGGGGTCTATTTTCCAAAATAGGGTCACTTGTGGGGGGTTTCCACTGTTTAGGCACATCAGGGGCTCTCCAAATGCGACATGACGCCCCCAGACCATTCCATCAAAGTCTACAATCCATAACGTCACTACTTCCCTTCCGAGCCCCAATGTGTACCCATACAGTAGTTTTCTCCCACATATTGGGTATCAGCGTACTCAGGACAAATTGGAAAAAACTTTTGGGGTCCAATTTCTCCTGTTACCCTTGTGAAAATAAAATATTGGGGACGAAAAAATCATTTTTGTAAAAAAAAAAAAAATGTATTTTTACGGCTATACATTATAAACTTCTGTGAAGCACTTGGGGGTTCAAGGTGCTCACCAAACATCTACATAAGTTCCTTGAGGGGTCTGGTTCCCAAAATGGTGTCATTTGTGGGGGGTTTCCACTGTTTAGGCAGATCAGGAGCTCTCCAAACACGACATGGCATCCAGCCAATTCTGCGTTGAAAAAGTCAAACGGCACTCCTTCCCTTCCAAACTCTGCCATGCACCCAAACAGTGGTTTACCCCCACATATGGGGTATCAGCGTACTCAGGACAAATTGCACAATAACTTTTGGAGTCTTGTTACCCTTGGGAAAATAAAAATTGGGGTGAAATGATCATTTTTGTGGAAAAAATATGATTTTTTAATTTTACGGCTCTACGTTATAAACTTGTGTGAAGCACTTGGGGGTTCAAATTGCTCACCAAAGATCTAGATAAGTTCCTTAGGGGGTCTAGTTTCCTAAATGGGGTCACTTGTGGGGGGTTTCCACTGTTTAGGCACATCAGGGACTCTCCAAATGCAACATGGCGTCCAATCTCAATTCCAGCCAATTTTGGTTGGAAAAAGTCAAATGGTGCTCCTTCCATTCCGAGCTCTGCCGTGCGCCCAAACAGTGGTTCCCCCCCACATATCGGGTATCAGCGTACTCAGAACAAATTGGACAACAACTTTTGTGGTCCAATTTCTCCTGTTACCCTTGGGAAAATAAAAAAATTAGTGACTAAAAATAATTTTTGTGGGAAAAAAATTGGATTTTTTATTTTCATGCCCGGGCATTATAAACTTGTGTGAAGCACTTGGGGGTTCAAAGTGCTCACCAAAGCTCTAGATAAGTTCCTTAGGGGTTCCTTAGTTTCCAAAATGTGGTCACTTGTGGGGGGTTTCTACTGTTTAGGCTCATCTGGGGCACTGCAAACGGAACATGACCCCCATCAACGTCTGCATTCCAAAACGTTACTACTTCCTTTCCAAGCCCTGCCGTGCGCCCAAACAGTTTCCCCCCCCCCACATATTGGGTATCAGCGTACTCAGGACAAATTGGCCAACAACTTTTGGGGTCCAATTTCCTTGGGAAAAATCAAAAATTTGGGACTAAAAAATCATTTTTGTGGAAAATTGTTTCTTTTTTTTCACACCCAGGCTGTTGTGAATGGGTTTGAGATGAGTTCTGAGCAGAGGCTCCCTCTGGTGGTTACAAGCGGTACTAGTGAGGATTGGGAATCAGGTGTTACTGATTGGTCTTATTTAAGGGAATCATTTTCCCATCAGGGTTGCCGGTGATCAATTGTTCTGGTCTGAATCCTTCTTTCCAGTTTCCCTTGTAGCCTGCTGTGTCGTGTCTGCATCTCCTGCTATCAGATAAGACAATTTCTTATTTTGTGTTTTTGCTATATTTTTGCATTTTGTCCTGCACTTCTGTGGGGGCCTTCTGGGTCCCCTCCGGGGGCTTTTGCCCTCTCAGTTTAGTCCAGCCACTGTGTTTTGTACTTTTGCTTTTTGCAGTTTTTTCAGTGGCTGCTGTTTTGATTTTTGTTACACCAGAGAACTAATTTAGGTGGTAGAGGTCGTGTGATCTCAGGTGATTTTGAAATTAGTAGAGTTGGTGTCTTTCAGGGTTTTCTGGGATTGCAGTAAGTGTCCTTCCTATCCTTTTCTATTTAGATAGTTTGGGCCCCAGCGTTTGCTCATACTATTTTCTTTCTGTGTCAGTATTTCCTCTTGTCTAACCGCCATTATATGTTTGGGGGCTTTCTATTATCTTTGGGGTTCTGCTCCGGGGCAGATAGCTTTCCTATTTCTATCTTTAGGTGTAGTTAGTTTCTCAGGCTGTGACGAGGCGTCTAGGACCATCGTAGGAACGCTCCACGGCTGCCTCTAGTTGTGGTGGTTAGTCAGGGTACTGCAATCTCATAGATTCCAACTGCTCTGGTGTATTGCCTTTTTACCTGCACTCCTCAGCTACCGTAACATAACAGTATCACGGCATAAAAATTGTATGGTACTCACAGAAGGGAAAAAATATTTTGAAGGAAGAAAAGTTGTCAGAGATATTTTTCTGTTTGTTGCATTTTTTTTTTTTTTTTTCCCTCTGTATCTCTGGGTGCTGGGGAGGATCTTTTCTCCCAATGGAGTTTGCACAGTTGTCTGGCCGTGTGGATCAGCTTGCCACTGAGGTTCAGAGTATTGCTGCATATCTTGCTAGGTTCCCTGTTGTGGAACCTAGGATCCCCATGCCAGATTTGTTTTCAGGGGATCGAGCTAAGTTTCAGAATTTCAAAAATAATTGTAAATTGTTTCTTGCCTTAAAATCTAAGTCCTCAGGAAACGCAGCGCAGCAGGTTCAAATTGTCATCTCTCTCCTGCGCGGCGATCCTCAGGATTGGGCTTTTTCCCTGATACCTGGGGATCCTGTTTTGAGTGATGTTGATGCATTTTTTCAGGCTTTGGGGTTATTGTACGATGAGCCTAATGTCACTGATCAAGCTGAAAAAGCCTTGTTGGCATTAAATCAGGGGCTTGATGACGCTGAGTTATACTGTCAGAGATTCCGTAGGTGGGCAGTCCTGACCAAATGGAATGACGACGCTTTGGCGGCCCTTTTCCGGAAGGGTCTGTCGGATAATGTAAAGGATGTTATGGTGGGATTCCCTGTCCCCTCTGGTCTCAATGATTCTATGTCATTAGCGATTCAAATTGACAGACGTTTGCGTGAGCGGAGAAGTATGCGTGGAGTGGTGTTGCCTTGTGAGCCAGCTGCTGAGCCCATGCAGTGTGATGGAGTGGTGTCTGGGGCACAGCGTCATGAGTTTCGGAGGCGCAATGGGTTATGTTTCTGCTGTGGTGATGCCTCTCATGCTATTTCAGTCTGCCCTAAGCGGGGAAGACGTTTTGCACGCTCAGTTGTCTTGGGTGGTGTTCAGACTAAGTTTTTATTAACTGTCACTCTGATATGCTCTCTGTCCTCATTTTCTGCTCAGGCTTTCGTTGATTCTGGAGCAGCTATTAACCTGATGGATTATGATTTTGCTAAACGTTGTGGATTTCCCTTGATACCCCTACAGAAGTCTATTCCCCTACTGGGGATCGATTCTACCCCTTTGGCTGAGAATAAACCCCAGTTTTCTACTCAGGTGATAATGAAGGTTGAACCTGATCACCAGGAGTGCTGCAAATTTTTGGTTCTATATAATCTGCATGACATTATCGTGCTGGGTTTCCCTTGGTTACAGTCTCATAATCCTGTTTTGGATTGGAAATCTGTGTCTGTAACCAGTTGGGGCTGCCAATGTGTTAATACCAACACTCCTGTTTTTTCTGCCTCCCCCCAGGCTGAGGATGTTCCTGACTTTTTGTTTGATTTTTCTGATGTGTTTAGCGAAAGTAAATCTGCATCCTTACCTCCCCATAGGAGCTATGACTGCGCTATTGAATTAGTGCCAGGTAGTAAATTCCCTAAAGGTCGCCTTTTTAACTTGTCTGTACCTGAACATGACGCTATGCGGTCTTATATCAAGGAATCATTGGAGAAGGGTCATATCAGACCATCCTCTTCACCCTTAGGTGCCGGTTTTTTCTTTGTGGCCAAAAAAGATGGTTCATTAAGGCCGTGTATTGATTATCGTCTCTTGAACAATATTACTGTGAAATATCAATACCCGTTACCCTTGATTTCTGACCTGTTTTCCAGGGTGAAAACGCTACTTGGTTTACCAAGCTTGACCTCAGGGGGGCGTATAACCTTATTCGCATTAAGCACGGGGATGAATGGAAGACGGCATTTAACACCCCTGAAGGGCATTTTGAGTACCTTGTGATGCCCTTTGGGCTCACTAATGCTCCTTCCGTCTTCCAGTCCTTCATGAATGACATTTTCAGGGATTTTGTGGACAAGTTTCTGATTGTTTATTTGGATGATATCTTGATTTTTTCTAATGACTGGGACTCTCATGTGAAACATGTTCGAACTGTATTCCAGATTTTGAGAGAGAATGCTCTGTATGTGAAGGGATCAAAGTGTCTTTTTGGCGTACAGAAGATCTCATTTCTGGGATTCATTTTGTCCCCATCTGTTATTGAAATGGACCCGGTCAAGGTTCAGGCCATCTGTGATTGGGTCCAACCTACTTCATTAAAGGCTCTTCAGAGATTTTTGGGTTTTGCCAATTTTTATCGTAAATTTATTGGTAATTTCTCTGTTATTGTTAAACCATTAACTGATTTGACCAGAAAGGGTTCTGATGTGGTGAATTGGCCTCCTGAGGCAGTCTCTGCGTTTCAAGAACTTAAGCAGAGATTCACTTCTGCTCCTGTTCTACGGCAGCCTGATGTTTCTCTGCCATTTCAGGTGGAGGTTGATGCCTCTGAAATTGGGGCAGGTGCCATTTTGTCCCAAAAAGATCCAGAGACCTCTAAAAGTAACCCTTGTGCCTTTTTCTCTCGAAAATTTTCTCCTACTGAACGTAATTATGACGTGGGTAATCGGGAGTTATTGGCCATGAAGTGGGCTTTTGAAGAGTGGAGAGCATTGGCTGGAGGGAGCCAAACATCAGGTGGTGGTCCTTACGGACCATAAGAATCTGGTCTATCTGGAATCTGCCAAGCGACTCAATCCTAGACAGGCCAGGTGGGCCTTGTTTTTCACACGTTTTAATTTTGTGGTTTCCTTTCTTCCTGGCACTAAGAATGTTAAGGCGGATGCCCTCTCGAGGAGTTTCCTTGCGGACTCTCCTGAGCTATCTGATCCCTCTGTTATTTTGAAGGAGGGTGTAGTTCTTTCCGCCATCTCGCCTAATTTGAGACTTGCTCTGGAGGGGTGTCAGGAGGATAGGCCCGAGCGCTGCCCTGTTGGAAAATTGTTTGTCCCGGACCAATGGAAAAAGAGTGTGATGTCTGAGATTCATTGTTCCGCATTGGCTGGGCATCCCGGAATTTTTTGGTACCAGAGACTTGGTTGGTCGGTCCTTTTGGTGGCCTACCTTGTCTCGCGATGTCAGGGAATTTGTGCAGTCCTGCGGGACTTGCTCTCGCTCCAAGCCTTGCTCTCGCTCTAGTGGTTTGTTGATGCCATTGCCTGTGCCCAAGAGACCATGGACCCATATCTCTATGGATTTCATTTCCGATCTTCCTGTTTCTCAGAGAATGACCACCATCTGGGTAATTTGTGATAGGTTTTCCAAAATGATACATCTTGTGCCATTACCTAAGTTGCCTTCCTCCTCTGAATTGGTGCCGTTGTTCCTTCAGCACGTGGTTCGTTTGCACGGCATTCCTGAGAACATTGTGTCTGACAGAGGAGTCCAGTTTGTTTCCAGATTTTGGAGGACTTTTTGTTCTAAACTGGGTGTTCAATTGTCTTTCTCCTCGGCATTTCATCCTCAGACCAATGGTCAAACTGAGAGAACAAACCAGACATTGGAGACTTATCTAAGATGCTTTGTGTCTGCTGATCAGGATGACTGGGTCTCTTTTTTACCTTTGGCTGAGTTTGCTCTTAATAATAGGGCTAGCTCTGCCACTTTGATGTCTCCGTTTTTCTGTAATTCTGGGTTTCACCCTCGATTTTCTTCAGGACAGACGGAGGCTTCTGTCTGTCCAGGTGTTGACTCTGTTGTTGAGCGTATGCAGCAGATTTGGGACCAGGTAGTGGAGAGGTTGTCCCTCTCTCAGGAGAAGGCCCAGCGGTTTGCTAACCGGCATAGGACTGATGGTCCTCGGTTTAAAGTGGGGGACTTGGTCTGGTTGTCCTCAAAGAATATTCCTATGAGAGTAGCATCTCCTAAATTTAAGCCTAGGTTCATTGGACCTTATAAGATCATGGAGATTATTAATCCTGTTTCTTTTCGTTTGCTTCTTCCAGGGACATTTAAGATCCATAACGTGTTCCACAAGTCCTTGTTGAAGAGGTTTGTTGAGCCAGTGGTTCCTGCTGCTGTGCCTCCTGACCCTGTTTTGGTTGAGGGCAATCTGGAGTATGTGGTTGAGAAAATATTGGATTCTCGTTTTTCTAGACGAAGACTCCAGTATTTGGTTAAATGGAGAGGTTATGGTCAGGAAGATAATTCTTGGGTGTTTGCTTCGGACATCCATGCTAGGAGACTTATCCGTGCGTATCATAGAACTCATCCTGACCGACCTGGTTGCTCAAATGAGGGTTCGGTGACCCCTCCTCAAGGGGGGGGTACTGTTGTGAATGGGTTTGAGATGAGTTCTGAGCAGAGGCTCCCTCTGGTGGTTACAAGCGGTACTAGTGAGGATTGGGAATCAGGTGTTACTGATTGGTCTTATTTAAGGGAATCATTTTCCCATCAGGGTTGCCGGTGATCAATTGTTCTGGTCTGAATCCTTCTTTCCAGTTTCCCTTGTAGCCTGCTGTGTCGTGTCTGCATCTCCTGCTATCAGATAAGACAATTTCTTATTTTGTGTTTTTGCTATATTTTTGCATTTTGTCCTGCACTTCTGTGGGGGCCTTCTGGGTCCCCTCCGGGGCTTTTGCCCTCTCAGTTTAGTCCAGCCACTGTGTTTTGTACTTTTGCTTTTTGCAGTTTTTTCAGTGGCTGCTGTTTTGATTTTTGTTACACCAGAGAACTAATTTAGGTGGTAGAGGTCGTGTGATCTCAGGTGATTTTGAAATTAGTAGAGTTGGTGTCTTTCAGGGTTTTCTGGGATTGCAGTAAGTGTCCTTCCTATCCTTTTCTATTTAGATAGTTTGGGCCCCAGCGTTTGCTCATACTATTTTCTTTCTGAGTCAGTATTTCCTCTTGTCTAACCGCCATTATATGTTTGGGGGCTTTCTATTATCTTTGGGGTTCTGCTCCGGGGCAGATAGCTTTCCTATTTCTATCTTTAGGTGTAGTTAGTTTCTCAGGCTGTGACGAGGCGTCTAGGACCATCGTAGGAACGCTCCACGGCTGCCTCTAGTTGTGGTGGTTAGTCAGGGTACTGCAATCTCATAGATTCCAACTGCTCTGGTGTATTGCCTTTTTACCTGCACTCCTCAGCTACCGTAACATAACACCAGGCATTATAAACTTTTGTGAAACACTTGGGGGTTCAAAGTGCTCACAACAGATCTAGATAAGTTCCTTAGGGGGTCTAGTTTCCAAAATGGTGTCACTTGTGGGGGGTTTCCACTGTTTAGGCGCATCAGGGGCTCTCCAAACGCGACATTGCGTCCAATCTCAATTCCAGCCAATTTTAGTTTGAAAAAGTCAAACGGCGCTCCTTCCCTTACGAGCTCTGCTGTGCGCCCAGAGAGTGGTTTTCCCCACTTATGGGGTATTGGCGTACTCAGGAGAAATTGCACAACAACTTTATCTGTCCATTTTCTCCTTTTACCCTTGTGAAAATAAAAAAAAGTTTGTAAAAAATCATTTTTGTGGCTAAAAGTTAAATATTAATTTTTTCCTTCCACGTTGCTTCAGCTCCTGTGAAGCACCTGAAGGGTTAATGAACTTTTGAATGTGTACCTTGAGGGGTGCAGTTTTTAGAATAGTGTCACTTTTGGGTATTTTCTGCTATATAGACCCCTCAAAGTGACTTCAAATATGAGGTGGTCCCTAAAAAAAATGGTTTTGTAAATTTTGTTGTAAAAATGAGAAATCGCTGGTCAACTTTTAACCCTTATAATTTCCTAAGAAAAAAAAAATTTGATTCCAAAATTGTGCTGATGTAAAGTAGACATGTGGGAAATGTTATTTCTTAACTATTTTATGTGACATATTTCTCTGTTTTAAGGGAATAAAAATTAAAAGTTTGAAAATTGCAAAATTTTCAAAATTTTCACCATATTTGCATTTTTTTCAAAAATAAACGCAAGTTATATCGAAGAAATTTTACCAATAACGTGAAGTACAATATGTCACGAGAAAACAGTCTCAGAATTGCGCAGATCCGTTGAAGCGTTCCAGAGTTATAACCTCATAAAGAGACAGTGGTCAGAATTGTAAAAATTGGCCCGGTCATTAACGTGCAAACCACCCTTGGGGGTGAAGGGGTTAATCCTATGGCAGCAGAATCGCCACGGTTCCACCAAATTAATGAACATGCTGTATATTTTACCGCAAAGCGATTTCGCTCTGGAAAAATACACAGCATGGGCATAGCTATTGCGGAATCCCATAGGATTGCATGGGGTGCGTTTTGTTAGTGTTTTTTAAGCGTTTACGCAGCGGAAAACCGTGGCAAAAACACTTCAAAAACGCAACGTGGGCACACAGCCTAAGAATTATCAAGATCAAGTAGTTGTGCTAGAGAAACTCAGAGCTGAATTTTGTCATGTTTCTAAGTAATTAAGAATCTACTTGATCTTAATAATCCTTGAAGTGCTGCAGTTTCTCTCTTGTTTTTACACGTCCTGGGGCTCATAGGCTAGAGCCTGACACTGCCTACAACATTCGCATAAGCCAATGCCTGGGAACTGCATAAGGGTGTGGCTGTTCTTTCCACTGTGTTCCAAAAAAGAGATATCTAATATTAGAAATTAATCATTACACTTTAAAACCGATAGATTGTAAATGTTCTACATTCCTCTGTTTACATGTCAGGTTTTTGTCTTGTAAAAAAAAAAAATCATACTGAGAAGAATCACCACAGAACTTTTCCCAACTTTAATTTCACCCATAATCAGTAAAATTCAATTGAAAAATAGTATTAAATAGATATACACTGGCGCTTCACCCTAGAAAAAATATTTAGCAGAGGGGAGGTGAAAAACGTATAAGCTGCTGGTGAGTATACAGGTTCTGTGTCAAATCCTGTTAGTGAATAATGCCTGAAAAAAATAGATTTAAACACCGCGCTAGAATAAGTTTAAGGCCGGCGTCACACTGGCGACAGAATCGGACGACTGCAATCGATGAAATATCGCATTGCAGTCTGCCGTATGTTAATCTATGGAGCAGCTCCCAGTATCAGATTTTTTGTGGTCCGTTTTAAACGTCCGTGTGCAATCGCAGCATGCTGCGATTGTCACCGATTGTGAGTCGACTATCGCCAATGCAAGTCTATGGGAGCGTTGAAAAATCTGATTACAAACGGACCGCACGTGTGACTTGCGATTAAATCGCACCGGTGTCCTTTAGAAAAGCCGGCAATTCATCCCCGGCTATACTGTAAAATCACACTGACAGCTTTAATAAAGCATAGAAAGAATAGATATATACACATAGAACATATATATATATATATATAATGTAATTGTGACATGTATATATATATATATTTATAGTTCCTAGACTTCAACATACTGTAATAGGCGCTAATTCAATTGCCGGCTTTTGTGAAATCACAGAAGCCGACATGAAATGATACATTGTTTAGACACAGTTAACCATGTCATTTCCTGTATTTTGATATATGGTTTGAACTTACAATTACATAAGTATATGTGTGCAAAATTTCAGACATGTAGGGGTTAATTAAAGGTGTAAATTTCGTTGAAAAAAAATGCGTGGGCTCACGCTGTATTTTCTCCACCAGACAGACAAAGCAAGCGAGTGGGGGCAGATAATAATAGCCTAGGGAGGGTACATTTTTTTGTGCCCCCCTGGCTACTAACATCTGCCCCCAGACACTTTGCCCGTCTATTCCCATTGCCCTGTAGCGGTGGCGAATGGGTTAATAAGGGGTTAAAATGACCTTGCAATTGAAAGGTTACTTTAAGCCAGGTTAATAATTGAGAGCTGTCAATTAGACAACTATCAATTATTAATCCTATTGAAGTAAATAAAAAAACACACACACTTTAAGAATAAATAATTTTAATGAAATAAAAACACATTTTTTTTACCATCTTTTATTTTACTCTTAATCCGTGCGACGCCCTTGATCTCCTAAAATAAGTATAAAATAATAAAACAACATTATTCTTACCTATCTGGCGATCTGTCACGTCCCACGATGTAATCCTTCACAAAGGGTTAACTAGCAATCAGATAAGCAGTGCAAGTAATGCTGCGTGCTCAGCTGATAGCTCCTGAATGAATTAGCTTATCTCCTGCCGACAGGAGAGGATGTGATTAATGAATGAAGCTTAATTGATTGTATCCACTTTCACCTTAGGTCAGGTCACTGAAGTGAAAGTGGCAATAAATCAATTAAGCTTCATTCATTCATCTCTTCCTCTCCTTTCGCTGGGAGAGTAAGTTATTCATTCGGGGGGTAAGAGCTCAGCAGACAGCATTAGCTCTCTGCGAGCTCTAACCTGTTAACCCTTTCTGATGGATTACACCGTGGGACCTGACTGTACATCGGATTGGTAAGAATAATTTTGCTTTTTTTATTTTCTTTCTATTACAGGAAATGGTTTTAGCAGGAAAATAAAATATGGTCAAAAACTGTGTGATTATTTAATTAAACTTATTTTTTATTAAACTGTGTGTGTTTGATTTTTCTTTCATACAATAGGATTAATAATTGATAGTTGTCTAATTGACAGCTCTCAATTATTAACCTGGCTTAAAGTGACCTTTCAATTGCAAGGTCATTTTAACCCCTTATTAACCCATTCGCCACCGCTACAGGGCAATGGGAATAGACGGGCAAAGTGCCAGAAAGGGCAAATCTAATTAGAGATTTGCCCTTTCTGGGGTGTCTGGGGGCAGATGTTAGTAGCCAGGGGGGGCACAAAAAAAATGTACCCTCCCTAGGCTATTATTATCTGCCCCCACTCGCTTGCTTTGTCTGTCTGGTGGAGAAAATACAGCGTGAGCCCACGCATTTTTTTTCAACGAATTTACACCTTTAATTAACCCCTACATGTCTGAAATTTTGCACACATATACTTATGTAATTGTAAGTTCAAACCATATATCAAAATACAGGAAATGACATGGTTAACTGTGTCTAAAGAATGTATCATTTCATGTCGGCTTCTGTGATTTCACAAAAGCCGGCAATTGAATTAGCGGCTATTACAGTATGTAGAAGTGTAAGAACTATAAATATATGTATATATATGTCACAATGACATGTATATATATATATATATATATGTGTTCTATGTGTATATATCTATTCTTTCTTTTGTGATTTAAATACTATTCTTTTGGATCCATTATATGTCAGTTTTGCAAGCCTGCGAGAAATTCTCGCAAGTCGGATGAAAATCGGATGTTACAAGGTACACACACATGCGACTAAATCGCATCTTTGAAGGAAAATCGGATGCCAGGCGGATGTGTGATGTTTGCTTTTTGTTCCGATAATCGACCGACTAAAACGGTCCGATTTTTTGTAGTTGTGTCTGACGCCGGCCTAAGAGATAAAGGAGGAGAGTACCATGCATAAAACAATGGTTTTGTTTCAAGGGAGTACCGTAAGTAGTGTACTCCCTCGCGTAGCTGCAGGTGATAGGATGTTAGATGCATCCAATGCACATGAGATGAGATAAGTTGATCGATTATGTAGGTTATAGATGAGATGTGAGATTATGAACTGATGCTGCTTGTGGGTAGCACAGTACCTTGGTACCTGAAATATATTAAATAGGTTCAGTGTATTATCTTGTCAGCATTTAGTGAGCGTGCTTGTACTCTTACTTAATATGTCAATTTAGCTGTAGATCCACTGAATAAAAAGTGGGACCGTAGGTTACTCAAGACTTAAGATGTCAAGCGTACATTAACCGTGGTTGATCCTTTGTTGTCTGAATATAATCAACCTGTTTATTGTATGCTTCCAACAAGAGTAATACGTAATAATAATGATAATGATAGATAACCTTATGTGTTATCCAAAAAGAAAATGGAAGCATATAATTGCATAAATAGATTTGTTAAATTACTTACTTAGGCTGGCATTGGTGATGAAGTATGTTCTGATCTCGTGGGATTGTAAGCTGAAACAAAACTGAGGTCTGCTGTTGATGCTGAGTAATTGCTCGCAAGGAGCATATCAATAGTGCTAGGGGCCGCTTGCAGAGATAGCGGTGGGGTGCCGTCAGCTGCGGTGAACTGAGAGCTGCCGCTGGGCAGAGAGAAGCGCCGGTGCCTCGCGTGCTCCGGCGAAGCAACGCTGAGGTTCGGGCGCCGGAGGAGGGGGCGGAGCTAAGCATGACGTCACGAAGCGGGGAAGACTTGTGCCAGTGAGTTCAACTACCAATGCGTTTCAAGGGGCATGTTCCCTCTTCGTCAGGGCTGTGACTCACCGGTGCTCTCCGTCCTTATATACTGGCGGTCATACCTCATTAATGATCGTAATATTTGTGGTTATGAACATGGTATGCATGGTACTCTCCTCCTTTATCTCTTAAACTTATTCTAGCGCTGTGTTTAAATTTATTTTTTCAATTGAAAAATAAACTAAAATATTTTCGAGTGGAAAAGGAAAAATAAAGAACTAAAATAATATGATTGCATAAGTATACACATCCTTAAACTAATACTTAGTTGAAGTACCCTGTGAAATTATGACTGCAATCAGTCTTTTTGGGCAGGAGTCTATCAACATGGCACATCTTTGCACATGGCACTCTTTGCCAACTTGTTCTTGCTTTAGCACTCCAAACCTGGGAGACCTCTAGTGAAGCCATTCTTGTGATGATTTGGATTTGTTGCTTTGGGTTGTTGTCATGCAGAAAAGTTAAATTCTTCTTCATCTTTAGCTTTTTAGCAGAAACCAAAGGTTTTGATGTAAAATTCATAGATATTTGGCATTGGGACAGCTCATAGAATTGCATGGTTTGCAGTATCATCTCTACGCCGATGACACGCAGATCTACCTATCTGGACCTGACCTCACCTCCTTACTGACCAAAATCCCACAATGTCTGTCTGCTATTTCCGCTTTCTTCTCTGCTCGCTTTCTAAAACTGAACATGGACAAAACAGAATTCATCATCTTTCACCCATCTCACTCTACCCCCCACCAGACCTATCCATCAATGTCAATGGCTGCTCACTTTCCCCAGTCCCGCATACTCGGTGCCTCGGGGTGATCCTCGACTCTGCCCTCTCTTTCAAGCCACATGTCCAAACCCTTGCCTCCTCCTGCCGTCTCAAGCTCAAAAATATTTCCCAGATCCGTGCATTCCTTAACCATGAAACTACAAAAACACTAGTGCATGCCCTCATCTATCTCCCGCCTCAACTACTGCAACTTCCTACTCTCTGGCCTCCCCTCTAGCACTCTGGCACCACTCCAATGCATCCTGCACTCTGCTGCCCGACTAATCCACCTGTCTCCCTGTTATTCCCCAGACTCTCCTCTCTGCCAAGCCCTTCAGTGGCTTCCTATCGTCCAGAGGCTCCAGTTCAAAACCCTAACTATGACATACAAAGCCATCCACAACCTGTCTCCTCCATACATCTGTGACATGGTCTCCCGGTACAACCTGCGATCCTCTCAAGATCTCCTCCTCTACTCCCCTCTTATCTCTTCTTCCCACAACCGCATACAAGACTTTTCCCATGCCTCCTCCATACTCTGGAACGCTCTACCCAACACATCAGACTCACGCCTACCATGGAAACCTTCAAAAAGAACCTGAAGACCCCGCTCTTCCGTCAAGCCTACAACCTGCAGTGATCCTCAGTCTACTGAACCACCGCATGACCAGCTCTACCTCTCCTAGCGTATCCTCACCCATCCCTGTAGACTGTGAGCCCTTGCGGGCAAGGTCCTCTCTCCTTCTGTACTTGTGTGTGCCTTGTATTGCTCACGTTTATTGTACTTGTCTATATTTGCCCCTTTTGACATGTAAAGCGCCATGGAATAAATGATGCTATAAAAATGTATAATAATAATATAATTATTCATAATTCTCTCTACCTTGACCAAAACCCCATTTCCAGCTGTAAAAAAGCCCTGAAGCATAATGCTTCCCCACCATACTTCACTGTAGGTATGGTGTTCTTTTGGTGATGCACAGAATTGGCTTTGCAAAACTCCTGGAATTAAATCTTGGCCAAAAAGTTGAACCTAGGTCCCATAACACATTTTCCCACATGATTTTAGCAGATTTACTTTAGGTTTTGGCAAAACATAACTGGGCTTGGATATTTTTCTTAATAAGAAATGGCTTCCATCTTTCTACCCTACCACACAGGACACACACATGAAGAATATGGCAGATTGTTGTCATATGCAGTACACCACTAGTACTTGCCAGAAATTTCTGTAGTTCCTTTTATGTTGCTAAAGACCTCTTGACAGCCACCCGGACCAATTTTCTTTATGCGATGTTGTGCCAAATTTAAGCCACTTCTTGATGACCACCTTCACAGTGTTCAATGGTATAGCTAATCCCTAGGAAGTATTTTGTACCCTTCTGGCTGATAACCTTCAACAATGAGGTCCAATGGCTGTGTTTTAAGCTGTTTATGATCCATGCTTTTTGCTGTAAAATGCAACTAAGAAAATGTAAAAAAAAATCATATGTGTTGTGGGCTCTTACACTGAGCCTCCATCTTTTCCTGATTTAATCCACCGTCATGTGCCTCTAATAGCCGCGGGTGGAGTGGAGCTCTGCCCACGGCTGTCATCCTGTTAAATCCCCCTGTGCTGCTTAAAGACACCAGTAAAGTTGTTCTTTTGAAAGTTGAAATGGACTCTGTCTCTATTCATGCGGAACCGTCTTTAGGGAGCCTTCAACAGCGCAGAGAGGACCCTGACGGCGTAGAAAGTGAAGCCACAGGTATGCGGAGTAATGGACATTATTTTCATGTGATGTGAGGACTGGGTACAGATATACCAATGTCCTCGGCCATGACTACGGCCCTGGCCCTCCCTCACATTTGCATACTCCTACTGACCTGGAAAATCATATTGCCAGGTCAGTTCTACCATATAGTGAACGAGGTAAATAAAAAAAAACATTGTCAAATTACACTTTTTTTACAACTTCAACACACTGGGAATTTATTTCCCATCTTCCAGTACAGTATGTGGTAAAATCAATGGTGTCTTTCCAAAGTACAAATCGTCTTATACAATATAAGCCCTTATACTGCCATATTGAAGGAAAACTAAAACAGTTAGGGCTCATAGAAGAAGGGGAGAAAAAAATGAAAACGGAAAATTGCCATGTCCTGAAGGAATTAAATGATGGCCGCGATGTACTGACTACTATTTAACATGAATTTAAAAATGTGATTGACTAATTCTGAACACAACCACATCCCCAATTCTAAGATGGTGTTCACATTTTTGCAATTACCTTATTTTATTTTTGTTATTGTTATTTTTCCCCTCAAAATGATTTTAGTTTGTTTCTCAATAAATTTGTAGAGATGATAGGTGACATTAAAGGTGGAAAATGTTCTGAAATGATTCTTCTTGGTATGATTTTTTTTAAAGGGTAAAGCTTGTCATTTTAACAGGGGTATGTAGACATGAATATATAGAAGGTATGGGGCACAAAGCCCCTGCCAGCTCACCCAACTTTCACCGGAGCACGGAGCCACGAAGTCCTGACCAGGACATGGAATCGTAGAGAAAAAGGCAGTTGCAGTCCAGCTTTTTATCACAAACGGTGTCCTCCAAAAGTGTACATCAAACAGAGAAGGTGACACCTAGTAAAACAGCGACGCGTTTCGACCCCAAGGGTCTTTGTCAGAGCTAATGCTGATTTAGTCCAACGTGCATGTTAGAATGATTCAAGTTGGAGCATAATTAATGCAGGTGCACAGGGGATAGAAAATATAATAAAAACATTCCAAAAGACAATATAAAAATGAAAACAACTACGAGTCAAGATATTTACAGATTTATTTTATTTTAAAGTTGTTTTTTTCTTTTGTTTAAACAATTATCTTTTCATTGTTATTAGTTTTCACTAATGTTAAGAGTCTCTTTATGAATGTTTTTATTATATTTTCTATCCCCTGTGCACCTGCATTAATTATGCTCCAACTTGAATCATTCTAACATGCACGTTGGACTAAATCAGCATTAGCTCTGACAAAGACCCTTGGGGGTCGAAACGCGTCGCTGTTTTACTAGGTGTCACCTTCTCTGTTTGATGTACACTTTTGGAGGACACCGTTTGTGATGTTTTATCATATTGGAAATAAAGAATTTGACTTCTAAGAAGCTGGACTGCAACTGCCTTTTTCTGTATGTAGACATGGTATCTTACATCTACTGTAAGCTAAAAAGCTTGAAAGTTACATTATCCATCACAAGAGGAATGTATTTAATACATATTGTACTTATGACATTGTATGGTTGTGGTCATCTAATATAGCATCAAGCACGTGTCATTTTTTATATTTTTTTTTTAGAACCTCCAAATTCATTGGATCTGAATGGATCTCATGCCAGGAAAATAAAGTTGACAGCTCCGAACATTAACCTTTCACTGGACCACAGTGAGGGGTCTATTCTTTCTGATGACAATCTTGATACTCCAGATGAACTTGATATTAACGTAGATGATCTTGATACTCCAGATGAAGCAGATTCGTTTGACTATACTGGAAACGGTAAGACCACATTCTGACAGCATGCACGTTAAAGGGATTTTACTGTATATTCTGTATATTCTGTCACAGACAGGACAGTTTCACTGGTATTACAACGTCTGAAGGTGTGAGTGGAGACAACTCCCGTGGAAAACAAAGAAATATGAGCAATGAGGAAGATATGAGGAACAACTAAAGGTTTTATGCAACAATAAACCCAGTTATATTTATGAAAGTCTACACAATGGATTAAGAAGGAAGTGATTAATCTCTGCTATGTATAAATATATGATGATAAGCTTGTCAAGAGGAATTAGATAATTTCCTAACTGTAGAATAGTTAATATATGACCTACGCCTAAAGTTTCTTCCCTAAATTACACTGATACTGGGCTCGAATACTAAACCACTTAAAGATAATATTGTGCTTTTACATATGCAGTTTGTAGGGAAATCGAGATGGAAACTTCTCCACCTGTGGGATCAAAACTGTTTTAATACCATTTTGGACCCTTACACATAATCAAATTGATACTGTGATATCTTTCATGTACAGTATGTTTTTAGACCTATATAAGGGCCACCAGTACAGTTGCCCTCTTTTGTCTGTGTTCCCGCCTCCTATGGACCCAAATGAAATTCAATATATACCGTATATACTCAAGTATAAGCAAACCCAAGTATAAGCTGAAGCACCTATTTTTGCCACGGAAAACTGGGCAAGTTTATTGATGCGAGTATGCATTGTCCCCTCATCCCTGTCCTGGTATGCATGCCTCCCCGTCCCTAATGATAATAATAATAATTTTATTTCTATAGCGCCAATATATTCCACAGCACTGTACATTTTAGAGGGGACTTGTACAGACAATAGACATTACAGCATAACAATAAACACATAGATCAAAACAGATACTAAGAGGAATGAGGGCCCTGCTCGCAAGCTTACAATCTATGATTAAAAAAGTGGAGACATGAAAGGTGGATGGTAACAATTGCTTTCGTTGTTCGGACCAGCCATAGTGTAAGAATCGGGTGTTCGTGTAATGCCGCATGAACCGGTTATCAGCCTAAGTATGTAACAGTACAGACACAGAGGACTATTAAAGCATGTGAGAACATGATGCGAAGAACCTGGTTATGGTAAAAATTTTGAATGGGTAACACAGGGATAGTTAGGTTAATGCGTTGAGGCGGTAGGCCAGTCTGAACAAATGCGTTTTTTAGGGCATGCTTAAAACTGTGGGGATTGGAGAATAATCGTATTAACCTGGGTAGTGCATTCCAAAGAATTGGCGCAGTACGTGAAAAGTCTTGGAGACGGAGGTTCTGATTATTGAGGATGTTAACCTCAGGTCATTAGCAGAATGGAGAGCAAGGGTAGGGTGGTACGCTGAGACGAGGGAAGAGATGTAGGGTGGTGCTGAGCCATGGAGTGCTTTGTGGGTGAGTGTAATAAGTTTGTACTGGATTCTGGAGTGGATGGGTAACCAGTAGTGTTGAGCATTCCGATACTGCAAATATCGGATATCGGCCGATATTCGCAGTATCGGAATTCCGATTCCGAGTTCCGATATTTTCGTCATATTGGATACCGGAATCGGAATGTTCCTGTCACTGTCAGTGTCCGTCGGTCGGGTCTGTCAGGAGTCAGCGGCACTTACCTGGCAGAAGATTCCCGGTGGTCACGTCCTGGACTGCTTGATGGCCGCCATTATCTTCTCCCTGGAGGTTACGTGCAGTTTCTCGCGATAACTGCAGTGCTGCCGGGTAATCGCGGCCGTAAATGCAGGTCGATGACATGTGTCCACGCCGCCTTAAATCATGAGGAGAAGCGTAAGTATAAGTATAAAGATATGTAGACCAGTGCCAGTCACGGACAGTATGATCTAAGCGTCCAAGATACTAGGACATGCTGTCTCGTGAAATCATAGCGACGACTCGGTATATGTGTGATTCACTTTTGGACTGCACGTCCATTCAGTTCTAAAGTGTAGTGTATACTGTTGGATTTGCTTTTTTCCTTCCATTAATTTTTACAGGCCTCAGCACGTACGTTATGGCGTCAGCAGGATGAGTGTGTATCAGGGATCCAGTTAATGAATACACTGCTCCCGCTTGTATCTTTCTCTCTATAGTTTCATATGAACTCATAGACTGTCTTTTGCTTCAGTACTGCATACCTGATGCTGTATTTTCTATATAAACTGCGTTCATATACAGACTTAGGATTAATTGGTAGACTCGTGACATGTGTGTGGATCATCTTATTGAGACGCTAATTGCCCCCATCTCTCCTCTACTTATATGTTACAACTTCGTGGCCTCTAGTTGTTGCTACCGTTGACAATGTCGAACAAGGTAACGATCGCACTCTAACCGCCTTACTTACGCCAACGCTTGGCCACCGCCTATCATGACGGCAACGTGGGATAAAAGTAGCATTAGCTCCGGAGTGCATTAAGTGACCATTGCACTATCTCGTGAGCACATCTTTTGTATGAAACGTCTGCCATTCACATTATCCGCGTTGTTTATTCGGGTGGTGGTAGTCTGATAGCCTGTTACCTTGCTTAGCGCTCGTTGAGGGACACCATAACATCCATGGGCCTTGACGCATCTTATCATAATGTTCTATAACGCACTTGGCTCCGCTTAGCAGTTTGCCTATTTTATCTTGGTCGGTTTAACGAGAAAATAGGGAGAAAGAGAGCTGCCCCAAGCCATTTTTTTTCGTAGGGGTCATTTCTCCTCCAATTCTTATGTTAGTACTAGCCCAACTAACACAGATTCAGTTCACTGTATCCTACGTTTAGGCTCCGAACAGCCAGTGAACCTATGCAGCAGCTATGCAAGGTTGCCATGGAGTAGTAGTTTAGAGCATCCCTATCAGCTCAGCAAACTGATCAACCAACCTGTACGGAACTTCTCACAGCAGATCTGCTTCTTAGCTGTGTTCTGGATTAAAACATTAATAAAATGGGGATCTCTCCACTGCCTATTGATTATCTGTTGGTCAGTACAAGGTCGATCACGCCTACGTTTTGCAACTCATTATCTCATCGCCAACGATCAAACTGCGAAGACCAATACAGACTGCTAGGATATCCTGGCTTACCACTTAGGTCAAGAAGCAAGATGATGATCAGCGTCCACGGATCATTCCACACACATCGATTCCCAAACTACTTCTCCTATCTAGACCTCAAACTAACTAGGAGCCTGAATTTCTCCTGGACAAATCCAGGCATCGGTTTCTACTGCTTCATTCAGACTAGTTAACAAAAAGAATGTACGGGTGCAGGGCATACCGTTCTCACGGCACCTACAGCCCCACTTTATTGATTCTGCTGAGCGAGCTGTAGCCAAACTCTTTAAATGTTCGTCTGTTTAATCAGTTCACTTAGGTCAGCCGGGATACTCTCCTCTTGCTAGCGTCCACTGATAGAAATGTCCTGAAGAACTAGCTAACCTCCGCTAAGTGCGATTAGCTTGTGGACAATGCTCATCAGAGTGTGTCAGAGCTTTCCACTTCCTCTACCTGTCAGCTACAAGTGATCTGCGACGATGCATAGAGTTCATTCTGGGGGTTTATCTGATGAGTGCTGCCAGCATTAGTCTGACTAGGCAGTGAGTCACCAGTGCGCGAGGTAGAACAGTTAACCCTTGATGATGGAGTTACATCGTGGGTCCGGAATGTGCTTCGGATAGGTAGAGGAAATGTATTGTTGCTGTTTTTTATTTTAGATTCCTTTAGTTCCACTTACGGTATTCTGAATGTGTTGTTTGCAGTAAACCTTTTTAAGCTTGATGCAGTGAGTCATATACCAACATGTGTCGTTTGGATTTCAGTGTGAAAATTAGTTGTTGATGTTGGAACTGAGTGACTTCATGGCTCTGCGTCATTGTAGTGTCACCCCGCTGTGCTCAGTTTCATTTTAACCTATTGTCGTATGCACATAGGATCTAGAATAATTGTTAGATCTACGTGCTAGATTTGCCGAGTCTCATCAATTGATTTGTTCGCTAAACCTTGGTCTCATATAGAGTCTCTACCTTCCAACTTGTCCAATGGTGGCTTTTAAACTCCCTCATTAATAACCCATTCGAGTACGCCTAAAATCAGCTCTGGCAATAGGAGATAGGACGCAAGTGACACTAACAGTGCTCATAGACAAGCGTGACGAATCGAATTAGATACCGTAATTGATGATCTCCTGTCCTTCTCTGTGGATGGTACCTCATGGGGGCAGCAGGTCTTTGCTGTTTGTTTAGTACAGCTTGGCTGGTTCGCGCCGACATAAGGGATCTCATAAGAGATCTGTACATAAGCCAGATGGTGCACTAGTCTGATGTATGTGCTCCGAGCCCCTGGACGTCGCTAGAGTCTTTGTCCTGTCTGGCTTCTATGCTGTAGATAAATCTAGGTGGGGTGGCAGTCTCTCATGCACTTGTGTGTGGTGCTCTCAACGAATTATGTAGCACGCATTATAGGTATATATAGTATTATCACTCTCTCGCATACTACTAGATATCTCTAGCTTTACACTACTGATACTTTACATTCCTATATTATCATACACTGTTCATTGATTTGTTTGATTTCACTTTTATTTATTTATATATTTAATTTTATATTTATATGTTCTGTTCTCCTAACTTTCTCCCTCACTCATCCCCTCCTAGCCATAAGACTCATCGATCCAGTTCGCTTATCCAAGTTATTAGCGGCTTTGCTGTTGGTATCAGAATAAAGTCTGGAAGCCGATCTAGTGTTGCCAAACTCGACATCAGTGAGGTAAGCATTACACGTAGACCGCAGCTTAACTCATGTCATTATCATAGTAATGGTAGTGATTAGTACACACCTTGATAGATTACTCGTTGTCTTCGACTAGTAACGAATTACTTTATGTGAGTTGCTGTTGACCTTAGGTTGTGCAACTAATTTAGAATACAATGTAGGGTAGAATTATTAATCAGCTTTTCATGCAGTCCAACTGTGTTAAAATTTGCTAGCAAATAATGTCCGTCCTCCTGTTTTTTCTACTAACGAAGATGTTAAACCTATCTAGACAGTCTACGCCCTAGCCGTAGTCGTGCTGGTTTCAATGAATTGTCTGCACACATTGACACTACGCCTGTAATTTGTTGTTGAGAGATTCTGTGTTGCATCTAATTGATATTACGTAGATAACACAAGATATCAATATTCTGCACATCGAAAGTAGCTCATGGTTATAACCTCCTATGCTAAACCTCATGTATGTCACTTTCATGTCGGGTGCTTTGTATTTTCACAAATTGCCCGGCATTTACCCGCAAATGATATCATGAGGCTATTGTATCTTTGTAGAAGTGTATGAACTATTAAATATATGTATAATATATGTTATATGTTCACAATGACATGGTACTTATATTTTATTAACCTATATAATATATATATATATATATTGTATTCTATGTGTGTATATTTTTGTGTTTACAAAGGAAAGAAGTAGAAACCGATGTTGCCCCACCGGTTGCTACATAAACTCTTTTGATTGTGTACCCGTAGGTCCATGTTGTGCCTTGTCACCGACCAGTCTTGCGGCTCAGTGGATACACATCACTCTAGTCAACGCACACTCAGTTACATTGCTATGAGCCGCCATTAATCATCAGGTTGTGCTATCGCCGAATCGCGTATAACGACCGAATACACTATTTTCGGCTAAGAATTCTTCTTAGTCGGGTCGCATACGCCAACTGACCGATCAACAGTCCTCTAGATACATCATGTTGCTACTACGTCGGTCAGAAAGATTATACGGCTCCAACCTCCCCCTCCACCAACTCCCCCACCCGCCTGGACTCAGCTAGTAAGATGATGGACCACACTATATTGTGTTTAAGTAGGTGTTGTGTGTATAACATGTCATTGTCAGGGAGATATAAGTTTGAAGATGTCCTCCCCCGTGGCCCATGTCATTTGCTATAGCATATGTTCCTCACTCCATAACCCACTAAAAAAATAAATTGTTTGGTAGTATTGTATTCATATTGTCCAATTGAATCATGCTTCAAGTCATTTTTACAGAACAGTTGAATCATGTAAAAACAAACCAAAAAAAACAGTTGAAAAACAAGGGAAAAAATAATGTGAAGGTGCATATTTAAAAGGTATAAGAACCCTATTATCCTTTGCCCTAGCCTCATACGTAAATACTCATGTATAAGCTGAGTTTTTCAGTAAATTTTTTTGTGACTCAAAACGCACCCTGGCTATGACATGGGTCAGTGGTGTCTAGAAAGTCGGCGGGGGTTGGAGGAGCACGGGGTCTCAGAGGCAGGAGCCAGTGGCTGTGGCTAAAACCTGTGCCGACTTGCTGTAATGCGCAGTCTCATTAGTGCACTGCAATCTGCAGCTGCGCTCCCCAGATCCCTTGCCTACCTGTCACAGCTATGAGCATCTGATCACTCACCTATCCTGGCACTGCCCTCGTCGCCGATGAATGTATTGAGACTGCTCTCCCGCATTAGCTCCCGCTACTCCTGGTTACTGCATGATCGCCGTTATTCCCGTCTATCCCTAGCATTCCTCGCATGTTGTTACCTATAGAAACCAAAAAAACATCCTACTCACCATTACACTGACTAGGTACCTGGTGCGCGTCCAGATGTGAGTGGCGGCATCGGATAAGCTATTATGGGAGTGAATACGAGTATGACGACTAGCTCTCTCGACTATCGCCCATATGCTTGCCTTTCATGCGACCCCGAGGAGTACGCCGCACCAGTCTTTTATTCTATTAGATTAAAAAAAAAACCACTTTCCCCATCCCCCCCCTTCACTTTTCAACCCATCTCATCCCTTTATACAATCCCAAAAACACCCCCCACCCAAACACAAACAACCCCCAACAACCCACCAACTCACCCCCCCCCCCCCCCCCCCCCCACCCCCCCCCCCCCCCCCCGACTCAGCAGGTAAAGAAGCTGCTAGTGCGGCCCCCGTACGGAACCAGATGCAGTTCAGCACGAGGGCACATGCAGCGGAGGTGAGTATGATGTTGTGTGCTGGTAAGCTGGCGGCTTGCGATTGGCACTGTGCGCTATTTTCCAGCAGCAGACAGCGGCACGGGTTTAGCCACAGGCACCACTGGCTCCTGCCTCTGGTCCCTCGGCTCTCTCCCCCGCCGACTTTTCTAGAACAATGACCCATGTATAGCCGAGGGGGGGGGCGTTTTTTGAAAGCAGCAAAAAAAATTTACTGAAATCGCTTATACATGGAGTATTTACGGAATGTGGGCTAGGGCAAAGGTATATTTGGGTTTATTACCTTTTTTTGCACCTTCATTTTATTTTTTCCTTGTTTTCAACTGTTTTTTTTTTGGGTTTTTGTTGTTACAGTATTCACATGTTCTGTAAAAAAAATGACTTGAAAGCAGGATTTCATCATTGGTCAATATGAATACAATAATACAAACACATTTAGTTTTTTTTAGTGTTTTAATTAAAAAATGTGGAAATTTCTAAAAAAAAAATTGGCCTTATGTTACTTTTTTCGAGACTAGCATCATATTTAAAAAATTTTTCGTCTATTTAAAAATATAAATTTTTTGAAAGCTGTCTTATCTAGGATTTGTTTTTTTTGGGAAACCTGATATTTATGGGGTTTAGTATTAGGCTTACTAGATGATGTGTATCCACTAGCCCAAGGTTTCGGTAGGCACATGGACCACGGGCATTGGTTTAGTAGCTAGGTGGGGCACACGGGATACGGATAGCTGAGGCACAGGAAAACGTATTCAGATAGATGCAACACAGGAAACCGCAGGCTGGCGTGGACATCATGAAACCACAGACGGCAGGCGGAGGATTCAGTAAACCGCAGGCAAACAGTGGACTGCAGGAAAAGCTGAGTAGCAAGCCAAGGTCAAGCAACACAAAAGTCTTACTACAATACTGAGACTCAAGGTGTGGTCTCAATTAGCCTTATTTAGGCCTGGCTGATGCTCACATGTGCACACGCCAGACGATCTGAAAAGCCCAACTTGGAGCAATGCAGAGTTTAGCGGAATAGGAGGCAAAGCACAGATCCGGGACGGTGTGCATACTATTACCCCCCTCTTAGGGCCCCTCTCAAAAGAGACCGTCACCATAGAAGCAAGGATACACCCAGGCTCAGTCACGTCTTCTCTGCTATTTTCTTTGACCCCATGCCCGAAGAAGACATCTGCAAAGCCTTGATAGGTTGATAGGATGGCAGGAACATTAGGCAGTACGGATACAGTAGGTATTGAGCAGAGTTTCACAGGAGGAAGTGAGGTAGAGTTTTGAGACAATTGCAAAACAAGATGGACTCTACTAAGTGATCCGCGAACGGTTGGACAACTAATGACCAGAGCATGAAGTCATAGCCATGGAAGTCCCAAAAGCATAGGTACATCAGAGAATGGCAAAGCTAAAAAAAAAAACCTCCCCCACTTGTATGCAGCAATCTGGAGAATTACCTTCACTGTCCAGAATTGAATATGACCACTGGAATTGTAAAGCCGTTAGCGGAGGTTAGTTTTCAGCATTTTGGGCAGAGAGAAGTCCATAAATTTCTCAGCTGCTACAGAATCAATAAGTGCTTGTCCCGGAGAACACTGAGCAACTGTAAGAACAGTGATAGGTAGGAGAAATTTATTTTTACTGAAGGAAAGAGTTAATCCTAGAGCGATATCTTCTTCTTTGCCTAGGTAGAAGATCCTCTCTGTTTGGTCTTCAGTTTGGAAAAGTTGAAGTGCTAATGATTCCCGTTCATCACAATACAGAGATCCTGTGAAAGTTGATGGGATCTTTCAGCTGGGGTTAAACTGCTCTAGCTGATCTCCATAGGTTCTGGTGCGGCCAAAGTGGAAGGAATGTTACAGACACTGTTGGAGGAGAAATACAAGAATCCAGATTTTTCTCCCTCAACCAATCTTTAAAATGTAAGTCCATGTGAGTAGCAAGTGGAATTAACTCAAGTGAAGATGGCAAGTTTCTACCTGCAAGTTCAACCTTGAAATGACTTTATAGTCCGTCATAGAAGATGACCAGGAGAGCGTCATTGTTCCATGTCAACTCAGCAGACAGAGTGCAGAACTGGATGGCAAATTGTCCCACCGAGTGAGTCCCTTTTCTGATTCGCAGTATAGAATCAGCGGTGGATTGAACAAGACCTTGTTCATCTTGGTTTCTGAAACTGGACCCGAAATATGTCTAAGTCGGGAAGGATTTAAAATGGTCATCAAATATACACATATACCACTGTATGATTTGACAGCTGTTATATGGATTATTAATGTCTACTGGCCATCTTTTACAATCTGTAGCTTTTCATATTTACACGCTGGCAAAGAGGAACAAATAATAATGAGAACTTTATATATGGTGCCAGCTTTATTAATCTGCCAAGAAATGATCTCAGTGATTTAATCTTCCCAGTATGTTCTGATTTGCCTGCCACATAATGTGCTTTTCTCAGTGTAAATGTCTACATTTAGATTTAAGACATTTTCCATGATTCAGCCATTGTGAACAAAAATATAGTGTATATCCAAGAGATGGGGCTAAAATTCTTTATTAATGGGTGTATTGCTTCCTGTAGATGATGCATGTAAGTTGCTTATTAGTTACATTCAAGAAGAACAACCTAGAGGTAGGGAAAAAAAAATAGAAGCCAAAATGAGTGTACCTATGAATTACCATGGACAAGTAAAAATGTTTTAACCATTTTGGTGTTGAGTCCTTTGTACAATCAGATTCTGGAGTTACCGCAGTTCTCTCGTTTGTTTTCTTAGATTTGCCACTCCGTTAGAAGGAGAGAGAAATCGTCCTGTATTGGATCTTGGCACAAGGAGAAGGAAAATTCCCAATCATGTCTTGGCCAAGGGCGGTGGAAATATTCCCAATTCAATCTTGGCACAAGGGAAGGGAATAGATTCCCATGTAAAAGTCTGGAAATGTGCTCTATCTCCCATATGCAGAAGTCCAGTCCAGATATAGAAAACTTTTGTGGGAACCGATTACCTGAAAGCAACCTTAGGTCAATTTCACATAGCTGTTTTTACTGATCTGAACTTAAACCATTTACCACTAGGATGATCCGGATTTGGTTCCGCAGATCGATGGTAGGGTAACATTTATTGGTAATATAATATGGACCAAACATGTGGCAGTATTATGGCAGTGAAAAAGCAGCCTCAGAAATATTTATCCAGGACACATTTCAATAAAAACGTCTCTGAGATAAAATTCCTACCTTTTACTTTTACATATGCTAAACTAATCACTTGTCCTTGTGTATCAAGTTCCAGTATCTTAGTTAAACATTGTTATCACTTTTTTGCTATTTTTTGATCATGTAGTGACCACATCAACCGGCTATTTAGCCGAATCCTAACAGCGTGTACGTTACACATTGATAGTGTTCGGCAAAGTACACTACTTGTTGAAGTTTGCCAATTGGGTGAAAAACCTCTTTTTCTTGGTGAAATCTTACAAGAAAAAACCAACAGAGTTGCCATGAAAACTTCTCTGTTGGTGGAGTCTCTATGGCTATGAGTCTAGGAAAACGAGGTGACTCCTTTAGTCAGTGAGATGGTAACCTTCAGAAGAGGATTACAAAAGACTGTTGTCTGGGATACCTCAAACACATTTTAATAGCATGCTGAGATGTCTGACCCTTATACAGAGTCACAATAACAAGGATTATGATTGAAATTCCATAGCATAATGGGACACTTTGTCACAGATGTGGAAAGTAGTAGAACGTTAAGTAAAGCTTAGACATCTCCAGGATATGTAGGGCACACATGGGTTAAAGGCTCATTGTGGAATTGGTGACTGAGAAGTTTGTAATCCTTTCTGTACCTTGCATCCTTTGCTTAAGACATAGCCATATAACCTGCTAGCGCTTGTCAGCTAAGCTATGGGGCATGCCAAGGAATGCTGAATTCAAGAACAAAAGCCCATTTCAATATTTGTTTGGAAAGCTTACTATGAAGAGCAGATATATCAGAGGGCCATCTAATTGGCTAATTCTTCTGTTTCTCCACTCACAATTGCTTCTTTGTCTGCATGGTTTGACCTCTTCCTCAGAAGCAGTAGAGCGCATTAGCTTTAATAAGCGTATGGTTACTAGGAAAGCGTTGCTAATTCCACATGTAAATACAGAACATGGTGTGATTGCAACAGCCTGGATTGAAAGGTAATGTGTTTTGTTTGTTTGCCCTCAGTGGTGTCAAAGGCTTTAGATATGGGCGTATGTCAATTTCATAATTCCCAGATCTCAGACTTTTTAATTATATGTATTCATTCACAGATTCTGTGTTTTTTTTCTGGCATGGGGCAACATTAAGGATGGAGAAAGAACTAAATGTAACTAGAAATACTATGCCTTATGCAGTATTTTGATAGATCCAATGAGCTTTTATGGCAATGGTAAAAAACAGGTTCTACTCCAGACATCATGAAGTGATGGCATATCCTAGAGATACAGTATGTCAACACTTAGTAAGAACAGATCACACCTTTAATCACTGTTTAATGCAGATCTATTTTACAATTACTCATCATTTTTAAAATCTTTACCCACCGAGACTGAATTGTAACATTCTTGGTGACATCCAAAGGATAAAAATCAGAACTTTTGACTGTTTGCCACAATTATAAAATATCTAGACAATCCTTTGTGACTCAAGCTATGACATCATCAGAACAAGTCTATCTTCTTGTCGAATGGACAACCTGTCAGCACATTCCTAACCTTGGGCAGATAGTTACTCTGATGTGCATTGTTGTCAAGAAGTCAAAGCTGTAATAAATTCTAGGCTTGGGGAGAAATATCTTTTGAGAGTTTCTCCTTCATCCAGTTTGATCAACAAGAAACTCCCTAAACACAAATAAGAAGAAACCTGTCAATCAGGCTGAACGCGTTGAAGAGAGAATCAGTGGAGACTTTTATCTCAAAATCTAGTAGTCAACAGTAGAATCTAACCAGTTCTCAATCTTTGTTTTCTCAAAAACACCAGGGCAAAATATAATTTAGTGTATGAGGGCTCCTGGCATTGTATACGGCATGATACATATCAATACCTACTGTGGAAATCTGTGTGCTCTCACTGTACTTTGGCATGCCTACATTAGAAAGAGAAAGTGAACATGACAACCATGCTACAAAAACCCATGACATGTTTCTGTTGCCTTTCATATTACACAAATATTCTATTTTTTAAGCTGTGCCATGTGAATGAGGCCTTAGACACATCAACCCCAAACCTATTAATATTAATAATTCATGTGTATACTGGTAATAAAACATGCATTCAAAAGCCATGGCTTTCACAGGTCAAATACAATAAAACTATGTGTATCACCAGTTAATCCCCAGGAGCCAACAACTTTTTTTGAACTGAAAATTCAAGCCAATCTCAGTAAAACCAGTAACTAGAGATGATCGAAAGATTTGAAACTTGAATTTGTCAACTTCACCAAATTTGCTCCCAAACTTTGATTCTCAATCCTGCAAAGCTTCTGATTGCCCTGGATATAGGTAAATAAAACTCAGATGTCTCCCTGGACTGTATTAAACATCTTTTGCGTTCTTTAATGCAAACATAGCCTTAATAAAGTTCAATTGACCTATGGCCAACCTATCTGGCTGGGGTAAAATGGATGGTAACCAACAGCTGTATTCACATGGTGTGTACGGGTATAATATTGGACTATTACAACAAAGAAGTGTACAAAAAATTACCATTTTAACAACACACACACTTTGTGAGGTAGACAGTTAATGAAAGAAAATATATGGCTTCTCTGTCAGTGACACACAAGCCTAGGTTTCAGGACTCTTTAATAGCAAAAATAGGACTCATGAAATTAAACTGCCCTTCTGGTTTGCAGTTGTAATATGTGAAGACTAAAAATTGCTTTTACTAAGGTGCTGTTGCTGTAGTATATCACAAATCAATGAATTTACAGTCAAACTGACTATGTAGCTACAGCACCTCCCTATGTCACTTGAATCTTTGCACTTCCCAGACTGACTACCATTTCATTTTAAATGTGCTTCACTAGTGCAGTAGTACAACTCAAGGCAATTTTGGCCATTTTATGTCCCTATGTGGAATGAGCTGTGCGTTCTGACCTGTAAGTATAAGATGGCACATCATCCTTTATACTGAATGTGATAGTTTCCCCTTATTTGCTGCGCTAGACCATATGATTGATAGCTGCAGTCCATTAATGGGAAAACCCACCCATGGATCTGCGAATTCCAGGAAATTTGACTCAAAGTCGATTTTCCATGTATTGATTTGATCATCTCTACCAGTAACCACATGCCACACTACCAGCACATGTGAACACAATCTAATGGAAATTTCTAATTGTTGATGCCCACAGATTCCTATTTATCACTTCTAGAAAAAATTGTAATGGTCCAAAAGAAAAAAAAATGGTAGGTTTGATGTTGTTTAATTGGAATGGTATTAAAAATCTACATTCTAAATCTCCTTAAGTGGTAAAATTATTACATTTATCTTAGATGATCGTCCTGCCCTCGGCCACTCACTGCAAGGAGATTTTGGATCTATTGAAGAATACACAGCGGAAGAAGAGAGAGCTGATAATAAGCTATGGAGGACGGTCATTATTGGTGATCAAGAACAACGAATTGATATGAAAGTGATTGAACCGTACAAGAAAGTTATATCACATGGAGGTATGGATAAGTGTTAAAATGCAGATGTCAAAGTAGGTTTTTACTATATTCTAGTTTTAGATAATTTTAGATAAACATAGACCATTACATGAGACCTTTGCCTTATTGATTAAATCAGTCTGACCCTAAATATTACAATTAATCTGCCATGCTAAACTAGTCTAACATTAGTGTGCGCGCCAGAGCAGCTCATCCGCAATTAACTGGATGCAAAAACTGAAATCATAATAAACCATTGTGAAGTCACCCGCTGTGTATAAATACAGAAAGACATTTTCCAGCCTTTTTTTCTTTCCTTTGACTCTCCCTCTGCCTTGTTGTTGTTGTTTATGGGTCCCCATTGGTACCTTGGTACTATTTGGAGTAAATAGGACTTTTTATCACGCTTCACTCCATTTTTGGGGAGGCAAGATGAACAAAAACAGCAAGTCATTGTTTGTTTTTTTACAGCCACGCGTTGTTGTGTTTCCTGATGGTTCTTCTCAAGTTTTCAGTTATGTTTTTTTTCTTTCTTTTTAGTTAGTGATATATATACAGTACAGACCAAAAGTTTGGATACACCTTCTCATTCAAAGATTCTTCTGTATTTTCATGACTATGAAAATTGTAGAATCACACTGAAGGCATCAAAACTATGAATTAACACATGTGGAATTATACATTACACTTTACAAAAAAGTGTGAAACAACTGAAAATATGTCTTATATTCTAGGTTCTTCAAAGTAGCCACCTTTTGCTTTAATTACTGCTTTGCACGCAGAAAAGGTGAACGGATGGACTCTACATGCCTAGTTCCCACCGTGAAGCATGGAGGAGGTGGTGTGATGGTGTGGGGGGTGCTTTGCTGGTGACACTGTTGGGGATTATTCACAATTGAAGCGGTGAGCGGTCCAGTTCACCCCAAACCATCTCAATTGGGTTCAGGTCTGGTGACTGTGGAGGCCAGGTCATCTGGCGTAGCACCCCAAGGATCTCCTTCTTGGTCAAATAGACCTTACACAGTCTGGAGGTGTGTTTGGGGTCATTGTCCTGTTGAAAAATAAATGATGGTCCAACTAAACGCAAGCCAGATGGAATAGCATGCTGCTGCAAGATGCTGTGGTAGCCATGCTGGTTCAGTATGCCTTCAATTTTGAATAAATCCCCGACAGTGTCACCAGCAAAGCGCCCCCACGCCATCACACCTCCTCCTCCCTGCTTCACGGTGGGAACCAGGCATGTAGAGTCCATCCGTTCACCTTTTCTGTGTGCAAAGCAGTAATCAAAGCAAAAAGTGGCTACTTTGAAGAACCTAGAATATAAGACATATTTTCAGTTGTTTCACACTTTTTTGTAAAGTGTAATGTATAATTCCACATGTGTTAATTCATAGTTTTGATGCCTTCAGTGTGATTCTACAATTTTCACAGTCATGAAAATACAGAAAAATCGTTGAATGAGAAGGTGTGTCCAAACTTTTGGTCTGTACTGTATACAGCTCTGGCAAAAATTAAGAGACCACTTTCAAATGTTCAGTTTGTCTAATTTTTCTCTTTATAGGTCTAATTTTGAGTAAAATGTATATTGTTCTTTTAGTCTATAAACTTCTGACATGTCTTTGAATTTCCAAGCAATAAATTTTGTATTTTTTTCTGACAAAGAAAAATGGTCAAAATTAAAAAAAAACCAGTGCTTTCAGACCTCAATAATGCAAAGAAAACAAGTTCACAATCATTTAGAAACAGCAATATTAATGTTTTAACTCAGGAAGAGTTCTGAAATCAATATTTTGTGGAATAACCATAATTTTTAAAAACAGCTTTCATGCGTCTTGGCATGCTTTCCACCAGTCTTTCACACTGCTTCTGGTGCAAAAATTTAAGCAGTAATTTGTTTGATGGCTTGTGACTATCCATCATCCTCTTGATTACATTCCATAGGTTTTCAATGGGGTTCAGATTTGGAGAATGGACTGCCCATGACAGAGTTTTGATGTGGTGGTCTCCTAATTTTTTCCAGAGGTGTATATATATATATATTATATATATATATATATATATATATGTGATGCAGCGGTGTCCACGCTGTGCAGGAATGAGGCAGTGACCCAAGCAAGTTCAAAAACAAAACGCGTTTAATGTCCTAAAACTCACACAGTGCACAGTACGCTGTATCCTGCGGATCGCAGCTGGGAAAATCAAAGACAGTCCTGGACCATTTGCCGTGAGCGACCGCACCTCTGTGTACGCAGGGGTGCCAACCCTGTGGCTCCGCTGGCCTGTGTTTACCCTCATACAGGGAGTGCTCTGCAGACCAATGCTTCGTGTTGCTTGCAAGCCAACACTGGCACACCCAAAACCCCATACTACAGGGCTTAAATAGGAATCTGTGGCCATGGCCACTTGTAAGATCCGGCCCTGGAGTGGAGTGACCCGCCCCACTACCATCCTGTAGATCGCTCCAAAAATAAAAGCCCATGCGGTTTTTACTGAATAATGCCTTGGCCAAATAACCTGACCAGGTCCATGCTCACTTTTATCTCTGCCTTGTGACTCACAGGCGTTCTGCTGTGAACACAAGGCGCTCCAGTGGGTCTAATAGGACACCGTCCTCATCCTGGGGATACATAGCGACCCTTGCATATGACACTGGTCACTGCCTCACAATATATATATAGTTTTATTGGGGAAAGGATTTCCTTATCTTCTGTTTTTTTTTCCTCATTCGTTAAACTTTTTAAAAACTTTTTTTTTATCTACATTCCACTTTTCGTAGACGATGCTATTCTTTTTTAAAATTCTGCAATACTGCTCATAGCATCCATAGAATTCCTACTTTTCTTAATGTTTGGTGCATCTAGCGTACTGCAAAGACTGATTAAATTCTTTCTCAAACCTACCTTTGAGTTTTTGACAGTCAATGTCTAGATGTCTTAGGTACACAATATAATGCTTAGTTGTTTTTATATGGAAGATATCACCTATGCGGAAGGGTGGTGTTATATTTTTTTCTAAGCTGCTCTCTTAAGTAGTGAGAGTCCACTTCGGAGCTCAGAAAATGTCTTTCAGCATGTCATTTTAGATAGGATTAGCTTTTTTGTATGCCTCAGCGTTATGACGTCATATTTATTGCCAAGAGAATAAGCTTTTTTTTAGCTCACATCTGATCCTGTATAATTAAAGAATAGCTTCCTCACCATTGTACTACACATGTCAATAATATGCGGCTCATTGTCTATGAAAAAATGCATGATTTAGAAACACACCTAGGATTTACAATATTCTTACACTACATACGTATTTTACTGTTTAAATAGGAAGAGGAAAATGTGAAACTGACTACTGTGACAAACATATCTTATTGTGTATCCAGGAAGGTGTGAGACAAAGAATGACAAAGCGAGTATTTACTTACTATCAGCTTGTTCTGCATTTAGACCAGCACCTGCCTAATTCTCACTCATCTGCTCTCCTAGCTTTGGTGTTCATGAATAAAACTCCGCAGTAACGTGAAACTTTTGCAGCACCTGTTAGTAAAATATTACAATTTTGCCTAAACCAGTTGGACAACTTCCTATCACTGGAGCACATCTCTACATTTGAGTAGCTTGCTATATTACTTTACTGTTTGCAGGTCAAAAGCAATGTTCATAGCATGTATGTGTCTGTAAGGCTGGTAAGGCTGGTTTTTACATCAAAGTTATAAAGGGATACAAGAGAATTGCATATATACAATGCTTTACGTTATTACACCAAAAATGTACAGTACAGACCAAAAGTTTGGACACACCTTCTCATTCAAAGATTTTTCTGTATTTTCATGGCTATGAAAATTGTAGAATCACACTGAAGGCATCAAAACTATGAATTAACACATGTGGAATTATACATTACACTTTACAAAAAAGTGTGAAACAACTGAAAATATGTCTTATATTCTAGGTTCTTCAAAGTAGCCACCTTTTGCATTGATTATTGCTTTGCACGCAGAAAAGGTGAACGGATGGACTCTACATGCCTGGTTCCCACCGTGAAGCATGGAGGAGGTGGTGTGATGGTGTGGGGGTGCTTTGCTGGTGACACTGTTGGGGATTTCTTCCTCAGGGGGGGAGGCAGAGGGTCGGGAGCTCCCTCTGCCTCAGATCGGCGCCCTGCAATGTATTTGCAGGGCCCGATCTCTGCCTTGATGACCCGGGTGTTGTCATGACAACCTCTGGGTCATCTAGCTACGGAAAGCTGCTGTGATCATGGTCACAGCAGCTTTCACTATAGGTACAATGCATTGCAATGCTGGAGCATTGTACCTGCAATCAAAGTAAAAAAGTGAAAGTCCCATAAAGGGTAAAAAAAAATATTTTAAAAAAAAAATTGTAAAAAAAAATTAAAAGATAATTTAAAAAAATTCCCCTAAAAAAATACACATTTTTATGTAATGAAAAAAAAACAAAAACAAAAAAAATACACGTTTGGTATCGCCGCGACCATAAAAATCCCATCTATAAAAGCGTAACCCTAGTTAACCCCTTCAGTGAAAGCCGTAAAAAAAAACACACAAAAAGTAGTAAATTATACTTTTTCCAAGCGGTATCATCATACCACTTGGAAAAAGTGCAATAATACGAGATCAAAAAGTCGGATATAAATAATCATGGTACCGCTGAAAACGTCATCTTGTCCCACAAAAAACAAGCCGCTATAGAGCATCATCAGCAAAAAAATAAAAAGTTATAGCTCGCGGAATAAACTAATGCAAAAATAATTATTTTTTCTATAAAATTTTTTATTGTGTAAAAAACACCAAAACATAAAAAAATATATAAATGAGGTATCGCTGTAATCGTAGTGACCCGAAGAATAAAGCTGCTTTATCAATTTTACCACACGCGGAACGGAGGAAAAAAAAAAAAAACAATTCCTGAATTGCTGGTTTTTGTTCATTCTGCTTCCACAAAAATCGGAATAGGCAGCGATCGAAAAATGTTATGTCCCCGAATAGGTACCAATAAAAACTTAAGCTCGTCCCGCAAAAAATAAGCCCACAATAACTCTGTCGGACGAAATATGGAAAAATTATAGCTCTCAAAATACAGCGGTGCAAAAATTTCTTACAAAAAATTCTTCCCAAAAAAAAAAGCATCTTTTAGAGTGTGACAGAAGCTAAGCATGAAAAAAGGGTATAAATCTGGTATCGCTGTAATCGCACCGATCCGAGAATAAAGTCGCCTAATCACTAATACCGCACGAGGAACGGCGTAAAAAAGAAAAACCAATTCTTCACCTTTTGTGGATTTGTTCATTCTGCCTCCCAAAGATCGCAGTAAGGCGATCACAGTGGTTCCCCCCCACATATAGGATATCAGCATACTCAGGACAAAATGCACATCAACATTTGGGGTCCTATTTCTCCTGTTACCCTTATAAAATAAAAATTTGGGGCAAAAAGGTCATTTTTGTGGAAAAAAATATGATTTTTTTATTTTCAACGCTCTACGTTATAAACTTCTGTGAAGCCCTTGGTGGTTCAAAGTGCTGACCACACATCTAGATAAGTTCCTTTGGGGGTCTAGTTTGCAAAATGGGGTCACTTGTGGGGGTTTCTACTGTTTAGGCACATCAGGGGCTCTCCAAGCGCGACATGACTCCCGCAGACCATTCCATCAAAGTCTGCATTTAAAAACAGTGCTCCTTCCCTTCCGAGCTCTGCCATGCGTCAAAATAGTGGTTCCCCCCACATATGGGGTATCAGGGTACTCAGGACAAATTGCACAATAGCTTTTGGGGTCCTATTTTTCCTGTTACCCTTATAAAAATAAAAATTTGGGGGCAAAAAGATTATTTTTGTGGAAAAAAATATGATTTTTTTTATTTTCACGGCTCTACGTTATAAACTTCTGTGAAGCACTTGGGGGTTCAAAGTGCTCACCACACATCTAGATAAGTTCCTTGGGGGTCTAGTTTCCAAAATGGAGTCACTTGTGGGGGTTTCTACTGTTTAGGCACATCAGGGACTCTCCAAACGTGATATGACACCCGCAGACCATTCCATAAAAGTCTGCATTTGAAAACAGTGCTCCTTCCCTTCCGAGCTCTGCCATGCGTCAAAATAGTGGTTCCCCCCCACATATGGGGTATCAGGGTACTCAGGACAAATTGCACAATAGCTTTTGGGGTCCTATTTTTCCTGTTACCTTATAAAAATAAAAATTTGGGGGGAAAAAGATTATTTTGTGGAAAAAAAATATATTTTTTTATTTTCACGGGTCTACGTTATAAACTTCTGTGAAGCACTTGGGGGTTCAAAGTACTCACCACACATCTAGATAAGTTCCTTGGGGGTCTAGTTTCCAAAATGGGGTCACTTGTGGGGGTTTCTACTGTTTAGGCACATCAGGGACTCTCCAAACGTGACAGACACCGCAGACCATTCCATAAAAGTCTGCATTTGAAAAAGGCGCTCCTTCCCTTTTGAGCTCTGCCATGCGTCAAAATAGGGTTTACCCCCACATATGGGTATCAGCGTACTCAGGACAAATTGTACAATAACTTTTGGGTCCTGTTACCCTTTGGAAAATAAAAATTAGGGGTTGGAAGATCATTTTTGTGGAAAAGGTATGATTTTTAATTTTACGGCTCTACGTAATAACCTTCTGTGAAGCCCTTGGGGTTCAAAGCTCTCACTACATATCTAGATAAGTTCCTTGGGGTCTAGTTTCCAAAATGGGGTCACTTGTGATGGGTTTCCACTGTTTAGGCACACAGGGACTCTCCAAATGCGACATGGCGTCCAATCTCAATTCCAGCCAAAAAGTCAAATGGCGCTGCTTCCCTTCCGAGCTCTGCCATGCGCCCAAATAGTGGTTTACCCCCACATATGGGGTATCAGCGTACTCAGGACAAAATTTCACAATAACTTTTGGGTCCTTTTATCCTTTGGAAAATAAAAATTTGGATAAAAGATCATTTTTGTGTAAAAAATATGATTTTTAATTTTACGGCTCTACGTTATAACCTTCTGTGAAGCCCTTGGGGTTTAAAGCTCCATAACACATTTAGATAAGTTCCTTGGGGGGTCTAGTTTCCAAAATGTGGTCACTTGTGGGGGTTTCCACTGTTTAGGCACATCAGGGACTCTCCAAATGCGACATGGCGTCCAATCTGAATTCCAGCCAAAAAGTCAAATGGCGCTGCTTCCCTTCCGAGCTCTGCCATGCGCCCAAATAGTGGTTTACCCCCAAATATGGGGTATCAGCGTACTCAGGACAAATTGCACAATAACTTTTGGGATCCTTTTATCCTTTGAATAATAAAAATTGGGGTAAAAGATCATTTTTGTGGAAAAAATAAGATTTTTAAATTTTACGGCTCTACGTTATAACCTTCTGTTGAAGCCTTTGGGGGTTCAAAGTGATCACCACACATCTAGATAAGTTCCTTGGGGGGTCTAGTTTCCAAAAAGGGGTCACTTATGGGGGGTTTCCACTGTTTAGGTACATCAAGGACTCTCCAAATGCGACATGGTGTCTGCTCTCGATTCCAGACAATTTGACATTCAAAATCTCAAATGATGCTCCTTCCCTTCTGAGCACTGCCGTGCGCCTAAAGATTGGTTTTCCCCCACACATGGGGTATCGTGTACTCAGAGAAATTGTACAACACATATTGTGGTTCATTTCTACTGATACCCTTGACAAAATTTAAAAAATTGTGTCGAAAGAAAAATTTTGGGGAAAAAAGTTAATGTTCATTTTTTCCTTCCACATTGCTTCAATTTTTGTGAAGCACCTAAAGGGTTAATAAACTTCTTGAATGTGTATTTGATCACCTTGACGGGTGCAGTTTTTAGAATGGTGTCACTTTTGGGTATTTCTGTCATATTGACCCCTCAAATTCACTCAAATGTGAGGTGGTCCCTAAAAAAAAATGGTTTTGTAAATTTTGTTGGAAAACTGAGAAATTGCTGGTCAACTTTTAACACTTATAACTTCCTAACAAAAAAAAATTTGGTTCCAAAATTGTGCTGATTTAAAGTAGACATGTAGAAAATGTTATTTATTAACTATTTTTTGCGACATATCTCTCTGATTTAATGGCATAAAAATTAAAAGTTTGAAAATTGCAAAATTTTCAAAATTTTTGCCATATTTCCGTTTTTTTCATAAATAAACGCAATTATATTGAAGAAATTGTATGACTATCATGAAGTACAATATGTCACAAGAAAACAATCTCAGAATCGCCAAGATCCGTTGAAGCGTTCCAGAGTTATAAGCACATAAAGTGACAGTGGTCAGAATTGTAAAAATTGGCCTGGTCTTTAACCTACAAAATGGCTTGGGCGTTAAGGGGTTAAATTTAATGGATGAAAAATAATATTTGTTTTTATAATAAATATAGTAGAATTTTATATTTTGGTTTTTAAAAAACTTTCTTGGGGACTACCATATCGGAGACACATTTCCCTCCTATACTGTCTGTGTCAGTAAACTAATATCGTCTCTAGGAAGAGATGGAATACCGTCCTTCTTCCCGAGACCAGAAAGTGAAATGTATGAGTCTTTTCTGTGTGTATAGTGTCATTAATACAGTAGTAACATTTTCTGACCCCACAAACTAATAGCATCCACCTTTTATGCTGCAATACAGTTGGAACATCTAAAATTGAAACCCCATAAATTATTAACTTATGAGGCCACAAGGAAGACATTGTTAATGCATGTGGCCCTATACATAAAGTTCAGCTTTGTGGTCCCTTACAGTAATAATGTCCCCCATTATGGCCTTTTTCAGTAACAATGTCCCTCAATTGGCCCCATACAATATAATGTCTCTTATTCTGACTCTCCGCTATTGCAAATGTAACCCATTCTAGCCACAATATAATAATAATGTCCCCCATTCTGGCCCCTGTCAGTAACAATGTCCCTCACTTGGCCCCATACAATATATATATATACTCGTGTATAAGCCGACCCGTGTATAAGCCGACCCCCCTAATTTTGCCACAAAAAACTGGGAAAACGTATTGACTCGTGTATAAGCCAGGTGTATAAACTGCCCTCCTGCTCTGTGCTGCCCCGTCCTGCTCCTTGCTCCCCATCCAGCTCTGTGCTCCCCCATTCTCCTCTGTACTCCCCCCCTCCTGCTCCGTCCTCCGCTGTGCTCCCCCATTCCTTCTCCATCCTCCTGTGCCCCCCCGTCCTGCTCTGTGCTCCTCTGTGCCCTCCATCCTCTCCCCCCGTCCTGCTCCGTGCTCCTCTGTGCCCTCCATTCTCCCCCCGTCCTGCTCCGTGCTCATTGTCCTCCTCCATGCTTCCCCCGTCCTCCGTTCTCCCCCCGTCCTCCTCCATGCTTCCCCCGTCCTCCGTTTTCCCCCCATTCTCCCTCCCATCCTGCTTCATGCTTCCCCCGTCCTTCGTTCACCCCCTGTCCTCCTCCATGCTTCCCCCGTCCACCGTTCTCCCCCCCGTCCTGCTCCGTGCTCCTCTGTGCCCTCCATCCTCCCCCCGTCCTGCTCCGTGCTCCTTGTCCTCTCCTCCATCATACTCACACCTCCCCGTGCCATCGCTGAACGTCCCTGCAATCCTGCGTTCTCCCCGGCTTCCTGCAGCTCTCCAGCACTGAGCGGTGATGTAATACCGCTCATTAAGGCCATGAATATGGAGGCCACGCCTATGGGAGTGGCGTCGCGTCCATATTACATGACCTTAATGAGCGGGTATTACATCACCGCTCAGTGCTGGAGAGCTGCAGGAAGCCGGGGAGAACGCAGGATTGCAGGGACGTTCAGCGATGGCACGGGGAGGGGTGAGTATGATGTCCCAGCCACCGGCTCCTGCCGCGGCACCCCCTCCCCCGCTGGTTTCTGCCCTATGACTCGTGTATAAGCCGAGAGGGCATTTTCAGCACGAAAAAAGGTGCTGAAAATCTCGGCTTATACACGAGTATATACGGTAATGCCTCTTAGTCTGACCCCCTTCTATTACTAATGTAACCCATTCTAGCCACAATATAGTAATAATGTCCCCCATTCTGGCCCTTCTTAGTAACTATGTCCCTCAATTGGCCCCATACAATATAATGTCTCTTATTCTGACTCTCCGCTATTGCTAATGTAACCCATTGTAGCCACAATATAATAATGTCCCCCATTCTGGCCCCTGTCAGTAACAATGTCCCTCAATTGGCTCCATACAATATAATGTCTCTTATTCTGACACCCCTTTATTACTAATGTAACCCTTTATAGCCACAATATAGTAATAACGTCCCTTATTCTGGCCCCTGTCAGTATTAATGTCCCTCAATTGCCTCCATAAAATATAATATCTCCCATTCTGGCCCCAAAATAGTGCTAATTTACCCCATCCTAGTTACAATATAGTAATCATGTCTCCAATTCTGGCCCCAATTTAGTAATTTGACTTCGATTGTGGCCCCCATATAGTAATAATATCCCCATACAGTATAATGGCCAAATGTGGCTCCCATACAGTATAAAGTTCCCCTCTCTGGCCCGCATTCAATATAATGTCCCCTATTGTTGCCATCATACAGTATGATGTTCCACTTTGTGGCCCCGGGACAATATAAAGTGCCCCTCAGTGGCTCTTTAACAGTAATAATGTCCCCCACTTTAACATCCATTCAGTATAATGTCCCCTTTCGGTGGTCCCCAGACAGTATAATATCCCCCTCTGTGACCCCAATACTATATACTGTGCCTCTCTGCGCCCTTACACAGTATTATGTCACTTTGTGGTCAATCTGCAGTATAATGACCTTCTCTGTGGCTTTAAAGTTACTTTTTGTGAAAAAAGTTAAATGTTCATTTTTTCCTTCCACATTGCTTCAGTTCCTGTGAAGCACTTGAAGGGTTAATAAACTTCTTGAATGTTGTTTTGAGCACATTGAGGGGTGCAGGTTTCAGAGTGGTGTCACTTTTGAGTATTTTCTGTCATATGGGCCCCTCAAAGTTCCCTTATTTTGCAGACTATAAGATGCATTATTTTCCTGCAAAAATGTGGAGCAAAATGGGGGGTGTATCTTTTGGTCCGGATGTACCTGCTCTGGCTGTGGATTTGGAGGTGGGGAAGCGTCAGCGGTGAAGCAGCAGGTCACAGAAGGCTGGAGCCGGTGGCTGCGACTAACTCCTGTGCCCGCTGCTAAAGAGAAATGAATATTCACTGCATTCCATGCCCATGGGAGTGGAAATCAGTAAATAATAATTTCTCTTTAATAGCGGACACGCTGATAGCCACAGCCACCAGCTTCATGCAGCTTCCGGGCTTTTGCGTGTCCTCAATACTCAAGGGAATGAATATTCACTGCTCCACACTCCTAAAGGCGAGGAATGCAGTGAATATTCATTCCATATAGTAGCGGGTACACGTGAAAGCCTGGCAGCTGCAGGAAGCCGGCGGCTGCGGCTAACAGCATGTCCGCTATTAAAGAGCAATGAATATTCACTGCTTTCTACGCACATAGTTCCCATGTGGAGAGCAGTGAGCATTCCGGTAGCTGTCTTCTGTTTGTAAGCAGCTCATGACGTCACTGCCAAGCACTGCTTATAAGCATAAATCAGCTGCTGGCATCGGAACAAGATGCTGCGATGGAGCACAGGAAGGTAAGTATAATGGTTTATGTTTTTTTTTTTAATCTTTTTCTGAGGGGGACCACACATACCAGAATGGTGATGGGGACCAATCATACCAGGATAAGGATTGGGCCATGCATATCAGGATAGGGATAAGGGGGGCCATCCCTAGCAGGATAGGGATAAAGGGGCCATGAATATCAGGCTAGGGATAAGGGGACATGCCTACCAGGCTAGGGATGAGGGGGCCATGCATACAAGGATAGGGATGAGGAGGCCATGCTTACCAAGATAGGGTTGATGAAGCCATGCATACCAAGATAGGGTTGAGGAGGCCATGCATACCAGGATAGGGATGAGGGGGAATATGGCTACCAGGATAAGGATGAGGGGGCCATGCCTACCATGCTAGGGATAAGAAGGAGAACATGCCTACCAGGCTAGGGATGAGGTTGCCATGCATACCAGGATAGGGATGATGAAGCCATGAATACCAGGATAAGGATGAGGAGGCCATGCATACCAGGATAGGGATGGGGCCATGCATACCAGGATAGGAATGAGAAAGCCATGCATACCAAGATATGTTTGAGGAGGTCATGTATACCAGGAAAGGGATGAAGGGGCCATGCATACCAGGATGGGGATCAGGAGGCCATGCATACCAAGATATGTTTGAGGAGGTCATGTATACCAGGAAAGGGATGAAGGGGCCATGCATACCAGGATGGGGATCAGGAGGCCATGCATACCAAGATAGGGTTGAGGAGGCCATGTATGCCAGGATAGAGGTGAGGAGGCCATGCATACCAGGATAGGGATGGGTGCCATGTATACCAGGATAGGGATAAGGGGCCATGCATACCAGGATAGGGATGGGGACCCTGCATACCAGGATGGGGATGGGGGCTGTACTTACCAGGATAGGGATGAGGAGACCATGCATACCAGGATGGGGATGAGGGGGACCATGCATACCAGGATAGAGATGAGGGGGTTATGTATACCAGAATGGGGATGTGGGGACCATATATACCAGGATAGGGGATATTGGTACAGAATTGACTACATTTTTTGCTTCAATATTTTTTTTCTAATTTCCTCCTGAAACATAGGTGCTTCTAATGGTCCAGTGCGTCTTATAGTCCCAAAAATATGGTACTTCAAATGTGATGGTTTTGGAAATTTTGTCAACTTTTACCCTTCTAACTTCCTAATAAAAAAAAATTATGTTTTAAAAATTGTGCTGATGTAAACTGGACATGTGGGAAATGTTATTTATTAACTACTTTGTGTGCCATAACTTTCTGCTTTATGGGCATAAAAATGTAAAATTTGAAAATTTTCTACATTTTCACCAAATTTCCAGAAATACAAGTCCTATTTAACAAATTTAACTATTGTCATGAAGTACAAATATGTTACAAAAACAATCTCAGAATCAGTGGGATCCATTGAAGCGTTCCAGAGTTATTACTACATAAAATGACTCTGGTCAGAATTGTAAAATTTGTCCTGGTCATGAAAGTGAAAACAGGCTTCGGGGGTTAAGGTGTTAAATATCTAAGACAGGACACAAAAGTGAACATATGTTACTTGGCACTATGTTCTCCAAAATTCACAATACATTATAGCCCTACGGCAAAATTTGTATGTCTTGCCAGTTCATTTTTTCTTCCACTCCTTTTAATTAAAATTCTCAAACTGCAGCATATAAATGAGTAACTGAAATTCATCTGATAGCTTAATTTATTTACCGTAACCATAATTAAAGTGTTTCTTATTCCAATTTTTTTCATTGGAATAAGTAATCAATATTGTTATCTTCTTGGCAAGCAGAGAAAAAGCTTGTTTGTAGTGTTGTGTTAAAGTATATCTGTAATAACGGTAGGTAGTCAGCAGTTTTGTAGAGATTTGACAGTTTTTAAATATTGAGAACTAAATGCACCCATTATGCTCCCACAAAATGCACTTATTTATAAAAAACTGATATACAGTGAAGGGCCCCCTTAGACTCATTCAGACCTCTGTCTGTCACGTATGACTTTTATAGAACAGGTACCTATTATAGTCTATGGGGATTTTCACATATCTGGGAATGTTTTGCAAACTGAGTGCCCAAAAAAAACAAAAACAGAAATATGTTGATTTTTTATCCTACTCATACATTAAACTCATCCACTCAAGTCTAGTGTTCCATGAAAAACTCAGACAGCAGACAGGTGGTATCATAGTTGCTGTCGGTTTTTTATTTTTGCTTGTTAGGAGAAACTTCGGAAATTTCCAGCACTTTCTTTTTTTTGCATAGTAGAAAGACTGATGAAACACTGATGATAAAAATGGACACACAGACCAAACTCTGAAGAAACTCAGATCCAAAAAATTGTTGGAAATCAATCCTTTTTTTTTGCATATGAGAAAAGTCAGTGATGAGTGCAGCTCCAATAGAAGAAAAATATAAAGATCACTTAACATTAGTTCTGTGACAGTTTTAAAATATCTAAAAGTCACAAAACTTGTCACAAGTGGTATACTGCACTTTTCTAATGGTATGTGGTCTAGTGCAAGGACTTTGTTTACCACTGCATAACACTTTTATGATGATGTACGCTAGAAAACTGTCGTATTTAGAAATAAAATCTACAGTCGCTCATTATTCTTGTATATTTAATTTTCTGTCACACGGACAGCAGAAGGATGTGCCCCTTAATGAATTTGCCACACCTTACTGCAGCGAACCATACAATGGCACGTAAAAATTACTGTAATTGTGAATAGTTAAGCAAGTTGAAGATTAAATGATCTCTAAAAGGCCTAAAGTTAAAGATGACACATTTCCTTTGTATTTTAGGCAAAAAAAATGTTTTTTCATTTTAAAAAATGTTTCAGACCTTAATTAGCCTGTTAGGGTTGTGGTTTGTTCATCCTTAGGAAAGGCCAGGTGATGCAAATTTCCCAGCTTTATAAAAGCCCAGCCTCCTTTAACCTTGTGTCAAAATACAGCAGCCATGGGTTCTTCTAAGCAGCTGCCTAGCGCTCTGAAAATGAAACCTGTAAAGCCCAAAAAGCAGGATAAGGCTATAAGAAGATAGCAAAGCATTTTAAAGTTGTCCTTCCCTTAGTTCAAAATGTAATTAAGAAACGGCAGCTAAGAGGAACAGTGAAGGTCAAGGTAAGGTCTGGAAGACCAAGCAAAATTTCAGTGAGAGCTGTTTGTAGGATTCCTGGAGAAGCAAATCAAAACCCCCACTTGACTTCAAAAGACCTTCAGAAAGGTTTCGGAAACTCTGAAGTTGTGGTACATTGTTCTACCATTCATAGACACCTGCAGAAATATGGTCTTCATGGAAGAGTCATCAGAAGAAAACCTCTCCTGTGTGATCACCATAGAATTCAGCATCAGAAGTATGCAAAATAACATCCAAACAAGCCTGATGCATTTTGGAAACAAATCCTGTGGACCGATGAGGTTAAAATAGAACTATTTGGCCACAATGATCAAAGGTATGTGTGGAAGGAAAAAGGGCACAAAATTTCAGGAAAAGAACATCTCGACAACCATTAAGTATAGGAGTAGATCAATCATGCTTTAGGGTTGTGTTGCAGCCGATGGCACAGGGAACATTTCACAGGTAGAGGGAAGCATGGATTCAATGAAATTTCAACAAATTCTTTATGCAAACATAACACCATCTGTAAAAAAACCTGAAGTTGAAAAGAGGATGGCTTCTACAAATGGATAATGATCCTAAACGCATGTCAAAATCCACAATAGACTACCTCAAAATGCGCAAGCTGAAGGTTTTACCTTGACCCTCACAATCCCCTGTCTGAACATCATTGAAAATCTGTGGCTAGACCTCAAAATAGCAGTGAATGCAAGACAAATTTTTCAAGGAAGAATGGATGAAAATTCCCTAAACAAGAACTGAAAGACTCTTGGCTGGCTACAAAAAGCATTTGCAATCTGTGATACTTTCAAAAGGGGGTGCTACTAGGTACTAACCATGCAGGGTGCCCAAACTTTTGCATCGGCCCATTTTCTTTTTTGTAATTTTTACAATGTAAAAGATGAAAAATATATATATATGTATATGTTTTTGCCTAAAATACAAAGGAAATGTGCCATCTTTAACTTTAGGCCATTTAGAGATCATTTCAGCTTGCTTAACTGTTCACAATACCAGTAATTTTTGAACCAGGGTGCCCAAACTTTTAGATGCCACTGTAGATTGAAGACTTCCTCACGTAATGTTTTGCAGCCTAAATCCAGTTTTGCAGCACAGACACAATGCAATATGAAAACTTATAATTGACGTAAATAGAGTAAGGGCCTTAAATAGATTTTTCTGGGATTGTTATGTTACAATGCTGTTTGCCGGCAAGTAGAATAACCAGACATCTGAAATTGTTACCGAGACCTGCCCATATAGCTATAGTTATTTTTTTTCAGCATAAATTTTACCTTTTAGGGGGTGGACTGTTGCCATGAGGAAATAATTTGAGCTCTTGAATTCCAACCGTCAAGGCTACATTTATTCTTTGGAATGTGTAGCATGTGGCTGTATGTGGCATGCTAGTTGGTAGTAGCATTCCACAGGTGCTTCAAGTGCATTCTAATATTTCTGAGACAATGCTCACAGTTTAACACCATTCCCTGGAAACATATTTACTTTAACCCCTTAACGACCGCCGATACACCTTTTAACGACGGCCATTAAGCGCCTTTTTCCTCAGTGCTGCTTTTTAATGGTGCTGAGGAATAAGAATATAGTGCCACCCCATGCCTGAAATTCCCACAGGTGCCAGCTGTACATGACAGCTGACACCCTGCAGTATCGGCCTCGGACGGTTTTGAATCCAATTATGGCCAATTAACTCCTTTTATGCCGCTGTCATATTTAATTGGTTACAAGGAGGTCACAAGACCCTCTTTGTAACGATCGGACCCCATGATGAGAATATCGTGTGCCAATAGTTTTCATGGTAGCCTGAGGTCATGTGAAGTGAAAAACAAATATTATGTACGCCAAAATGTTACCAATAAAAATCCTAATTTGTCCCACAAAAAACCAGCCCCCACTCAGGTCCGTCATCTGTCACTGAAACTATAGGGGGTTCCTGCATTACTGGTAGAACAAAGACTCTGTAAAAGTGGCTCCTGTCACCTCAAATAACATCCAGTGAATTCTGCGCTCAAAAATTCAAATGCCCCCCTCGTGAGCCCCACTGTACTTAAACCACCCTAAGCGGCCACTCGTTTGGCATTATTGTAGTGGGGAGAGAGCACTTAACAATTTATGGGGTGCGTGTCAGCAGAAGCACCAGCTGGACACCATATATGCGGGCTCTACACTTTATGGGGACACAATGTATGGGCAGTAAGCTGTCATATTTGCAATGCTCCAAAAAAAGCTTATATAGTTACATACAGTACAGACCAAAAGTTTGGACACACCTCATTCAAAGATTTTTCTGTATTTTCATGACTATGAAAATTGTACATTCACACTGAAGGCATCAAAACTATGAATTAACACATGTGGAATTATATTCTTAACAAAAAAGTGTGAAACAACTGAAAATATGTCTTATATTCTAGGTTCTTCAAAGTAGCCACCTTTTGCTTTGATTACTGCTTTGCACACTCTTGGCTTTCTCTTGATGAGCTTCAAGAGGTAGTCAGCGGAAATGGGTTTCACTTCACGGGTGTGCCCTGTCAGGTTTAATAAGTGTGATTTTTTGCCTTATAAATGGGGTTGGGACCATCAGTTGTGTTGTGCAGAAGTCTGGTGGACACACAGCTGATAGTCCTACTGAATAGACTGTTAGAATGTGTATTGTGGCAAGAAAAAAGCAGCTAAGTAAAGAAAAACGAGTGGCCATCATTACTTTAAGAAATGAAGGTCAGTCAGTCCGAAAAAATTGGGAAAACTTTGAAAGTGTCCCCAAGTGCAGTTGCAAAAACCATCAACGCTACAAAGAAACTGGCTCACATGAGGACTGCCCCAGGAAAGGAAGGCCAAGAGTCACCTCTGCTTCTGAGGATAAGTTTATCCGAGTCACCAGCCTCAGAAATCGCAGGTTAACAGCAGCTCAGATTACAGACTAGGTCAATGCCACATAGAGTTCTAGCAGCAGACACATCTCTACAACAACTGTTAAGAAGAGACTTTGTGCAGCAGGCCTTCATGGTAAAATAGCTGTTAGGAAACCACTGCTAAGGACTGGCAACAAAAAGAAGAGACTTGTTTGGGCTAAAGAACACAAGGAATGGACATTAGACCAGTGGAAATCTGTGCTTTGGTCTGATGAGTCCAAATATGAGATCTTTGGTTCCAACCACCACCAGGCAAGAAATCACACTTATTAAACCTGACAGGGCACACCTGTGAAGTGAAAACCATTTTCGGTGACTACCTCTTGAAGCTCATCAAGAGAAAGCCAAGAGTGTGCAAAGCAGTAATCAAAGCTAAAGGTGGCTACTTTGAAGAACCTAGAATATAAGACATATTTTCAGTTGTTTCACACTTTTTTGTTAAGAATTTAATTCCACATGTGTTTCGGTACTTCCAATAGGTGGCGCTATAGAGTACAAGTCCTCTTTTTTTGAAGAGGCAATTTGCATATTAAATTCCACATGTGTTAAATCATTGTTTTGATGCTTTCAGTGTGAATGTACAATTTTCATAGTCATGAAAATACAGAAAAATCTTTGAATGAGAAGGTGTGTCCAAACTTTTGGTCTGTACTGTAGGTAGAAAAAAGACCTAGATCCATCAAGTTCAACTTTTCTCCACCAATTATACATTTTGTCACTAAATTAACTACAACCCATATTGTTATGTGTATTGAGGAAATCTTCCAGCCATTTTTTACAAACTGTTATAGTGTCTGCCATTACTAACTCTTGTGGTAGGGCATTCCACAGTCCTACTGCTCTAACTGTAAGGAACCCTCTCCTATCTAACAACCAAAATCGCCTGTCCTCCAGCCGTAATGAGTGCACCCTGGTCCTCATTATGATCTTTGGAAGGAATAAGTCATGTACCAGTCCTCTGTACTGATCACACATATATTTATATATGTAAATGAGATCTTCTCTGAGGTTTTTTTTAAGCTAAACAAGCCCAACCTTTCATCATATGAGAGTCCTTCCTTCCCTTATAATAATCTAGTTGCCCGCCTTTGAGCTCACTCTAACTTCTAAATATCCTTTTTAAAATATGTAGCCCAAATCTGGATCGAAATGCGTGTGTTCTCATCTTAGTTGTCTGCCGCCATATTGTATAAAGTCACAAGACATGGATAGTGAGTCGTGTCTCAAATGAGTTCTGCTTTATTGATTGGAGTGCACAACTTTTTATAGGAAAAAATCAAGGACTTTGCCATATATTACCTCATTGCCTTATCCCATAATTACTCTGATGGTTAATCAATTAATGGGAACCTGTCAGCAGGATTGTGCACAGTAACCTACAGACAATGTCAGGTCGGAGCCATTATACTGATTAAAATGATACCTTGGTTGGTGAAGTCCCTCTTGTCATTATTCTTTAATCTTTATTTTCAGTTTGCAGTATTATGATATGCTCGTGGTCTGCATGTGGTGCTCTGATTAGGTGTTCATAATGCAGACTGCTGACAGGTCACTGATCCCTCTCTGACCTGCCCCCTAGATTGCATAATGAATATCTTTACATACTTAAAAAAAAACCTTCTGCAGGCAGATGCCAGCAGCAAATTCGCTTGTTTTATGTGCCAATAATACATTTTATTCACGTTATTCAGCTAGGGAAAAAAAAAGGAATCATTTTGAAAATGGCACCCGCAGCGCCTGCGCACTAGCAGCTATCGGTGTATATAGCAGTTATCTGATATCTGCTACTGCACATGCACAAGGTCATTAATAAGAGGTTAAAAAGAATTGGTCCTAGCACAGATCCCTGCGGTCCCCACTGCTGACTATATCACATTTAGAGAATGTACCATTTATGACGACTCTTTGTTTTCTGTGATATAGCCAATTCTTTACCCATCTGCATATAGTTGACCCCAGTCTTTGCTTCTGTAGCTTCAGTATAAGGCCATTATGTGGTACAGTATCAAATGACTTTGCAAAGTCCAGAAAAATCACATGAGCCGCATTACCAACATCCAGATTTGCACTTACCTCCTCATAGAAAACCCACATGTTTGTTAAACACGACTAGTTCTTCATGAATCCATCCTGGTTGTCAGTCATCATATTATTCTCTGCAATATATTTCTGCCGGTCATCTCTTATGATGCCCTCAAACTCTTTGCACACTACTGATGTCAGAATAACCGGACGGTGGTTGCCTGGATCCACCTTCTTACGTTTCTTAAGTATCGGTACCACATCAGCCATCCTCCAATCTTGTGGCACCATCCCTGTTCCAAGAGAGTATAAGAATATGAGATACAGCGGTCTGTCAATTATTGAGCTCAATTCCCTCAGTATCCGTGGGTGAATGCCATCTGGGCTGGGGGATTTGTCAATGTTTAATTTGCCCAGACGCAAACATACTCCTTGTGTTAAACTAGTTATATCAGGTGGTGAACTTTCTACTGTATAAGGCATATCAAGGTCTCTCTAAATGTGACATTCCATCAATTTATTTAGTGGTTACTTGTGTGCACATGCCTTGCCATTGCCAAATATGTGTGCAAATTGTGTAAATTACCTAATAAACAACATTTACTGAGCATTTACTAGTCATTGTTTTGTTTTTACGGCCATGTGTGTGTTTTTTGCTATGTTGGTTAAGTAATTATTTAGTTCAGGTAAGGTTCTTTTCAGGTGGTTTTTATTTATTTTGTGATTTAATGAAGTAATTTTATTGGGGATTTTTATTTTGCTTTTTTCCTTTCTTAATCTTTAAATATTATTTTAAACTGTTTTTTCTACTTTTTATTTAAAGGGAATCTGTCATCCTAAATTGGCGGGATATTTAAATGATGGCAGTCAGGTTAGATGGGCGGTGTTTTGGGTACTTGCCTTAACATGTTGTTCGCCGCTGTCGCCATTATTTCTGGGAATTGTAGTCGTTGCCCTCCATATAGCGCGCCTGCGCATTGCAATCTGTGGGCAAAGCATACTGCGCGTGCGCAATTCAAGATTGCAATGCGCAGGCGCGTTATATGGAGGGCAACGACTACAATTCCCAGAAATAATGGAGACAGCGGCGAACAACATGTTAAGGCGAGTACCCAAAACACCACCCATCTGACCTGACTGACATCATTTAAATATCCGCCAATTTAGGGTGACAGATTCCCTTTAACTAGAACCTGTTATGTCCCTAAATGCTATTAACTTAAAGAGATACTGTCATATGCCCAAATGCTCTTAACCTGTAGATATATGGTTAATATGAAGGTTAATAGTGCTCCAGTGTTGTTGGGCCACCTTACTGAAAATGCGGTAGGAAATTAATTTTATTCTCCTGAGGAGCCGCCGGCTTTCAAGCACAGAGGCATGCTGGGTGACTTCAATCACTAATCAGAATACAAGGAACGGGGGCTGTAAGTATGCCCAGCAATTGGATTGACAGCCCGCTGTGCACAGATGTGCTGCAGAGTGATCGGTCAGTCAATGTGCTGGGACTTGCAGCCACTCAGAGTATACTGAGCACTGACTGTATCTGCTCTGTGCACCCCTCTGTGACTGAAAGCCAGCAGAACCTGGGAGGAATATAGTTCAGATTCTCCTCAATTTCTGTAAAGTAACCGGACAACATTGGAACGCTATTAACCTGCAGTTTAACTCTGTGTCTTCAGGTTAACAGCTTTTGGGAATATGACAGTTTCCCCTTAAAGGGGTATTTCCATCTCCAAGATCCTATCCCAAAATATAGTAGGTATAATAATAATAAGAAGAATAAGAATAGCAAATCTCTCCCAATTAGAAATGTAGTAGAGTTTTTCTGATTCGTTATGTCACTTTCCTCATGTGCAGGCATTGCAGGACCTTAGGTATCCATGGTTACGACCACTAAAAACAGGTGGAGCAAGGATTGTAAAAACTGACACATGAACCAAAATGGGTCCAGCACACTGAAAAAATCTCCAACCATTTTTCATGTATGAGAGGAAAAAAAGGACGAGTGAAACCGGCGTTAGGTGCATAATAGAATGCCGGGTTGTTTCATATGAAAGATATCTTTTGTATGGGAAGTGTAACGTTACATTTTATTGTGAGACGCGCTCTCAAACAAGGAGAGTCCCCTTCCAAGGCCGGAGTCACACTAACGTATGGACTGTGATGCAGGAGCACCGGATGCGATATGCCAATGACACTCGGCTCCTGCTCTGCTGCGAGCGTGAGTCAAGTGTGTGCTTTGTGCGCCGATCTTCTCGCATGAGAGAATCGCAGCACAGGTGGGGAGGAGACGGAAAAATTAATTTCTCCATATCCTCTATTGAGTGACTCGGCATATATCGGGTTGCACTGGGATTACATCCGAGTGCAGTCCAATGTTTCACACACACCATGCTGAATTGGCATGAGACAATAATCAGAGATCTGCGCTGCCCATAGTATAACACTGGGCCGAGTGCTATCCGATAAAACATCACATAGCACTCGGCCGTGTTTTATGGTAGTGGGACTCCGGCCTAAGCCCCAAGTCTGTGCACCCGGTAATGGAAAAACAAGTGTGCCTGCATCAGCCTTTGGAGAAATATCAGGGACACGTACAATATATGTAACATTAAGTACAGTGTGATAAAAAATAGTTTGTATTTTTCTACATTTTGTAGCTTAATAAGTTACTTGAGTGCTGCGATTAACGTGCGTAGGTGATTTTTTCAATCATGGCTATTATTTGTCTTTAGTAATAAAGCTGTTTTCTTGGCAGGTTACTATGGCGAGGGTGTTAATGCCATCATTGTGTTTGCTGCCTGCTTTCTGCCTGACAGCAGTCGTTCTGACTACAATTATGTCATGGAAAATCTGTTCCTGTGAGTACTTCCCATAAACACGGCCACACTCGCTATTGTGACAAACACTCTGCAATATGTTGGCACAATCCTCATGAACACATATGGTTTCAGTCTATTTGGACAAAGAATACATCTTTTTTTGCTAAGGGGTAATAGGAAAAATAATTGCATGTAGAATTGTAGATACTTTATAGCAAAAAAAAGCATAAAAACAATCGTGTTACAGAACTGCAGAGCTGTAGAAACAACATCCTGTACAAATATGTTACAGCACTACACATCCCAGCACTATTGTCTAGTGGTTAGATCTGCAGTGGTTGTGGATTTGGGTTATTATTTGGTGCAGGGCATGTGGGTAAGATGTAAATTCATACTGCTGGGATTGTTTCACATCACTCCTGCCCAGGAGATGAGGGAGTATCCAGCAAATATGACACATGTGAATAAAGTAGCCAGACATAAAGTCATAAAAACACAAGAGGTTGGAAGCAGAAAAATACCACGTTATCCTTTTGGTCTGGTCTTACATTATTTCTTTATATTTGTATCTTAGGATAGCTGTCATCTTGACTGCGGTGTCATGCTATACTGTATACATGTGTACCTATCTATGTTTTTTCTTAGTGGGATGCCCATACAAATAGAAGGGGAATGGCTGCACTTTGCAAATAGAACAGACAGTGCAGCCTTCATGGTGGCATTAGCTATATAGTGGCTTGTGAAATCATTCACTCAGTTGTTTTTACCTATGCATCAGCACTAAATAGACTAAGTTGGTGAAGTGAGAAAAATATAGTCATAAATTACATTTATGGGATTAAATAACTAAAAATTGCATGTGTATTCACCGCTTTTGCTATGATGCCCCTAAAATGTTTTACTGCAAGCATTTGTCTTCATAAGTCACATGCTTAGTGAAATGAAGTCCACCTGTGTACAATCTAAGAGTCACATGGTCTGTCAGTATATACACAACTTTAGTGAAAGGCCACAGAGACTGTAACACCATTAAGCAAGATGCACCACTAACAAAACACCATTAAGACCAAGGAGATCTCCAAACAAATCAGGGACAAAGTTGTTGAGAACTTCAAGTCAGGGTTGGGTTATAGAAGATGATGATCCCCAGAGCACCATCATATCCTATATCATCAAATGGAAAGAACATGGTACCACAACAAATCTGCCAAGAGGGCTGCCCACCAAAATTTTCAGTCCAGGCAAGGAAAGCTTTATTCAGAGAGGCAGCACAGAGACCAAAGGTAACCCTGAAGAAGCTGCAGAGTTCCCAAGCAGAGACTGAAGCATCTGTCTATACGACCACAATAATCCATATATGCCATAGAGGTGGCCTTTATGGAAGAGTGGGCAGAAATTAGTCAGAAGACATGTGGGAGACACGCCAAATTTATGGAAGAAGATGCTGTGGTCAAATGAGGCCAAAATTTAACTTTTTGGCCAGAAAGGTGTACGCTATGTTTGACCACAAGCCAACATAGCTCATCAACCCAAGAACACCATCCCCACAGTGAAACACAGTGGTGGCAGCATTATGTTGTAGGAATGTTTGTTGGCAGCAGTTACTGGGAAAATAGTCCGAGTCAAGGGAAGTTGGATGGTGCAGAATACAGGGATATTCTTGAGCAAAACCTGTTTGTCTGTCATTGATTTGAGACTTGGATGGACTTTCCCCTTGCAACAAGACAGTGACCCAAAGCATACCGTTAAAGCAACACCTTGTCAAAGCCCAGACTGTAATCCAATTGAGAATCTCTGGTCAGACTTGAACTTTGCTATGCACCAGAAGAAACCATCTAACTTGAAGGACCTGGAGCAGTTTTGCCTTGAGGAATGGGCAAAAATCCCAGTGGCAAGATGTGGAAAGCTCATAGAGAATTATTCAAAATGACTTGTAGCAGTAATTGCTACAAAGTACTGATTTTAGAGGGGTAATTAGTTATGCAGACTGAAATTTTCAGTTATTTTGTCCTATTTGTTGTTTGCTTCACAATAAAAAGAAAACCAAATGTTCACAGTTGTAGGCAAGTTCTTTACATCAACAGATGCAAACCCTAAAAAAAAAGTGAAATTCCAGGTTGTGAGGTAGCTAACCATGGAAATGCCAAGGTGGGGTGAATACTTTTGCAAGCCACTGTTTAAATCTGGGACTTACAGCAACCGGATGGCTTGATATTATCAAGATAACAGCACAGGAGTCCCTGTTGGACCTATCTAGACTTTCACAAGATTGATCATTCATCCATCAAGTCGCCATGGCTCGAGATCAAGCTGGCAGCTGTTAAAAAAGAAAATATAGTAGATAATCAGTTTTCAAACCAAAGACAATGTGACAGATTTACTAAGCTAAGTGTTCCAGATTTCTGGTGACTCACTACTAAAGTTCAGGAAGGGTTTGGATGCCTTTCTTGAAAAATATAATATTACAGGTTATATGTACTATATTCTGTGATGGGACATTGATCCAGGGAATTAGTCTGATTGCTGTATGTGGAGTTGGAAGGATTTTCCCCTAATATGGAGTTATTAGTGTCTGCCCCATGGGTTTTTTATCTTCCTCTGGATCAACATTGTACGATATAGGCTGAAAAGTAGACTTAAGGAGAATCTGTCATCAGGATAAGGCATGATAAACTAAAGATATGGGCATAAAGCTCATGTTCTCCTGATTTTAATAGGTATCTTCACTGCAGAAATCTGCAGCCTGTTTATTCTTTATTCACCAACAGAAGTTTTGGTGCAACAAGCTGTTCGTGCTTCAGGCGAGCCTGTGGGATGGGACTGCGACACTGGTGCCATTTTACTGGAGCCTGCAACCAGACCGATCTGCTCAAGTGCCGTCTACGTCTAGGATGGCGTTGGCACTTAATTTTAAACAGTATGTAGATCCTTACACCAGAGTCAGCTTAGGGGCCGTGGCAGAGATGAAGACCCTCCCCACAGCCCGCCCCAATGCACGAACAGCTTATTGCACCAAAACTTCTGTTGTTGATTAAAGAATAGCCAGGCTGCATATTTCCACAATGAAACCACCTATTAAATCAGTGTAACAGAGACTTTATGACCATATCTTTAGTTTATAATGCCTGATCATGATGACAGTTTCTAACTTTAAAACTATGAAATGCCTTGCACCATTCATTATGCATGGCTTATATATAAAAGTGTGGCTTATAATATACCATAGTGCATCAAAATTCTAACTAAAAAATGGTTTAATATATGTTTTTTTATTATGACAAATTTCTAGGCTAGTTCTACGCTGTTTGAATTTTACACCATATGAATACATTTGCCTGTATATGATTTTCTAATTTCATAGCATCAGTAGGAGCCATTTATCAATAGTTTTATGTGTTCAGCACACATGTATTACTATAGATGACCCTGACTCTGCAGTATTTATAAACATGTATTAGGCCAGTTAAAAAAAATGTTGGAACCTGAACACGGAAAAAAGTCAGTATGACAGGCCTAAATGTTGGGCATGTAGGTTTCGGCATATTCCTACTGTTTAGACTATTTCAAAATTGTTGATGGATTATCTCAAGATAAGAAAGTTGGTGAATATTGTATACTAACCATTCATAAAATATTCAAAAATACTTATTTCTCTTTTATATTTTCCCTTAGTATATTTATGTACTTGTGCTTATCTTCTTTAAGAATTAGCTAGGGAATATAAAGCCAAGGGTAGTCCTCCTGCACAAGGTGTTTATTAGCATGTCATAAACCCGTATGACTCTAGCATGGCTTCACCTACCTATCTATTGTCTAATATAAGACTAAATTTGCAAAACAGTTTCCAGCATTGCTCAGTCACCTGGAAAAACACTATGACAACCCTCTTGTTAGGCTTTATAGAAAGACAAAGCAACCCTTTATATTCTGCCATACTCAGATGACATGAGGGGTTGGAACCACATGTGCTGGAGGACTAGACATGAAATTGGCAGATCAGTTCCCATAGTGTGCGGTATACTATGATGGCAATTTACCTCCTATTTGTTAGAAATGCCTACCTCTGCAGTAGTGAAGGAGACCTTTGTATAACCCACCATTAGATACTGAACAATGTGCAATATGTTCCTGGTTGCAAAAAAATAAGCAAAAATAACATGTTGACACTATCTGTAAGCACATTACTACCATGAAGGGGAAGGTGCCCATACTTGGCAAATCATTCATAAAAATATGAACATTACACAAAGAAAATAAATTTATGCCGTCTTACTGGAACCATTAAAACATTTCAATAAAATATGTAGCATGAAATAAAAAGATACTATTAGGTAAAGGTACCTTAAAAAGTCTGATTCTGCTTCTCCTTGTACTCAACATGGCCACACGTGGAAAGTTTGGCCACGGTGACATTCGATCGTAGTGATACTAAGGTGGTCCCAATAGATAACTAAATCATCACATCATCCCCACGCACAAGTGCTCGAAGACACATTTGTGCAGTCTCACGCAGTAAAGTTTAGTGCAGTTTTTATCATTTTTTTTGTGTGCTAACACAGATGCAAAAGGCAGCACATACTGTTCTTTATTTTTTGGATTCTATTTTGGTTTTAACCAAAGAAACACAAAACAAGGAGATAAATAGGTTGTCTCATAAGCACTATCCCTTTCCATAATTCCTTTAATAATGTATGAACATTATTATGGGTCTCCCCCATTATTACACATAAAGAGAGCCTCTAACAAAAAAACCCCTTTCTTTCTTGGGAACCTGGCCATGATTTAGCTGGCCATGGCTTGCAAACAGCTGATATTGTCATGGGTTTCAGAAGCAATACGCTGATACATATGTAAAAATTGTACGTTGCTGTATATTCTCTCTTATTTCAGATATGTGATAAGTACATTGGAACTTATGGTAGCTGAGGACTACATGATTGTCTACCTAAATGGAGCCACACCAAGAAGAAAAATGCCAGGACTTGGATGGATGAAGAAGTGTTATCAAATGATAGATAGACGGTGGGTAGACAATTTTCAACATTAAAGGGGTCATCCGAGGAAAACAAGCTATCACCTATCACCAGATAGGTGATTACTTGCTGATCAGTGGGTGTTTGACCGTTTCGATTGGCAGAACGGGGAATTTCTAACCCCATCAGAATGGAGCAGCAAAGCGCGCATGTGCTACCTACACTTGATTCTTTCCCTTTGGGGCTGCCAAGCAATGTGATTAGCTTTTACCGGCAGCCCCATAAAGAATGAATGGAATGGCATTTGGGCGTCCAACCTGCCACACTATTTTGTAACAGGGATAAAAGCTCTATTGGAAATAAAAGTTCCCCGATCTACTGAACAATGAAGATCCTGGTGGTGAGACACCTACCAATCATTAAGTAATCACCTATCCTTCAGAAAGGTATTAAAGGGTATATCTGGGACTTTATAAAGGACAATAAATGTACCTAAACACTAACAGGCAGATAATTGCAACTTACCTGCCTGTTGTGCACAGCGCCATTCTTCCCTGGCACAGAGCAGTCACATACCGCACCTGCCAGGAATTCAGTTGTCTCTGCTGACGCGACGGGATGTGGATTTGATGTAATTCTGATTGACAGCTGGCTCCCCCAGTGAGGTAGCGGGATCCGGCTTTCAATCAGAATGATGTCGGAAGTCCAACCCAGTCGACAGAGCGGAGAATAAGCCTCCAGAGCGGATGTGACATTAGCAGAGGCTTCTGAATCCTCTGCAGGAGTGGTCTGTGAATGCTCTGTGCCAGGGAAAAACGGCACCAGACACAACAGGCAGGCAGGTTGCAATTATCTGCCTGTTAGTGCTTAGGTACATTTTTTGTTTTTATAAAGTCCCGGATATCCCTTTAACTTGTTTTCACTGGACTAACCTTTTTAAGTCAGTTTTGCTACCTATATGATATGTTCAAGATGTAACTATTAGTGATGAGTTAAAGTGCTTGAATATAGTGTTACCCGAGCATGCTCTTGTGCTAACCGGTTGTCTTTGTCGCTCTTGAAAAATTTGTTCCAGTCCCTGTGCCTGTATGTCTTGCAGCTGTTCGACAGCCGCAACACATGCAGGTATAGCCTAACAAACAGTTATGTGTTGTGACTTTCGAGCATCTGCGACACATGCATCGATGGGGACTGGAACATATTTTTCAAGCACGATGAAGAGACCCAGTTGGCACAAGAGCATGCTCGGATAACACTATAGCCAAACACGTTCGCTCATCACTAGTAACTATCTCAAACTGATTTTCTCAAGGCTACATAGTAATTGCATAATCTGCTATGGCTATTTGTTAATTATGTTTGATGGCTTTCATGAATGGATTACCTACGTTGTGTCTTATCACAGACTAAGGAAGAACCTAAAGTCATTCATCATTGTTCATCCATCTTGGTTTATCAGAACTATATTAGCTGTGACACGTCCTTTTATAAGGTGAATATGAATTGTGCCATAGTATATCATTCTTATCTCTTATATTTAGCATCATCTAGTGCAATAATTGCAATAATTCATAGCTTGAATATAATCTCATGAGCAGGTGTTTCTTTCCCCTATCCTGGAAATAAAGTTGCCGTGCATTGCCCTGCTTTCATTAAATTCCATGGGAGATAAATAGACATCAAAAAGAAAAATGCATATCTGGCATATCCAAGTTACATATGTAACAAATGTACATTGTGGTAGGTTCTAGTTTCTTAAGGCATCTGATTTTACATTATTTTACACCCTTTGCATTAGTTTAATTAAATATTGATATATCAAGCCAGAAAGGTTGGTGAGAAATACAATTTCCTATTACTGCTTTACATGACATGGTTGGGTGAGTTTAGTGTGTCGGAACATGACTGGTCAGCACATAGACCCGGTCTCTGGTCTCCCATAATTTTCAATGACCCAATCTGTTTTCAACCCCATTGAACACGTGTGGATTGAACAAGAATGGAAGTCAGGCCCTCTCATTCAACATCAGTGTCTGACCTCACAAATGCTCTTCTGGATGAATGGGCAAAAGTCCCCATAGACACACTCCAAAATCTTGTAAGACCAAAAACAGTTTCCTATGATAAGAATTGCAATGTATTCATAAAAATTGGATGCTATAAGGTTGATCCATATGGGATCTGATTTTTTTGGCACACCCATAGATTTGAATGAGCAAGTATCATCTGAAATATGTAAAAGACTAGTGCATGCTGCGATGTTTTCATGCGGACATTTGGTCTATGTGCACAAAAAATGTCATCAGAACAGTCTTATTGAATAACAGTGGTCCTAGTGCTTTTTGCGTGAGGTTTTTCCATACATAGTACTCAGACCCGTAATACAGTCATGTGAACATAGCCTCAAAGTCACATTAATATTGTAATACCTAATATATTAATTTATACCTAACATCCTTTTCTATCAGCTCCAAGTTCAGCAGCAAGATAAAATACGTATCCAGTCTAGCTGAGCTTAGGGAATTGATCCCAATGGAATATGTGCAGATTCCAGAAAGTATTATCAAGTAAGTCAATGTGTGAAATGTTTAATACATCAAAGACTGTAGAAACTGTTCTGTCTGCTATCAAACACAAAGTTGCATTGTAACAGTGTAATCTTTTGTATTTGAATGCTTCCCAAGCCTAATTGTGTAAAGTTGGTTATTCAAAGGACGTTGGCAAAACCAGGCTATTTCGACAAGACCAGCTGACCATCCAAAGTGTATTGGGATTTGCCAACTCTCCACCAATGACAAACATCATAGATAAAAGGGTCAGATATTGAATTTTGACATGGGAATTTAGCGGCTGTCAGAAGTGTTTGGTAGAAACTCACTCCCCTTTCCGCACTGAGAACACATGCATGCTATTGGTGTTATCGGCTAAACACCTATATAATTTGCATTAACTTAAAATATGGATAGAAAGTAAAAAAATGTATTAATATTTACTACTGGATAAGTAGAATTTTCCTATAATTATACTTGGCATGACTTTGAAGGCAAGCTTACAAACATTAGCTAACTACACCAAGCATTTAACGGAGCAAAATTTTCATTTTTGAAAAAGTTCCGATTAAATGTACTATTTTTTCAACTATTAAATTGTTAAAATTATCTGATGATATCACAGTTACCTTATTAATGTTTAAATTAGTCGCTAAGTTTAGTTCTAAGGTCAGCGTGGTATATAACATGGTGATTAAACATAATTTGATTAAAAATTGCGCCAGATTTTCACTGGTCATGTAAAAGAGCTTATAATATAGACTGAAAAATAATCAGAAATTACACAAAAGGTACATGCAAAGATATTTAGATTTTTTGTACCTGTAGATCACAACACAGGCTGTTATTACTGAATAATGTACTGTAGATACTCCTGTGTATTCTATGTGTTTTAGTTTATGTGCCATTTATGAGTTTCATCTTGGACTCTTCTTCCTCATTGATGTAGTATCTCTAATGTAGTCTTAATTTATCTGTGGCTTTGCAGAAAGGCAAAAAATAAAAATGAATTTCTGACTGCAGCCACTATTTCATTGTGTGCCCAATGTAACATGAAAACTTTGCTGAAAAGTCCTCTATAACCATGTATCTGCAGTTAAATAGTGTTTCTAGACCTGACAGGTTCTCATTACCCCCTTAAAACTATTTCACGGACAACCCCAATTCCAAAACTTGGGACACTGTCCAAAATGTTAAGAAAGCAAGGATGCAATGATTTGGAAATCTCTTGCAGCCACATTCTAGCTTTTCTACAGTCTTCTTTGCCAATGATCCTATGTTCGCAGTTGAACAATTATATTCCTCTGTCAATAGTGACTTTATTATAACTTTACTGGTTGTTAAAATTACTGAAATTGAAAGCACATTTTTCTTTTAAGTTTTACATCTTCTGCACACACATAAGAACCATTTGTTTTTCACTTTCAATAAATCGATCCAAAAGCCATAATATGTTTTATATTAAGTCCATCGATGCAGCTTTATGACGGTTTGTTTATTGTACGAAGAGTTGGAGTTTTTAATGCCACCATTTTGAGGTATATGCAACATTTTGATTACGCTAATTATTTCTTTTTTGGGGGGGGAGATGAGATGAAAACAATGCAATTCTGTCTTTTTTATATCAATACCATGATAGTTTTACAGTTTATGTCGATACAGATTGCAGCAGTAGCAATTAGGGTTTGTTTGTTTTTTCATAGGCATTTTGTAAGGAACAAGGAATTTTTTTTTAAACTCCCATGCAATAATTTCATCACTTCTAGAATACACGTCACCCATACTCATTAAGATAAGAAAAATGTGCAGCCGTACCTGAATTGCTTCTGAAAACACTTGACAATACCTTGCGAGTCACATGTGCCCAACCCTCTGTTCTATCCCAGCCTCAGACACAGGACGTTTTAATATTTATTCCTTTAATTCTGATGAATATGTAACAAACTATGTAGATGGGACTGATGGGATTAATTTTGAAAAGCCTTTATGCATTTAGGATGTGTTATAGTGTATCTGCAACTATTACAAAAAATACTATAGTGCAAGATTGCACAGAATTATTGTTTTAGTAATTCCTTTTCATTAGCAATATTGCTCTGCCTAGAAGCTCAGACCAGCCATAGTCCTTGCTGTCTTCTAGATCTCCAGTGAAGGATCCAGCAATGTAAAATGTAATGTGATTCTACACACTACAGAGGAAAGCCTAGGAGGAAGCACAGACCATGGCCTGTCCGATACAAGCCATTGTGGTTCAGAATGAAGAACTTGAGAGTAACGTTATTAACATCACTAGAAAAGTGTTTTACCAATGTTGGTAGGAAACTATTAATGGCTTTTACGCAGTATTTAGTTTTAGTATATTTGTAAAGCTGTGAAATCTACAGACATATTACATCTGAAGATGAAGCTGTACACTAGCATATTACCCACTGGCTCCAATCCCCACATCTTATTGCTACCAGTCCCCACACCTTATTGCCAACAATTCATACACAGTTTTTCTACCACTCCCCACATCTTATTGCCACCAATCCCCACACCTTATTGCTACTACTCCCCTCACCTTATTGTCACCACTCCTCACCTTATTGCTACTACTCCCCACACCTTATTGTCACCACTCCTCACCTTATTGCTACTACTCCCCACACCTTATTGTCACCACTCTTCACCTTATTGCTACTACTCGCCACACCTTATTGTCACCACTCAATCACTTTTCTCTTGGAAGGTATGAAGAAACAAGGTGTTTCCCAAGGAACGTGAGGTAACTTTATCACAGCCTATACTCCTAACATTAACCAGTGCAAGAATGTGCATCATTTTGGCTTGTGCTCCCAGCAATAAGAATCAATACTTGCATGTGTAAGGAGGCTTTGTACTGTAAGATTTTAAGAGTCATGACTAAAATGACACCACAATGTAACTCTTCTTTTGGGCTGCAGCTTGCGTTATGGTAACGCGATATGTTGCTTTTATATGCAGTTGGCATGTATTCTCCTTGCCTGTTTCTTTCTGCTTGGCCCCCTCCTGCTAACCAGGCTTGGGGACTGAAGGTCTTATTGCACATTTCCAATGAAGGCATTTGCAAATGCAGTCCCTTTTATGTGAACACAGACTTGTGAAACATTTTATATTGGATCCTCTACAAATAAACTTAGAGACACTTTAATTCCCTGTAGATTTCCTTACATTTATTACATTAAGAAAATAGTGATTGTGATATTAAAAGTGCACACAATTCTATAAAACATCACATTAATGATAGGTCACTAAAGAGGAATCTAGACTTCACATGCAGGTTACTGTTATATTGTCTTTGTCACAACTGCTCAAACTAATTACATGGATGTACAGGGGCTTTGAAGCTGATTAAATTCATACCTTGATTGTAAATTAGTTTTGATGTTCCTCAGCAATCCTACTTAGAAATCTTATGAAAATGAGCCACAAATGCGCTGGGATGGGACAATGAAATTGCAGCGCTTTTGTCCTGCCTCACTACTCTCCGCCTGCCACCTGCTTCCCGTGGATAACTGTCACTCTTGTTTCAGTGATCTGCCTCCTCAGACCAAGATCTGGTGCAAGTACAATTAGTGCCTGGGGTGGTGCATGCACAGTAATGTCCTCTTGACCTCACTAGATTCAGTGAGTCACTCTACTTATGTTCCCTCACCCCTTAAGGCACTGACAACACTTTTGAAGATCTTGGTAGGGAAAGCAGGTCACTGAAATAAGAATGACCTGTCATTCATACACGAGGAAGGCCGCAGGCGGGGAATAGGCAGGAAGGGCAGAAGACCTGACAGATCATGACAGGTTCCCTTTAATTAAGTAGGTATATTACAAAATACAATATTTGGTGAATATTTAGTTTATATTTCCATAATGCAACATCCTGAAGTGCTGTACAATTAAGTAAAATAAGTACCACCATGAAAACAACTTTAAAAGTGGTGTTCAGCCCAAATGGGACAGCAAAGACAGAAAATGGTAGAATATAACAATATATACTCATTCCCATTTTCTCTAAATTTCAAATTGATGTTATTGTTATTCCACTAAATCTCTGGCCCTTCTCAAATGACTCAATGGAACACCAAGCTTGACTTAATTGTCAAAGATATTGTCCATATTACCAGTCAGGGGTCTGGATTTGCTGTCTCTCCTCTTATTGTCATTTAATTGTGCTGGTAATAGTTCAGATTAATGACATGGCTACCATGCTTAACAGAGTCATGACCTAAACAGAGTTTATTCAGTTATTGATTACAAGGGTGCCTCAGAATATGTGATATATTACTGATTATTGGAGGTTTGTCAACTGGGACCTTGCGGATCATCCTGAGAACAGGGCCCCGAAATGTTCAGTTAAAATGGAGAACCACCTGATGCATTCCACTAGTCCATTCATTGTCTAGGGAGTTGCCGGAGATATTCAAGCGCTGTGCTTAGCACTCTACATCAGTCCTATAAAAAATTAATTATTTTCGTTAATTTATAGGAATGAGGGTTCCTATAATACTCTACTTCTGTGTGTTTTGAAGTGACTTTGAATTGACTTGATCCAGCTCTCTTAAAGGTGTTGTTCATTACTCGGACAACCCCTACTATATTTCCCGATGTAAATAATGACAGACTTTACTCACCGCCGGTGCCACTCCAATGATATTGGCACTGGTCTCCTAAGGCTTTTGTGACATTATGACATGTGAGCCCTGCAGCCAATCAGCTGCCACTGTTGGGTGGCTTCACTCTCACTTCCTTCAGACGTAACTGACATCCAGAGGAAATCAGAGAGCAGCAGCAGCTCTCACTTCTTCCAGATGTCAGAATAAAGTGAGAGTGAAGTGGCCTATTAGTGGACGTTGATTAGGTGCAGAGCTCACGTCATAATGTCATGCGAGTCCCACTGCAGAAGTCACTGGAACCGCACCAGAGGTGAGTACAGGCTGTTATTATTTAACATAGAGGAATATAGTAATTGATAAGGTGTTGTCTGATTAGTGGTAAGATGATGGCATCATACAAAGCAAATCTATGCATGGATGGATATTACATACACATGCTGCAGGTGTTAATCCCTGAGATCTGAGTAGCAAAGAGCATATCATAAAACAGATTTATTAGATGCTTTCTCATTAAAAGATATTATATTCACTATAGAAACCTTTAAAGTCCAGTAAAAAGACATTTTCTTTTTAAATAATGTCGGTCACAGAACAACAACTACTTTTTGTAGACCAGAGTCACAAGTTCTCCGAATGATAGACATGCAATCAGCCATCCAAAAAATCTAAGTTTAGAATTTCTAAAGTGATGGGGCTGTTTTTGTAGATAAGCTGGAATCTAAGAAGAGCTGCCAATGCATGTGGAAATTGTACTAGATGTAACAGTGCCTAGATTACATCTTCACTCCCTACAACACAGGACAATCTGAACTGCAACTGAGTAATGCAACCTTAAAAAAATTTACGACTGCCTTCTTATCTGGCTTTGCTTAGTTATGCTTGCTTCTTTCCCCCTTTTTTTCTTTTGTTTTTTTTTTTATTACCGCAAAAATATAATTACTGATGCAGACTGGATAAAGAACTGAAAGAAACTGAAGCAGAGAAGTAAGAAAATGCTTGCCTACATGACAATAGGGTTGTTCTATGTATAGTATGTGCATGTGTTTTTGTATTGAAGATGAAATGTAATGAAGGTCTTTTACAAGATGCAAAAATGTGAATATTAATACATACATATACAGTCAGGGCCAGAAATATTTGGACAGTGACACAATTTTCGCGAGTTGGGCTCTGCATGCCACCACATTGGATTTGAAATGAAACCTCTACAGCAGAATTCAAGTGCAGATTGTAACGTTTAATTTGAAGGGTTGAACAAAAATATGTGTTAGAAAATGTAGGAATTGTACACATTTCTTTACAAACACTCCACATTTTAGGAGGTCAAAAGTAATTGGACAAATAAACATAACCCAAACAAAATATTTTTATTTTCAATATTTTGTGGCGAATCCTTTGGAGGCAATCACTGCCTTAAGTCTGGAACCCATGGACATCACCAAACGCTGGGTTTCCTCCTTCTTAATGCTTTGCCAGGCCTTTACAGCCGCAGCCTTCAGGTCTTGCTTGTTTGTGGGTCTTTCCCTCTTAAGTCTGGATTTGAGCAAGTGAAATGCATGCTCAATTGGGTTAAGATCTGGTGATTGACTTGGCCATTGAAGAATGTTCCACTTTTTTGCACTCATGAACTCCTGTGTAGCTTTGGCTGTATGCTTGGGGTCATTATCCATCTGTACTATGAAGTGCCGTCCAATCAAGTTTGCAGCATTTGGCTGAATCTGGGCTGAAAGTATATCCCGGTACACTTCAGAATTCATCCGGCTACTCTTGTCTGCTGTTATGTCATCAATAAACACAAGTGACCCAGTGCCATTGAAAGCCATGCATGCCCATGCCATCACGTTGCCTCCACCATGTTTTACAGAGGATGTGGTGTGCCTTGGATCATGTGTCGTTCCCTTTCTTCTCCAAACTTTTGGCTTCCCATCATTCTGGTACAGGTTGATCTTTGTCTCATCTGTCCATAGAATACTTTTCCAGAACTGAGCTGGCTTCTGGAGGTGTTTTTCAGAAAATTTAACTTTGGCCTGTCTATTTTTGGAATTGATGAATGGTTTGCATCTAGATGTGAACCCTTTGTATTTACTTTCATGGAGTCTTCTCTTTACTGTTGACTTAGAGACAGATACACCTACTTCACTGAGAGTGTTCTGGACTTCAGTTGATGTTGTGAACGGGTTCTTCTTCACCAAAGAAAGTATGCGGCGATCATCCACCACTGTTGTCTTCCGTGGGCTCCCAGGTCTTTTTGGATTGATGAGTTCACCAGTGTTTTCTTTCTTTCTCAGGATGTACCAAATTGTAGATTTTGCCACTTCTAATGTTGTAGCAATTTCTTGGATGGGTTTTTTTCTGTTCTTGCAGCTTAAGGATGGCTTGTTTCACCTGCATGGAGAGCTCCTGTGACCGCATGTTTCCTTCACAGCAAAACCTTCCAAATGCAAACACCACACCTCAAATCAACTCCGGCCCTTTCATCTGCTTAATTGAGAATGACATAACAAAGGGATTGCCCACACCTGTCCATGAAATAGCCTTGGAGTTATTTGTCCAATTACTTTTGGTCCCTTTAAAAACAGGGTGGCACATGTTAAGGAGCTGAAACTCCTAAACCCTTCATCCAATTTTAATGTGGATACCCTCAAATGAAAGCTGAAAGTCTGAACTTCAACTGCATCTGATTTGTTTTGTTTCAAATTCATTGTGGTAATGTCTAGAACCAAAATTAGATAAATGTTGTCTCTGTCCAAATATTCATGGACCTAACTGTATGTAGAAACTTGTCACATATAGTATGTCTAGAACTTGTTCACTAATTGAAACCAAGAAAAATTTCTATTAGATTTTTTTCATAGGGAAGTAGTAATTAAACTCATTTCTTCATGTCACGTAGCATTAGTTCTCAGATGTACGCAAGTCTAAGTGATGATCCTATTTGTGAAAAAGACGCTACGGTTGAACCTTGTAGATTCCTACATTGCCTATTCACATTTACTTTAGCTCTGTTTATCTCAGCACTTTATGTAAAACCATTTTCCTGATAGGTCGTAGATGTCAGAAGATCGATGAAGTCTGTTATCTTCGACCACCACCAATTTCTATAATGAAGGTCGGACCACAGTACTCTTCTAATTAGATCATTTAACATATCTTTATGATCATCATCTTTGACTGTCTTTTTTCTTTAAGTTATGAATTTAAGGAGGTGTAGACAAGGGTGGGATCCCTAATAAGTAGTTAATATGATATAGATCATTATTTAATGTCTTAAGTGACGGTAACCATCACAGTGCAACACATATAAAATAATTGTTTCAAGAATAATTTGGGACAAATGATCTTTAAAGGGAATCTGTCAGTAGGATCAATCCTCCAAAGCCATCTATATGGGCATGCAGGTTATAGGAAGCTGAATAAAATAACATCTTAATATCTGCGATCAGATCTTTTATTCAACTGTAATCCATATTTTTATCAATATGTAAATTAGCTGTTAAGATCTGTGGGCTAGACATAGATCTCCTTAAGAATCTGCCTCCAGAGCTTAATTTAAGTGAAGGGGACGTTACCAGTGTAAGACATGTAATGACTGACCATCTGCTCTCCTGATCTACATGTCTCACACTGGTAACTCCCCCTTTTATTTAAAAGAATCTCTGGAGGCAGTTTCTCAGGGAGATCTTTATCCGGCCCATAGATCTTAACAGCTCATTTACATATAAAGAAAAACTTGGATTCCCAGGAATAAGACATCAGATCACATATATCATTTTATTCAACTTTTTATAACCTGCATGCCCGTATAAATCCAAAGATATCTGAGGCACCATAGAGATCCTTCTAAAAATCCAATCTTTATCCTAGAAAATTTAAAACATCACAGCAGTGAGGAGACAAAAATAGAGCAACCTTTCTGCCAAACGGCCTTTCTCAAGCCTAAAATATATTAGGTTTGAGAAAGACCATTTGGCCAAAACATTGCTCTATTTTTGTCTCCTCGCTGCTGTGATGTTTTACATATTCTGGAATAAGGGTTGGATTTTGGACCTAGTGGAAGGCCCTGCCAAGTTGCACATACTCCTCAATGATGCATGGGAATTCTGCTCTGGAATGACTGCATGCCCATATACACAGCTTAGGAGGGTGGATCCTATTGGTAGTGTCCCTAACTCTAGGGGTGCCCTAGCTTGCCCTGTTCCCTGGATTACTTCTGATGGTGAAGATACCAGGGCCACATACCTTGCCTTAGCTCCTGAATCCACCCTCAGTCTGTACCCCTCCCCCACCTAGGGAAGAGGGGAGTAGTATTGTACCTTAATACACCAACCAGACTAACAAGGTAATATGAACAGGGATAAAGGAAAATGCCAATCATACAAATATACTCACACAAACAACAGAGCTATACACTGCGGAGTGGAAGATGGGGTCAAACCAAAGTAGGAGAAGGAGGGAAATTAGTACACACCCAAAACCTAGCAATAGTCTCAGGTAAATCCACCAAATGCCTTCTCAAACAACAATTTCCAACCACCATCTCCTAGCCATGCTGCGTGAAGCTAACTCTGGGAATGAGTGCTTGCCAGAGCCCAGATTATATAGGAGATGGGAGTGACTAACAGTGAACAGCTGAGAGCCTTAATGCAGGAAAACTTCCAAGAGCTCTCAACTGAGCAGATTAACCCCTGTACTGCTAAAAGAAATCTGCACCATTTAATATGAAGGTGAAGTGCTTCTAATCAGTGTAGGAGTAGGAGAGATCAGACACTGTGGTCTTCTGGCTCCTCTCTGTCGTGGTAAACCCGTGACAAATAGATTCCCTTTAAATATGCTAAATGACACATTTTTGCTAATTTATACAGAATCGTCCTTTATTAAACTATTAACACCATTATTTCTGAGACAGATACCATTTATGAGCATACCAGTAAAGGTAACTCTCTTACAAGATTGCTTATAATGATGAACTACATAACGCACATTTTTGCTGGCTTGTAAATTACTTTTTGTGTGTAAGGGTAAAACTTTGTCTTTGACTCTATGCTCCAATAGGTGCATTAAAGTTACCAGTGTATCTATTAATGCAAAATTATGATTAATTTTTAATATGATGCTACATGGATTTGTATTTATCACATGCCATGTTGCATTGTTCATATCCATGTTATGTTATAGTTCTCCATTATACAGTGTAGCATATCCAGTGCTAAAAGTGGTAAAGCATTAAAAGGGCAATTGGAGAAAAAATTCTAGTATTACTGAACAGTAAATTAACATTTCTGTGTATATACGAGTTTTGTGTTATCTGGGAGCCTATTTATTCGCTGAGGCTCCTTGTCGGCAGTAATCAGAATTTATTACAATGTCTCCCCTTACACAGAGCACAGTAATACCCTGTGATGACTCTTGAGGGAGCTGTAGATATGGTTTAGACAGCCTGTCCATTGTACTTGGTTGCTTCTGTTGGTGGCCACAATAAATCAACGGGCCTAATGAGCATGTAACTGCATATTTGCCTATTTAAGTATTTAACGTCCTAACATTTTTCTCCCCCCCATCAGTCACAAACTGCTAAATATCTTATTGTATTCTATTTTTCTTCCAAAAAGTGTATGTATTTAGAAATACATATTGAAGAAAAAGGTAACAGTAACTTTATTCACAACAGCATGAAGAGCTCTTTAGTTTCCATAACAGTTCTCAGTGGCAGTAACTAACCTCCTAACCAGCCTAGGCCATACATATGTAACCGAAGCCACTAACACATTGACCAGTAACACTCCCTGTCTGGTGGATGACTAGTGCCTTCCCCACCCTGCTGCTTGTTCCAAGTCATTTATTGTCGCTCACCCACATAGTCCATATTTAGACACAGTCCACAAGCTCTATACTGTACACTCTTTTTCCAGAATTATGTCATACTTGTGTTAAAATGGAAACTAAGTATGGCCATCATTGCCAGCAGCAATAGCTTCATCATTCTATGCAATGATTCCATTAAAACACGTATAATATAGACTGTACTTTCTGAATACTTAACCCTATTTCTTATAAATCCAATAGGACCATATTCTTGCTGGGAATAGAGCACAGAAATACATTTCAGTTTGCTAGAACACTCTCTATCTCTCGTTTTATAAGTTTTGACAGAAAAGAACTTGATGTTCACTGGTAACATCTGGGGAACAGCAAGAAAAAATAAATGAATCTTTTGTTAATGTAATAAACAAACTTACAGATTTATTCTCATTTAAAAGTTTAGACAAACAGAAATGAATTAAAGGGTTAAAATGCAAAAGCTTTAAAGCGAACCTGTCCCCTCGTTTTTAGCTGTTAAGCTTGTCCCACTGTGGTGTTAGTGCAGTAATGTGCATCACTAACATGGTTTTGTTAAAGAAAAAGAAAAGTATTGGGATTAAAAAACACTTTATATTAGTTGATGCCATCACATACCTTTTCTTTCAGTCATCGGGGTGGTGACTTTATCTTTTCACTCACGGATTATTCAGTGTACTTTTGAAATTAGGCACGACCACAGCATTGCATTTGATTGCCGTGACTGGCCTGAAGTCAGAGTAACCACACATCAAATCCCGTGCGTGTGTACTGCCAATTCACTACCCAGACATGCACACTGGGTCTGGGTGTACAGCACCAGCTTCATGTCAGATGCAGTCACGGAACCAGTTTAATAGCTAAAAACAAGGGGACAGGTTCCCTTTAATGCCTGCAGTGATATATATATATATTCGAGATATATATATTATATATATATATATATATATATATATATATATACACACTGTGGAGGCCAGGTCATCTGGTGTAGCACTCCATCACTCTCCTTCTTGGTCAAATAGCCCTTACACAGCCTGGAGGTGTGTTTGGGGTCATTGTCCTGTTGAAAAAATAAATGATGGTCCAACTAAACGCAAACCGGATGGAATAGCATGCCGCTGCAAGATGCTGTGGTAGCCATGCTGGTTCAGTATGCCTTCAATTTTGAATAAATCCCCAACAGTGTCACCAGCAAAGCACCCCCACACCATCACACCTCCTCCTCCCTGCTTCACGGTGGTAACCAGGCATGTAGAGTCCATCCGTTTACCTTTTCTGCGTTGCACAAAGACACGGTGGTTGGAACCAAAGATCTCAAATTTGGACTCATCAGACCAAAGCACAGATTTCCACTGGTCTAATGTACATTCCTTGTGTTCTTTAGCTCAAACAAGTCTCTTCTGCTTGTTGCCTGTCCTTAGCAGTGGTTTCCTAGCAGCTATTTTACCATGAAGGCCTGCTGCACAAAGTCTCCTCTTAACAGTTGTAGTAGAGATGTGTCTGCTGCTAGAACTCTGTGTGGCATTGACCTGGTTTCTAATCTGAGCTGCTGCAAACCTGCGATTTCTGAGGCTGGTGACTCGGATAAACTTATCCTCAGAAGCAGAGGTGACTCTTGGTCTTCCTTTCCTGGGGCGGTCCTCGTGTGAACCAGTTTCTTTGTAGCGTTTGATGGTTTTTGCAATTGCATTTGGGGACACTTTCAAAGTTTTCCCAATTTTTCAGACTGACTGACCTTCATTTCTTAAGGTAATGATGGCCACTCGTTTTTCTTTGCTTAGCTGCTTTTTTCTTGCCATAATACAAATTCTAACAGTCTATTCATTAGGACACAGCTGTGTCTACACCAGACTTCTGCACAACACAACTGATCGTCCCAACCCCATTTATAAGGCCAGAAATTCCACTTATTAAACCTGACAGGGCACACCTGTGAAGTGAAAACCATTCCCGGTGACTACCTCTTGAAGCTCATCAAGAGAATGCCAAGAGTGTGCAAAGCAGTCATCAAAGCAAAAGGTGGCTACTTTGAAGAACCTAGAATATAAGACATAATTTCAGTTGTTACACACTTTTTAAGTATATAATTCCACATGTGTTAATTCATAGTTTTGATGCCTTCAGTGTGAATGTACAATTTTCATAGTCATGAAAATACAGAAAAATCTTTAAATGAGGTGTGTCCAAACTTTTGGTCTGTACTGTATCTATATCTATATATATATATTATATATTATATATATATATATATATACAGTACACATGTACAGTACAGACCAAAAGTTTGGACACACCTTCTCATTCAAAGATTCTTCTGTATTTTCATGACTATGAAAATTGTAGAATCACACTGAAGGCATCAAAACTATGAATTAACACATGTGGAATTATACATTACACTTTACAAAAAAGTGTGAAACAACTAAAAATATGTCTTGTATTCTAGGTTCTTCAAAGTAGCCACCTTTTGCTTTGATTACTGCTTTGCACGCAGAAAAGGTGAACGGACGGACTCTACAAGCCTAGTTCCCACCGTGAAGCATGGAGAAGGTGGTGTGATGGTGTGGTGGTGCTTTGCTTGTGACACTGTTGGGGATTATTCAAAATTGAAGAGGTGAGCGGTCCAGTTCAGCCCAAACTATCTCGATTGGGTTCAGGTCTGGTGACTGTGGAGGCCAGGTCATCTGACATAGCACCCCAACACTCTCCTTCTTGGTCAAATAGCCCTTACACAGCCTGGAGGTGTGTTTGGGGTCATTGCCCTGTTGAAAAATAAATGATGGTCCAACTAAACGCAATCTGGATGGAATTGCATGCTGCTAAAAGATACTGTGGTAGCCATGCTGGTTCAGTATGCCTTCAATTTTGAATAGATCCCCAACAGTGTCACCAGCAAAGCACCCCCACACCATCACACCACCTCCTCCATGCTTCACGGTGGGAACCAGGCATGTAGAGTCCATCTGTTCACCTTTTCTGCGTGCAAAGCAGTAATCAATGCAAAAGGTGGCTACTTTGAAGAACCTAGAATATAAGACATATTTTCAGTTGTTTCACACTTTTTTTGTAAAGTGTAATGTATAATTCCACATGTGTTAATTCATAGTTTTGATGCCTTCAGTGTGATTCTACAATTTTCACAGTCATGAAAATACAGAAAAATCATTGAATGAGAAGGTGTGTCCAAACTTTTGGTCTGTACTGTATGTACAGTGGGTTCGGAAAGTATTCAGACTCCTTTAAATTTATCACTCTTTGTTTTATTGCAGCCATTTGGTAAATGCAAAAAAGTTCATTTTTTTCTCATTAATGTACACTCTGCACCCTATCTTGACTGATAAAAAACAAAAATGTAGAAATTTTTGCAAATTTATTGAAAAAAAAACTGAAATATCATAGTCATAAGTATTCAGACCCTTTGCTCAGTCACATTCTGTCCATTTCCTTGTGATCCTCCGTGAGATGGTTCTACTCCTTCACTGGAGTCCAGCTGTGTTTAATTAAACTGATAGGACTTCATTTGTAAAGGCACACACCTGTCTATATAAGACCTCACAGATCTTAGTGCATGTCAGACCAAATGAGAATCATGAGGTCAAAGGAACTGGCCAAGGAGCTCAGAGATAGAATTTTGGCAAGGCACAGATCTGGTCAAGGTTACAAAATAATTTCTGCAGTACTCGTGGTTCATAAGAGCACAGTGGCCTCCATAATCCTTAAATGGAAGAAGTTTGTGACCACCAGAAGTCTTCCTATACCTGGACGTCCAGCCAATCTGAGCAATCATGGAAGAAGAGCCTTGGTGAGAGAGGTAAAGAAGAACCCCAAGATCACTGTGGCTGAGCTCCACAGATGCAGTAGGGAGATGGGAGAAAGTACCACAAAGTCAACTATCACTGCAGCCCTCCACCAGTCGGGCCTTTATGGCAGAGTGGCCCAATGGAAACCTCTGCTCAGTGCCAGACATATGAAAGCCCCCATAAAGTTTGCTAAAAAACACATGAAGGACTCCCAGACTATGAGAAATAAGATTCTCTGGCTTGATGAGACGAAGATAGAACTTTTTGGTGATAATTCTAAGCGGTATGTGTGGAGAAAACCAGGCACTGCTCATCACCTGCCCAATACAATCCCAACAGTGAAACATGGCAGTAGCAACATCATTCTATGGGGGTGTTTTTCAGCTGCAGGGACAGGATGACTGGTTGCCATTAAAGGAAACATGAATGTGGCCAAGTACAGAGATATCTTGGATGAAAATCTCTTCCAGAGTGCTCTGGACCTCAGACTTGGCTGAAGGTTCACCTTCCAACAAGACAATGACCCTAAGCACACAGCTAAAATAACAAAGTTGTGGCTTCAGAACAGCTCTGTGACCATTCTTGACTGGCCCAGCCAAAGCCATGACCTAAATCCAATTGAGCATCTCTGGAGAGACTTGAAAATGGCTGTTCACCAACGTTCACCATCCAACCTGACGGAACTGGAGAGGATCTGCAAGGAAGAATTGCAGAGGATCCCCAAAACCAGGTGTGAAAAACTTGTTGCATCATTCCCAAGAAGACTCATGGCTATATGATGGCTATGTGATATTTCAGTTTTTCTTTTTTAATAAATTTTCAAAAATGTCTACATTTCCTGTTCTTTTTCAGTAAAGATGGGGGCAGAGTGTACATTAATGAGAAAAAAATGAACTTTTTTGCATTTAACAAATGGCTGCAATGAAACAAAGAGTGAAAAATTTAAAGGGCTCTGAATACTTTTCGAACCCACTATATACACTGCTCAAAAAAATAAAGGGAACACTGTTGTGAATGGGTTTGAGATGAGTTCTGAGCAGAGGCTCCCTCTGGTGGTTACAAGCGGTACTAGTGAAGATTGTGAGGACTGGGAATCAGGTGTTACTGACTGGTCTTATATAAGGGAGTCATTTTCCCATCAGGGTTGCCGGTGATCAATTGTTCTGGTCTGAATCCTTCATTCCAGTTTCCCTTGTAGCCTGCTGTGTCGTGTCTGCATCTCCTGCTACCAGATAAGAATTTTTCTTCTTTTGTGTTGTTGCTATATTTTTGCATTTTGTCCTGCACTTCTTTGGGGCCTTCTGGGTCCCCTCCGGGGCTTCTTCCTTCTCAGTTTAGTTCAGCCACTGAGTTTTGTTCTTTTGCTTTTTCCAGTTTTTTCAGTGGCTGCTGTTTTTGATTTTGTTACACCAGAGAGCTAATTTAGGTGGTAGAGGTCGTGTGATCTCAGGTGATTTTGAAATTAGTAGAGTTGGTGTTTTTCAGGGTTTTCTGGGATTGCAGTAAGTGCCCTTCTTATCCTTTTCTATTTAGATAGTTTGGGCCCCAGCGTTTGCTCATTCTATTTTCTTTCTGTGTCAGTATTTCCTCTTGTCTAACCGCCATTACATGTTTGGGGGCTTTCTACAGTCATGGCCAAAAGTTTTGAGAATGACACAAATATTATATTTTCACATGATCTGCTGCCCTCTGGTTTTTATGTGTGTTTGACAGATGTTTTTATCACAGACAGAAATATAATAATTGCAAACATATGAGTAACAAAAGCTTATATTGACAGTTAGAATGAGTTAATGCAGCAAGACAATATTTGCAGTGTTGACCCTTCTTCTTCCGGACCTCTGCAATTCTCCCTGGCATGCTCTCAATCAACTTCTGGACCAAATCCTGACTGATAGCAGTCCATTCTTGCATAATCAATGCTTTCATTTTGTCAGAAATTTTAGGTTTTTGTTTGTCCACCCGTCTCTTGATGATTGACCACAAGTTCTCAATGGGATTAAGATCTGGGGAGTTTCCAGGCCATGGACCCAAAATCTCTATGTTTTGTTCCCTGAGCCATTTAGTTATCACCTTTGCTTTATGGCAAGGTGCTCCATCATTCTGGAAAAGGCATTGTTGATCGCCAAACTGCTCTTGGAGGGTTGGGAGAAGTTGCTCTTGGAGGACATTCTGGTACCATTCTCTATTCATGGCTGTGTTTTTAGGCAAGACTGTGAGAGAGCCGATTCCCTTGGCTGAGAAGCAACCCCACACATGAATGGTTTCAGGATGCTTAGCAGTTGGCATGAGACAAGACTGGTGGTAGCGCACACCTTGTCTTCTCCGAATGAGGCGTTTTCTTGATGTCCCAAACAATCGAAAAGGGTATTCATCAGAGAAAATAACTTTACCCCAGTCCTCAGCAGTCCACTGCCTGTACCTTTTGCAGAATATCAGTCTGTCCATGATGTTTTTTCTGGAGAGAAGTGGCTTCTTTGCTGCCCTCCTTGAGACAGGCCTTGCTCCAAGAGTCTCTGCCTCACAGTGCGTGCAGATGCACTCACACCTGCCTGCTGCCATTCCTGAGCAAGCTCTGCACTGCTGGTAGCCCGATCCCGCAGCTAAAACACTTTTAAGAGACGGTCCTGGCGCTTGCTGGTCTTTCTTGAGCGCCCTGGAGCCTTTTTGGCAACAATGGAACCTCTCTCCTTGAAGTTCTTGATGATGCGATAGATTGTTGACTGCGGTGCAATCTTTCTAGCTGTGATACTCTTCCCTGTTAGGCCATTTTTGTGCATTGCAATGATGACTGCACGTGTTTCTTTAGAGATAACCATGGTTAACAGAAGAGAAACAATGATGCCAAGCACCAGCCTCCTTTTAAAGTGTCCAGTGGTGTCATTCTTACTTAATCATGACAGATTGATCTCCAGCCATGTCCTCATCAACACCCACACCTGTGTTAATGGAGCAATCACTGAAAAGAGGTTAGCTGGTCCTTTTAAGGCAGGGCTGCAATGATGTTGAAATGTGTTTTGGGGGATAAAGTTAATTTTCTAGCCAAATATTGACTTTGCAAGTAATTGCTGTTAAGCTGATCACTCTTTATAACATTCTGGAGTATATGCAAATTGCCATTAGAAAAAGTGAAGCAGTAGACTTTGTAAAAATTAATATTTGTGTCATTCTCAAAACTTTTGGCCATGACTGTATTATCTTTGGGGTTCTGCTCCGGGGCAGATAGCTTTCCTATTTCTATCTTTAGGTGTAGTTAGTTTCTCAGGCTGTGACGAGGCGTCTAGGACCAACGTAGGAACGCTCCACGGCTGCCTCTAGTTGTGGTGGTTAGTCAGGGTACTGCAATCCCATAGATTCCAACTGCTCTGGTGTATTGCCTTTTTTACCTGCACTCCTCAGCTACCGAAACATAACAGTATCACCGGCCTAAAAATTGAAAATTGTATGGTACTCACAGAAGGGAAAAAATATTGTGATAGAAAAAAGGTTGTCAGAGTTGTCAGAGATATTTTTCTGTTTGTTGCATTTTTTTTTTTTTTTTTTTTCCCTCTGTATCTCTGGGTGCTGGGGAGGATCTTTTCTCCCAATGGAGTTTGCACAGTTGTCTGGCCGTGTGGATCAGCTTGCCACTGAGGTTCGGAGTATTGCTATCTATCTTGCTGGGTTGCCTGTTGTGGAACCTAGGATCCCCATGCCAGATTTGTTTTTAGGGGATCGAGCTAAGTTTCAGAATTTCAAAAATAATTGTAAATTGTTTTTTGCCTTAAAATCTAAGTCCTCAGGAAACGCAGCGCAGCAGGTTCAAATTATCATCTCTCTCCTGCGCGGCGATCCTCAGGATTGGGCTTTTTCCCTGATACCTGGGGATCCTGTTTTGAGTGATGTTGATGCGTTTTTTTCAGGCTTTGGGTTATTGTACGATGAGCCTAATGTCACTGATCAAGCTGAAAAAGCCTTGTTGGCATTAAATCAGGGCTTGATGACGCTGAGTTATACTGTCAGAGATTCCGTAGGTGGGCAGTCCTGACCAAATGGAATGACGACGCTTTGGCGGCCCTTTTCCGGAAGGGTCTGTCGGATAATGTAAAGGATGTTATGGTGGGATTCCCTGTCCCCTCTGGTCTCAATGATTCTATGTCATTAGCGATTCAAATTGACAGACGTTTGCGTGAGCGGAGAAGTATGCGTGGAGTGGTGTTGCCTTGTGAGCCAGCTTCTGAGCCCATGCAGTGTGATGGAGTGGTGTCTGGGGCACAGCGTCATGAGTTTCGAAAGCGCAATAGGTTATGTTTCTACTGTGGTGATGCCTCTCATGCTATTTCAGTCTGCCCTAAGCGGGGAAGACGTTTTGCACGCTCAGTTGTCTTGGGTAGTGTTCAGACTAAGTTTTTATTAACTGTCACTCTGATATGCTCTCTGTCCTCATTTTCTGCTCAGGCTTTCGTTGATTCTGGAGCAGCTATTAACCTGATGGATTATGATTTTGCTAAACGTTGTGGGTTTCCCTTGATACCCCTACAGAAGTCTATTCCCCTACTGGGGATCGATTCTACCCCTTTGGCTGAGAATAAACCCCAGTTTTCTACTCAGGTGATAATGAGGGTTGAACCTGATCACCAGGAGAGCTGCAAATTTTTGGTTCTATATAATCTGCATGACATTATCGTGCTGGGTTTCCCTTGGTTAGTCTCATAATCCTGTTTTGGATTGGAAATCTGTGTCTGTAACCAGTTGGGGCTGCCAATGTGTTAATACCAACACTCCTGTTTTTTCTGCCTCCCCCCAAGCTCAGGATGTTCCTGACTTTTTGTTTGATTTTTCTGATGTGTTTAGCGAAAGTAAATCTGCATCCTTACCTCCCCATAGGAGCTATGACTGCGCTATTGAATTAGTGCCGGGTAGTAAATTCCCTAAAGGTCGCCTTTTTAACTTGTCTGTACCTGAACATGACGCTATGCGGTCTTATATCAAGGAATCATTGGAGAAGGGTCATATCAGACCATCCTCTTCACCCTTAGGTGCCGGTTTTTTCTTTGTGGCCAAAAAAGATGGTTCATTAAGGCCGTGTATTGATTATCGTCTCTTGAACAATATTACTGTGAAATATCAATACCCGTTACCCTTGATTTCTGACCTGTTTTCCAGGGTGAAAAACGCTACTTGGTTTACCAAGCTTGACCTCAGGGGGCGTATAACCTTATTCGCATTAAGCACGGGGATGAATGGAAGACGGCATTCAATACCCCTGAAGGGCATTTTGAGTACCTAGTGATGCCCTTTGGGCTCACTAATGCCCCTTCCGTCTTCCAGTCCTTCATGAATGACATTTTCAGGGATTTTGTGGACAAATTTCTGATTGTTTATTTGGATGATATCTTGATTTTTTCTAATGACTGGGACTCTCATGTGAAACATGTTCGGACTGTGTTCCAGATTTTGAGGGATAATGCTCTGTATGTGAAAGGATCAAAGTGTCTTTTTGGCGTACAGAAGATCTCATTTCTGGGATTCATTTTGTCCCCATCTGTTATTGAAATGGACCCGGTCAAGGTTCAGGCCATCTGTGATTGGGTCCAACCTACTTCATTAAAGGCTCTTCAGAGATTTTTGGGTTTTGCCAATTTTTATCGTAAATTTACTGGTAATTTCTCGGTTATTGTTAAACCATTAACTGATTTGACCAGAAAGGGTTCTGATGTGGTGAATTGGCCTCCTGAGGCAGTCTCTGCATTTCAGGAACTTAAGCAGAGATTCACTTCTGCTCCTGTTCTACGGCAGCCTGATGTTTCTCTGCCATTTCAGGTGGAGGTTGATGCCTCTGAAATTGGGGCAGGTGCCGTTTTGTCCCAAAAAGATCCAGAGACCTCTAAAAGTAACCCTTGTGCCTTTTTCTCTCGAAAATTTTCTCCTACTGAACGTAATTATGACGTGGGTAATCGGGAGTTATTGGCCATGAAGTGGGCTTTTGAAGAGTGGAGACATTGGCTGGAGGGAGCCAAACATCAGGTGGTGGTCCTTACGGACCATAAGAATCTGGTCTATCTGGAATCTGCCAAGCGACTCAATCCTAGACAGGCCAGGTGGGCCTTGTTTTTCACACGTTTTAATTTTGTGGTTTCCTTTCTTCCTGGCACTAAGAATGTTAAGGCGGATGCCCTCTCGAGGAGTTTCCTTGCGGACTCTCCTGAGTTATCTGATCCTTCTGTTATTTTGAAAGAGGGTGTAGTTCTTTCCGCCATCTCGCCCAATTTGAGACTTGCTCTGGAGGGGTGTCAGGAGGATAGGCCCGAGCGCTGCCCTGTTGGAAAATTGTTTGTCCCGGACCAATGGAAAAAGAGTGTGATGTCTGAGATTCATTGTTCCGCATTGGCTGGGCATCCCGGAATTTTTGGTACCAGAGACTTGGTTAGTCGGTCCTTTTGGTGGCCTACCTTGTCTCGCGATGTCAGGGAATTTGTGCAGTCCTGCGGGACTTGCTCTCGCTCCAAGCCTTGCTCTCGCTCTAGTGGTTTGTTGATGCCATTGCCTGTGCCCAAGAGACCATGGACCCATATCTCTATGGATTTCATTTCCGATCTTCCTGTTTCTCAGAGAATGACCACCATCTGGGTAATTTGTGATAGGTTTTCCAAAATGATACATCTTGTGCCATTACCTAAGTTGCCTTCCTCCTCTGAATTGGTGCCGTTGTTTCTTCAGCACGTGGTTCGTTTACACGGCATTCCTGAGAACATTGTGTCTGACAGAGGAGTCCAGTTTGTTTCCAGATTTTGGAGGACTTTTTGTTCTAAACTTGGTGTTCAATTGTCTTTCTCCTCGGCATTTCATCCTCAGACCAATGGTCAAACTGAGAGAACAAACCAGACATTAGAGACTTATCTAAGATGCTTTGTGTCTGCTGATCAGGATGACTGGGTCTCTTTTTTGCCTTTGGCTGAGTTTGCTCTTAATAATAGGGCTAGCTCTGCCACTTTGATGTCTCCGTTTTTCTGTAATTCTGGTTTTCACCCTCGATTTTCTTCAGGACAGACGGAAGCTTCTGTCTGTCCAGGTGTTGACTCTGTTGTTGAGCGTATGCAACAGATTTGGGACCAGGTAGTGGAGAGGTTGTCCCTCTCTCAGGAGAAGGCCCAGCGGTTTGCTAACCGGCATAGGACTGATGGTCCTCGGTTTAAAGTGGGGACTTGGTCTGGTTGTCCTCAAAGAATATTCCTATGAGAGTAGCATCTCCTAAATTTAAGCCTAGGTTCATTGGACCTTATAAGATCATGGAGATTATTAATCCTGTTTCTTTTCGTTTGCTTCTTCCAGGGACATTTAAGATCCATAACGTGTTCCACAAGTCCTTGTTGAAGAGGTTTGTTGAGCCAGTGGTTCCTGCTACTGTGCCTCCTGACCCTGTTTTGGTTGAGGGCAATCTGGAGTATGTGGTTGAGAAAATATTGGATTCTCGTTTTTCTAGACGAAGACTCCAGTATTTGGTTAAATGGAGAGGTTATGGTCAGGAAGACAATTCTTGGGTGTTTGCTTCGGACATCCATGCTAGGAGACTTATCCGTGCGTATCATAGAACTCATCCTGACCGACCTGGTTGCTCAAATGAGGGTTCGGTGACCCCTCCTCAAGGGGGGGGTACTGTTGTGAATGGGTTTGATATAAGTTCTGAGCAGAGGCTCCCTCTGGTGGTTACAAGCGGTACTAGTGAAGATTGTGAGGACTGGGAATCAGGTGTTACTGACTGGTCTTATATAAGGGAGTCATTTTCCCATCAGGGTTGCCAGTGATCAATTGTTCTGGTCTGAATCCTTCATTCCAGTTTCCCTTGTAGCCTGCTGTGTCGTGTCTGCATCTCCTGCTACCAGATAAGAATTTTTCTTCTTTTGTGTTGTTGCTATATTTTTGCATTTTGTCCTGCACTTCTTTGGGGGCCTTCTGGGTCCCCTCCGGGGGCTTCTTCCTTCTCAGTTTAGTTCAGCCACTGAGTTTTGTTCTTTTGCTTTTTCCAGTTTTTTCAGTGGCTGCTGTTTTTGATTTTGTTACACCAGAGAGCTAATTTAGGTGGTAGAGGTCGTGTGATCTCAGGTGATTTTGAAATTAGTAGAGTTGGTGTTTTTCAGGGTTTTCTGGGATTGCAGTAAGTGCCCTTCCTATCCTTTTCTATTTAGATAGTTTGGGCCCCAGCGTTTTCTCATTCTATTTTCTTTCTGTGTCAGTATTTCCTCTTGTCTAACCGCCATTACATGTTTGGGGGCTTTCTATTATCTTTGGGGTTCTGCTCCGGGGCAGATAGCTTTCCTATTTCTATCTTTAGGTGTAGTTAGTTTCTCAGGCTGTGACGAGGCGTCTAGGACCAACGTAGGAACGCTCCACGGCTGCCTCTAGTTGTGGTGGTTAGTCAGGGTACTGCAATCCCATAGATTCCAACTGCTCTGGTGTATTGCCTTTTTTACCTGCACTCCTCAGCTACCGAAACATAACAGAACACTCAAATAACACATCCTAGATCTAAATGAATGAAATATTCTCATTGAGTACTTTATTCTGTACAAAGTTGAATGTGCTGTCAACATAATCACACAAAAATCATGAATGGAAATCAAATTTTTTAACCAATGGAGGCCAGGATTTGGAGAGACTCCCAAAATGAAAGTGGAAACAAGTCAAAATGAAAATCAAAACAAGACAAAATTAAAGTGGAAACAAGTCAATGATGCTCAGTATTGTGTGTGGCCTCCACGTGCCTTTATGACCTCCCTACAATGCCTGGGCATGCTCCTGATGAGGTTGTGGCTGTTCTCCTGAGGGATCTCCTCCCAGACCTAGACTAAAGCATCCGTCAACTCTTGGACAGTCTGTGGTGCAACGTGACGTTGGTGTATGGAGCGTGACATGCTGTCACAGATGTGTTCAATCGGATTCAGGTCTGGGGAACGGGCAGGCCAGTCCATAGCTTCAATGCCTTCATCTTGCAGGAACTGCTGACACACTCCAGCCACATGAGGTCTGGCATTGTCCTGCATTAGGAGGAACCCAGGGCCAACCGCACCAGAATATGGTCTCACAAGGGGTCTGAGGATCTCATCTCTTTACCTAATGGCAGTCATACTACCTCTGGCGAGCAGATGGAGGGCTTTGTGGCCCTCCAAAGAAATACCACCCCACAACATTACTGACCCACTGCCAAAGCGGTCATGCTGAAGGATGTTGCAGGCAGCAGATCGCTCTCCACGGCGTCTCCAGACTCTGTCACGTCTGTCACATGTGCTGAGTGTGAACCTGCTGGTGGTCCCCACCTGCACAACCACTCCTTTATTGAGTGTGTCTTGATAATCGCCAATAATTTCCATCTGTTGTCTATTACATTTGCACAACAGCATGTGAAATTGATTGTCAATCAGTGTTGCTTTCTAAGTGGACAGGTTTGATTTCACAGAAGTTTGATTTACTTGGAGTTATATTCTGTTGTTAAGTGTTCCCTTTATTTTTTGAGCAGTGTATATACAGTACAGGCCAAAAGTTTAGACACACCTTCTCATTCAAAGATTTTTCTGTATTTTCATGACTATGAAAAATGTAGAATCACACTGAAGGCATCAAAACTAAGAATTAACACATGTGGAATTATACATTACACTTTACAAAAAAGTGTGAAACAACTGAAAATATGTCTTATATTCTAGGTTCTTCAATGTAGCCACCTTTTGCATTGATTACTGCTTTGCACACAGAAAAGGTGAACGGATGTATTCTACATGCCTGGTTCCCACCGTGAAGCATGGGGGAGGTGGTGTGATGGTGTGGGGGTGCTTTGCTGGTGACACTCTTGGGGATTTATTCAAAATTGAAGGCATAGTGAACAAGAATGGCTACCACAGCATCTTGCAGCAGGTTTTATTATTCATTTTCCTGTTTTCTGTGACTCATTTGTCAGCTTTATGGCAGGTGCATCCGAGAGAATCAGGCCGATTATGTAAATGACACAATCAGAGTCTAGCATCACATGATCCAATTCTCTCGAATGAGGAGAAGATGGAGAAAAATATGTCTCCATCTTCTGTATTGTGTCAGTGCATAGAAATTGGACTTCACTCAGATGTCATCCGATTGCAGTCCATTGTTTTCCACGCACTCATTGATTTTCATGGCTGTGTGCGATCTGAATGTCGGATAAAACTTGAGCATGCAGCAATTTTTCTTTGCTTCGTAAACTAACATTGGTCCAACTGTGTCTGATGTTTTGTCGGATTGCACTCAGACAGCAAATATGCTAATTACTGTGCTATGTAAACTGAAACGGAACTATCAGAGTCATCTCATTACCATTAGGCTACGTTCCTCAATGAGCGTTTGGTGAGTTTTTCGAAGCAATGCCAGTAACCTATTCTAGATAATGGATACAGAAATGCTACTGAAAATCTGCAACATCAAAAACTCACCAAAAGCTCATTGTGCGTTCATAGCCTTAAAGGATTGTGTGAGATTTAATGAGATATAACATTTTGTTTTATACTGCTGGAGGTATAGATAGATTTAATCTGTTCTTTACTGTGCTCTTAGATGTCCAATTCTTACTACACATATTAAAGAGCCAAACCTCTCCAGCACCTCTCTGTGTGAAAAGGAACTCACCCTTAACTTAATAACCTATTAAACTTTTTTAAGTAAAATTTTAAGCAAATATTTAACTTTCCTGAGATATATTAAGCCACATGAGAAAGTGTTTTCTGAGAAAAATGAGTCTAGAAAGAGTTACCAATCCTTCCCAAGGCTGTGGGATTCCAAAGGACCACAGATAGTCATAATATCCCAATATAGATGATTGTGATAGTGACAAATCTTTCCATATTTGGCCAAAACAAATAGTCTTAGGACCAACACATCCACATCCAGAAAGTGAGAATTTGACAAGCTGACTGCAAACCTATAAAGTCTTACCTATAATAACTGTTCATATAAAAAAAGAAGCTAGATAATATTAGGATTTTTAGGAAGGTAGTAACACAGAAACCACTGATATCTAAAGTTAGCATTAATGATGATCACACATTTGGATCAAGACCCTCGACGGGGTTATCCAGGTTTGAGATGAATCCCACAGCCTTCACATTACACATGGTCAGGATTCTCTGGTAGGCGGTCACATGACCACAAGTATACATTTGTATACTTCGGGCCACATTCTGACTAGACGTATGTGGTCTCACTTAATGCAAGTAAATTAGAAAAGGTCGAGCAAGTGTAGTTGGCACGTGACTGCATGTATGCTGATTGGATACTTGCGGTCATGTGACCGTCTGCTGTCCTCGCCAGCACTGAAAAATCCTGACAGCGATAAATGTGTAGTGAGGATTCCGAAGTCTGCAGACACAGAGAGTCCAAACCTGGACAATCCCTTTGATGATCACCAAGGTAAATGTGAAAATAAATGTTCTGACTGCATATATTCTATTATAGCTGGTATAAACCAGGTAGAGCATTTTTTAATAGGAGCATAATAAAAATGCTTGAAGAGTGGTAACATTTCTCAACACTGACAATGAAATGTAATTCTAGGAAGTGTTTGGTTGCAACTTTAAAGGGGTTGTCTACTCCTTAGGATGGGTCATCAATATCAGATCAGAGGGATGCAACAACTGACACCCCCACTTAACAGGTGTTCTTGGTGCCAGGTAGATGTTATTAGCTGCGACGTGGAACAGCACAGCTCAGTCAACTGTATAGAGGCTGCACCAGGGTAATTCAGATCCACTCTTATTCATTCCACAGGGTGGATGTGCAGTACCCAGCCAGGGCCTCTCTGCAGTGGACAGAGGTAATTGGTGGGGGTGCATCCCCAACGACCAGAAATTGATGACTTATTCGAAGGAGAGAGGACCCTGCCCTCGCGGGCAGGGTCCTCTCTCCTTCTGTACTTGTGTGTCCCTTGTCCAGCACATGTTTATTGTACCTGTCTATATTTTTCCCCTTTTCATATGTAAAGCGCCATGGAATAAATGGCGCTATATAAATGTATAATAATAATAATCAATATAAAAGAAGTAAACAACCTTTTAAAGTGACTTTTCATTCTTCTCCCTATTTCAAGATGAGCCGGTAATAGACTGGGGTTTGTACACCCCTACCAATCAGAGGAGGAAGAGCAGCAGTGAGAGTAGCCTTCACCAATGATGAGACAGGAGGTGTGTTTTAGACTACTTCAGGCACCGTTGTAGGCACTGTGGCTAAACTATAGTCACACACCACAGCACTGTCCAAATGAAGCTGAGCTGAAAAGCAAAAAAAATAGATAAAAATAAATAGCAGGTATGTATTACCTATAGATATTTACCTACATAATGAGTGTTTTGAGCTCGGGACACAATATGTGTTTTATGTAGACAGTTACCTTTAGGTGATATACCGTATTTTTCGAACTATAAGACGCACTTTTTCCCCCAAACAATTGTGGAGAAAATGGGGGTGCATCTTATAGTTCGAACGCAGGCTTACCGGGGGTTGTGGCAGTGGTATAGTGGCGGCAGAGGTGCGGTGATGCTGAGGCTTCGTGTCGGCGGTGGGCGGTGCGGAGTGCACCTGAGCAGGGTCCCTTCCTCAGGATCACGGCGGAAGAGATGTGGCGACGCCACGGAACGGGGTCCACGGCAGACAGAGCCGAGTGAGTCATCTGGTTTCCCTGTGGCCATCTTCCTGAAGCCATGGGCTGCCGGATTTCAGGGCCAAGGGCTTCAGGAAAATGTCCACCGGAGGCCGCGTGTGCACAGATTGAAATTTTGGCAGCCATTTTCCTGAAGCCGAGATCTGCCGAGATCTCAGTCTGTTCTCGCGCGGCCTCAGGAAGATGGCTGCAGTGAAAATAGTGATGCTGTCAGCTCTGCCCGCCATTAACATCGGGCCACGGTGTCTCCAGATTTCTGCCGCTGGCATACTGATTAAGGGACCCTGCTCAGGTGCACTCCGCACCACCCACCGCCGCACCTCTGCCTCACCGCCGACACCAGACCAGCAGCATCGCACCACTTCTGCCGCCGCTGGAATCCTGAGGAAGGGACCATGCCTCCTGTGATCCCGCTGTACCACTGTCGGCCATCGGGTAAGAGACCTTAAATTCGGACAATAAGACGGACCCCATCTTATAAAAATATTTTTTCTGCTATTTTCCACCCCAAAATTTGGGATGCATCTTATAGTCTGAAAAATATGGTATTAAATTATTTTGTTCCAAAAAATAAGTATAGCTACAATTTCAAAACTCTATTGTGTGTTTTTCATGTATTCCTTGTCTTGTCTTTTGTTTTAAAGGTCACATTACTCCTAATGTGAAACATAGGGGAACTTTTTACAATCATGTAGTAAATAAAAAAGATATTAAACCACTTATTAGCATTATCTCTAGTGATGAGCGAGTATGCTGATTGCTTGAGTTTTCCCGAGCACGCTCGGGTGTCCTCAAGTATTTGGGAGTGCTCGGAGATTTAGTTTTTGTCGCTGCAGCTGCATGATTTGCGGGTGCTAGACACCCTGAATACATGTGGGGAATGCCTGTTTGCTCATCACTAATTATCACAAGACAAAGTGAACTTGCCTGAAAAACTAATCATATCATATAATATAATATATATATATATATATATATAAACATATATAAATATATGTATATATATATTATCTCACATATCACATCTAGCTGACAAATAACAGTTTAGTATATCTCATCACTATATAGTTCCTTGCTGTATTTCTATATGCTAGGAATTTTTTATCTATCCTTCATACACATCCTGGAATTCTGTATCAGTGTAAATGTCCTGCAATATATTATTCCTCACCTGAATAATGGTTTCCTCTCCATGTTGGTTTTGATGGTTTGTGTGCTTTTTCTCACATACTTGTGTGTCTGTGTAACGTAAAGTTAACGTTTAGCTTCCATGCTTATATCAAAAGAGCACATGTTCATCTTTTTCCCTAAAAAGTATTATAATTGGATCCCTTGACTAGCCAATTGTTCTATTTTATTGCAACCAGAGCTGGATGTTTGCCCAAGGAGCCGGAAATGTCTTCCCTGGATCAGGAGTAAGAGTCTTCTCAGATATAGTCATACATGTTTGCAATGCAGAGAAATGTGCACCATTCTACTACAGATTCCTACTAAATCCTCTAATGCAAAATAGTCAAGATTATTGCAGTATAATTCAGATTACTTGAATACTTATCGCCCTTCTCCCTCTATCAAAAAATGCACACGATTAAAGAGAAATTTTATAAAAGAACGTGGTGGAGCAATGTGATTACATGAGTTTACGTTGTTCACCCAGGTTCAGATGCTGCTGAGTAATGATTGGCAAGCATCATAGAGGGCAAAAACTACAGCACGAAATGACACTGTTCACCCATGTTCAGATGCTGCTGAATAGTGATTGGGCAGCATCATAGAGGGCAAAAACTACAGCGCGAGATGACACTGTTCACCTATGTTCAGATGCTGCTGAATGGCGATTGGGCAGTGTCATAGAGGGCAAAAACTACAGCGCGAGATGACACTGTTCACCCATGTTTAGATGCTGCTGAATGGCGATTGGGCAGTGTCATAGAGGGCAAAAACTACAGCGCGAGATGACACTGTTTACCCATGTTCAGATGCTGCTGAAAAGTGATTGGGCAGTGTCATAGAGAGGAAGTACTACAGACAAGATCACGCTGTTCACCCAGGTTTAGATGTTGTCAAGCAGCGATTGGGCAGCGTTATTGAGGGCAAGAACTATGAGATTGGACAACGCCATAATTGGGGAGGACTATATACCCCCAGAGAAACGTTTGTGAAATGCCGTCTTGTACCACAAACATACTTGGCGCCAAAAAAATAAAAAATCATGTCGTCACAGAAGTGGGTCTAAAAGGACAAACAAAAAACAGCAGCAGGTTTGGGGGAGCTAGTAAATTTTGGCAAGATAACAAACTCATTTTTTGGGGACATGTGACATTTCCTCATTTAAGGGATTTTCCAGGACTAAAATATTGATGACTTATCCTTAGATAGTTTCTTCATTGTTTATTCCATGGGAGTTGGGCTGCATCACCTGATGACAACCACTGCACAGTGTATGGAGCTGTGAAGATCTGGCTGCGTACATTGGGTAATTCCTTCCGCCCCGGACCTGGTAAACAATGATCAATAGGCATGTTGCCTACCAGACCTCTACTGATCTGATATTGATGATCTGACATACAGATATGTCATCAATATTACAGCCCTATAGGTTTTAATAGCAGGAAACACTAAAATATTATGTTTTTTAACCGCTTTCCGATATCAGGCGTAATAGTACGCCAATGTCGGACTCCCCCTGTTTGGTGCAGGCTCCAGCGCTGAGTCCGTACCTTTCCGGGCAGATGATGTCAGCTCATAGCAAGTGCGCATTTCTGCTACACACAGGCGATCTGATCATTGCCTGTATGTAGCAGAGCCGATCAAAGTACAGCAGCTTCTAGTCTCCCATGGAGACTATTGAAGCATACAAAAAGTAAAAAAAGATTTTAAAAATATAAAAAAATTATATAAAATCGCCCCATTCAAAATAAAACAATTAAAACAATACACATATTTGGTATCGCCGTGCTCAGAATCGCCCGATCTATCAGCATAAAAAAAGAATTAACCCAATCACTAAACGGCGTAATGAGGAAAAAAGTAAAAACGCCAAAATTAGGTTTTTTTGGTAGCCGAAACATTGAATTAAAATGCAATAACGGGTGATCAAGAGATCGAATCTGCACCAAAATGGTATCAGAAAAAACATCAGCTCAGCGCGCAAAAAATAAGCCCTCGCACAGCCCCAGATCATAAAAAATAGAGATGCTGCGGGTATGGCGCAATTTTTTTTTAAACAAACTTTGGAATTTTTTTCAACACTTAGATAAAAAAGAACCTAGACATGTTTGGTGTCTATTAACTCACAATGACCTGGAGAATCATAATGGCAGGTCAGTTTTAGCATTTAGTGAACATGGTAAAAAAAAGCAACTGTGGGATTGCACTTTTTTTTGCAATTTTACCACACTTGGAATTTTTTTCACATTTTCCAGTACACGATATGTTAAAACCAATGGTGCTATCCAAAAGTACAACTCGGCCTGCAAAAAAAACAAGCCCTCACCTGGCCATATTGACTGAAAAATAAAAAAGTTATGGCTCTGGGAAGAAGGGGAGCAAAAAACAAAAATGCAAAAACAAAAATACCTCCGGGCTTTGAGGGGTTAATTATCATATGCAAATAGCCAGATATCATTGACATGACTTAAAGGGCAGGTGCATGATACCTATTGGCTGTGCTCGCGCCCTAGCATTCACTTCTTGATAAGATATAAGCAGCACTGAGGTGACTCTTTAATAGAGATGAGCGAATTTGTTTGTATTTTGGCCCCGAATCTGATTTTGACATATTCGGGCCATATTCGAACAATATTCGTGCCGAATGTATGACATATGATCGGTTCCAAACATATTCGGTAATTTCTACTTCCATTGACTCTAATGACGTTCGGTTGTGTTCGACGAATATTGCAAAGACAATATTCGAGTCCGATCATATTCGGAACGGAATCCGAACAAATTCGCTCATCTCTACTCTTTAACGCCACTAAACAGAGCACAAACTACTAAATATAATACATTCACACTTAAAGTACAGATGTAGTAGAGCTAACAAAATGTACATTTCTTGTGTGCTGCATGACAACTCACTAATTACTCAGTATATTAACCTTCAGACTTGGTCAATCGTAAAGGCTGCATATTCTAATAATGCAAAGAATTATACAAAACGACAGCTCAGCTCTTCTGCACCTGTATGCATGTTTTTGTCAGTGTCAGCATCATTATTTTGCATGCCCAACTGTATCGTGATACCTGTATACGCTATATCCGTGAGGCAGTTCACTAATGATGGCATATTCTGTTTTTCTAAAGATTCGAGAAGAAAAATGAAGACAACGTATAACGCTATGGAACACGGGAGTTGCGACTCTTCATGGATATTTCTTCTTGTTTTATTTTGTGGATGTATAGGCCAAGATATCTTATGTACTTTATTTTTTAAAAGTGTAATTTAATATTAGAACGCAATAAGGAGATCTCTTTAATCTAAAATGGCATCAAGATGAAAACAAGATGAGTCATTCTGCTTAGCGTGAAAGTGATGTATTCCATGAGAGTCAGAAGAAAACATAGTATCTGACTCAATATTTACTATGGTGAATCATCATGTTTTTCTTTTATGGTCGTTGGGTTTTGAGGCAACTTTAAAAATATGTTTTTACGTAGTATATCTTAATCCTACCAATGCTAAAAATAAATGTTAAAGCACCACTCCTGATTCTTTTTTATTTCAGCTCTGGAGTGGTATCCATAATGTAAGTTACCTGCCTTCAGTATTATTCTTAACCACTCACCGTCTTCAACTTTTCCCAGCACCGCTTCGGTCCTGCAGTGCCATCTTATGTCCACAACTTCTGACTGACCGGAAGGTAATGGTCTCAAGCATTCAATGTAAGTCTGGTTCTCATAGACTTGTGTTGAGAAGTGACCTCCGGCTCGCCCCGAAAGCACTGGATTCAGCAGGTCACAGCCAGCAGAAGGCTGACCACAGTGGCTCCGAGAACAGTAGAAGATGGCACCTGGTAAGTATATTACTAGAGGCAGGGAAAATGCATTAGTGATGACATTCCAATGGTGAAATAAAAAAGCCACGCCGGAGTGGCGCTTTAGAAAACTTACTAAGCAATGACAAAATCCCAAATATATAAGTATTTAATACACCTCAAAGCCATCCTTAAAGTAGATATTGCCCATTGTACACAATCACAATTTCACTGCTATATGTTGGCCAAATACAGTTGCCGAAATGATGATGCAATAAAGTGGCACCATGCCCATACATTGCTACCGTGCCTAACTAACAGCACCACACAATGCCTTAAGACATACTAACATACAGAAGCAACACCCAGCTCTACGCAGAAAGTAATTAATGACAGTGCTATACACTGCATATGTAATACTGATTACTGGCTATCACAAGCTTCAATGATCAACAATGGCTCCCCCTTCAGCAGGAGCAGAGAGATGGCAGCCGCACAGATGGTACACCCCACATCCAGAACTGTGCACCATAGTAACTATTGAATCCTTTTACCTATATTAGAAGAACCATGTAGGCAGCACAGAAGGCATCCATATTGCTCATTATTTTATAGTAGGCTAGTAACATGCTCTATAAACTACATTCTGCATGGCAATAGTCTGAGTATCATACATGCATAAAGAATAAATGTATACGCTGCATTGCATTGTTCATTGATTTCTCCATAATTGTTCCATTCACTGTAATAAGAAATAATTATTGAAGAAATAAAACACTGTAAATGTGATCAGTCCTTAAAGGGGGTCGTCAACTGCTGGACAGCCTCTGATTAATCAGTTCAGTACCCCATAGAAAATAAAAACAATGGATACGCGCCTCCTGCAGCAACGCTCTTCCAGCAATCTGTGGGTGGCATGAAATTGTTGCATCACAAAACCACTGCAGTCCATCAACGGTCTCTGAATGGCAGCAGCTGATCAAAATTCCAAAGCAGTCGTCCTCTCTGATGAAATAATAAAAGCTGCAGCCGATCAGCAGCCACTGATTGGCTGCAGCGGTCACCTGATATAACAATGTCATGTCACCCACCAGCACTCTGAAATAGCTGGAATGGCGCAGGTGTAGTCCAGTACTGGACAGCCCCTTTAAGGAAATTGATAAAAAAAATAAACAGTCACCTTGTATTTTTATGTTAATCATTTACTCACAACAACTTCAATTGTTTTCTTCATTTAAAGGGGTTTATCGGGCGTATGCATCAAATATAAACACTGAGTAGGACTTGGAATTCATTGATGTAAATATTTTGGATTTATCGTGTTTGACACACAGAAAGAAGTTGCCAGATATCAAGGCTTTTTCAAAGTCACTTTTTTTATTCATTTACACTAAACATTTTAAGGGTGTACAGCTCTCTTCTTCAGGTCAAAAATATATAAAGGCCATCAGTATTATACTATATGAATGATAGAAAATGCATGAGAGGCAGAGAACATTCCCACTTCATGGTAAAAGGTGGTAAAACGATACTTCCCCGTTATGCGATTTCTCCAATAAATAAATAAATTAATTAAATGTACTGTAGTAATTAAATACATGTACTCTGATATCATCCAAAACAATTCATGTCTAGGTGTATATATTTGACAACTAGCCCCTTGATAGACATACAGTTCCTGAGAGATGTCATGTCAGAGAATGGTCAAGTATGTTGTGTGTGTGTTGGGGTGTGGTGTGTGTGTGTTGTGTGTGTGTGTTATATGTATATACAGTAGGTAGAAAGTAATCAGACCCCGTTAAATTTTTCACTCTTTGTCTCATTGCAGCCATTTGGTAAATGCAAAAAAGTTCATTTTTTTCTCATTAATGTACACTCTGCACCCCATCTTTACTGAAAAAAACAGAAATGTAGAAATTTTTGCAAATTTATTAAAAAAGAAAAACTGAAATATCATATGGTCATAAGTATTCAGACCTTTGCTCAGTATTGAGTAGAAGCACCCTTTTGAGCAGGTACAGCCATGAGTCTTCTTGGAATGATGCAACAAGTTTTTCACACCTGAATTTGGGGATCCTCTGCCATTCTTCATTGCAGATCTTCTCCAGTTTCGTCAGGTTGGATGGTGAACATTGGTGGACAGCCATTTTCAGGTCTCTCCAGAGATGCTCAATTGGGGTTAGGTCAGGGCTCTGGCTGGGCCAGTCAAGAATGGTCAGAGTTGTTCTGATGCCACTCCTTTGTTATTTTAGCTGTGTGCTTAGGGTCATTGTCTTGTTGGAAGGTGAACCTTCAGCCAAGTCTGAGGTCGAGAGCACTCTGGAAGAGGTTTTCATCCAGGATATCTCTGTACTTGGCCCCATTCATGTTTCCTTCAATGACAACCAGTCGTCCTGTATCTGCAGCTGAAAAGCATCCCCATAGCATGATGCTGCCACCACCATGTTTCACTTTTGGGATTGTATTGGGAAGGTGATGAGCAGTGCCTGGTTTTCTCCATACATACTGCTCAGAATTATCACCAAAAATTTGTATTTTTGTCTCATCAGACCAGAGAATCTTATTTCTCATAGTCTGGGAGTCATTCATGTTTTTTAGCAAACTGTATGTGGGCTTTCATATGTCTTGCCCTGAGGAGGGGCTTTCATCAGGCCACTCTGCCACAAAAGCCCGACTGGTGGAGGGCTGCAGTGATAGTTGACTTTGCTTTGTGGAATTTTATCCCATCTCCCTACTGCATCTCTGGAGCTCAGCCACAGTGATCTTGGGGTTCTTCTTTAACTCTCTCACCAAGGCTCTTCTCCCTTGATTGCTCAGTTCGGCTGGACGGCCAGGTCTAGGAAGACTTCTGGTGGTCCCAAACTTCTTCCATTTAAGGATTATGGAGGTCACTGTGCTTTTAGGAACCTTGAGTACTGCAGAAATTCTTTTGTATCCTTGGTCAGATCTGTGCCTTGCCACAATTCTGTCTCTGAGCTCCTTGGCCAGTTCCTTTGACCTCATGATTCTCATTTTGTCTGGCATACACTGTGAGCTGTGAGGTCTTAAATAGACAGGTGGGTGCCTTTACAAATCAAGTCCTATCAGTTTAATTAAACACAGCTGGACTCCAATGAAGGAGTAGAACCATCTCAAGGAAGATCCCAAGGAAATGGACAGCATGTGACTTAAATATGAGTGTCTGAGCAAAGGGTCTGAATACCTATGACCATGTGATATTTCAGTTTTACTTTTTTAATAAATTTGCAAAAATTTCTACACTTCTGGTTTTTTTTTTCAGTCAAGATGGGGTACAGAGTGTACATCAATGAGAAAAAAATGAACTTTTTTGAATTTACCAAATAGCTTTAATGAAACAAAGAGTGAAAAATTTAAAGGGGTCCAAGTACTTTCCGTACCCACTGTATATATATATATATATATATATATATTTTCTTTATTTAAACAATCTACATTTGTGCTACAAAATTTTGGCCAGTTTGTCTGCAAATATATATTGTCACCTTTGCCTCGGTGACCCATGTCTATAGAATACCAAGTCCTAAAAAGTAATCAAAACTAGCGAACCGATCATTAAAGTTCATGCTGCCCTAATAATGGGCAGTATGAATAAGAGCTCAGCTGTCAAGTTGCAGCCATGTGTGTCTTTTGCCTGTTCGCATAGATTTTCGATTCGCTGAGACGTTTCCTATTACACTGTAGGATCTCTTCAGATTCCAAAGTATTATGAATGTAAAATGTAAAAAAAAAAAAAGTACTTACAGGTACCTCACTGCTCACGTCACCTGCCTGTTCTTCACCTCATCTTCTGATCAGGTGGCCAGATTGATGATTGTGAGAAATGGAGGGCTCTGAAGTGAGCATACGGATTTCTTTTTATTTTTGAGCATTTTGATGACCCTTTATGGTTTAGAAAAATGGTGGCCAGCGTGCGGAAGCTAATTGCAAAAATCCGCAATTTGGCAAATACTAAAACTGTAAAACTTGTAAAATTCAATTTCAATTTAATATACGGTATTTGCTCATCTCTAATTGACAGGTCTCTCCCTAATGGTGACAGCAGCAAACTATTCAAACAGACCAACAGTTACACAATGAATGAGCAAAGCAAAAGTACTTGTTTGTCGGGTGAGATGATTGTTAAGCAAAAATTGGCCTGAATGGGCCCCTAGCTATTTGCACCGAAATAAATTATTTTCTTCCTTATGACTTGTAATGTATTAATACAAATAATGAGGTTGACTTTCAGATACATATCAGACCCGTTTTCTGGCAGATGAGAAAAATTTCAAGTAGATCAAACGGCAATTTATTCACCCCAATTTTATTATGTTTGTACAGAAACTGGTCAGACATCTCTGTGTCAGTGTGTCCTAGGTGCACAGATTGCCAAAGTCTGTAAAACAAGTTTATGTTCCTTACATTGTTCTCTGACCTGTTAAGCATTTTATCTTTGACATACCAGTCTGGATATGGATCTCCCATGTTACACAATAACTGAGATAAACAAAATAGACCTCTCTCTGACCTGTATTGTCTATGAAGGTACATAGATTTTGCCAATAGAATGCTTACATGTATCCATACTTGGGTATAAGTATGGTTTATAATCACAGGTTTTATCTGTTTATTGGCTTATGTATGGTTTTATGTGAAAACATAACAGGGAAGTATTTCCTTCCAACCTGACCTTTTACCTTGGAGTTGGTTGGTTTTCTGCCATTCCCACATTTTAATATTAACCTGAAGGAACGTGTGGTCCACTTTTCAAATACGTAGTCAAATTAAAACATACAAAGAAGTGATTTTGAAACATCTCGTTCTTTCCTTATTCTGCTCATGAGTAGCCTTTAAAGACCCATCACCAGCTTCATCTCTGGTGTCCTTCTACGTCAGTACATGTAAGCAAATAATACAATATAGGAAAGATCTATTTTGGGGGGATCTGAGGGTGGTGGGGATATGGAGAAGAGAGGGTGTTGTCCAATTCTTTTGAATATGTAAGGATTTTAGTTTTACTTCCAGAACAAAGATTAGCGAACACCGGTCCAGGTGCATGGATTGTTGTCAGATCTACTTGGTCAAGTGCAACAGATATACAACTGATTCAATTCTTTCTCAGTGAATATTTAGTGATTACGTCTATTTTGTAGAAGTAATAGAAGAAGTAATATTCTCCAATAACAAATTACACTTACATATGTAGTTAATTAGTTGAGACATAGGGCAAGAGCTGATGACAGATCTATGACCAAAGGACCAACCCTTCCATCCGTTACCTCAGACATGCCACTGTTTTCTGCCTCTCAGAGCACCAATTTCATCCAGCTGTATAAATAAGAAATTAGGTCCAGTGCCAGCATGTTCATTCCTAATATATGGCTGACTGAGCTTTCAGTATGCTATTTCACCAAATTATCCTATGGACATCATATATCTATATGGTTTTACCAGTTATTAAAGAGGTTTTTTCAGAGATCACAATACAAGCTTGTCATTGACTAACGTAGTGTGCTATAATTTAGTGCTGATCGTGGGAATTGTGGCTGGAATAGTAGACTACTTACAGAAGATATGATGGAAAGAGTCCTGTGTATATGGTCCTCCGTTATGGAGAATTATTGCAGAAAGGTTTATTGCTTTAAATCTTCTTTATAACAAAGTCAACACGTAGGAGGCGTAAAACCTACTGATATATGGAAAACTAACTTATATGCTGCCGATAAGTCAGCAGGCATGAACATTTATCAGAGGTTTGACAGATTTGATGAATTCCTCTTGACCAGATTTTATGTCTTGAGACCGTGAGAGATCTCTTCTCTATGCAATCTATTTAGATCTTAGAGGGGTTTTATAAGATTGAAAAAAAATGACTACTTTCTTCCAAAAACAGTGCTACCCTTATCCTTGTTTGCAGTACTGCAGCTGTGTAATGTTTGGCAGACACGGCACCTGTGCACTTAGCCTACACTACTCCAGAAGCTTTCTCCCATTGTATACAGTCAGAACATCATAGGCAGACAGAAGACAATAGTGTGTTCTTTCAGCCTCCGTCTGGCAACTATGCTGCTGCATTCTGTATAGAAATGAGCTATACAGACGCTTACTGCAAAGAAACGTCTACCATGTGGTGAACAGCGGCTCGTGTGTCTCAGCATCCTTCCTGATTGTGTTCACTGTCCAGCACATATGTCCTGATAGTGTACACATACACATTGTGGACCGAGCATACACTGTATGCAGAATTATTAGGCAATTTGTATTGTTTATGAGTAATTTTATTATTAAACAGTTACAATGCTCTCAATCAATTCAAAAGGTAATAAACCTGATATATTTAAGAAAGTAAAAGTGAGTTTTTGTCTTTCTTAGGCCGTTGTCACACTTCCGAGTGTGATGCGAGAAAATCGTGTGAGTCTCTCGCATCAACACCCAGCACTGCTGACGGCACTCGGTCGTGAGCGTGCGGCTGCATGTATTTCTATGCAGCCGCACACTCCAATTCGAGTGCTGGCGGCAGTGCCAGGTGTTGATGCGAGCGACTCGCATCACACTCGCAAAAGTGTGACACCGGCCTTAGGGGAATATCTAAGTGCGCAGAACTATTTAGGAGCTATTAGTGTTCAGAATTATTATGTACAGTAACTAAATGAAAACTTCAATTTTCACAAATCAATTGTTTATTTTCATCTGTTAAAGTAAGAATAATAATCAAATAGGTCAAAATGTACAAAAATTTACTCTTTTCAATAAGTCATAAGCCTTCCATCTATAGATTCTGTCAGTTTCTTAACCTCTGCATGACATATACATATATAAACGCGCCCCTGCCTTTGATTGCGAGCCCACATCTTTCCCAGCAGATGATGGCTGAAATATTCAGCCATCATCTGCCTCTAACAGCCACAGATGGAGCGGAGCACCGCCTCCAGCTATTAACCTGTCAATCTCTGATAGCAGCATTCAGCACACACAGGCAGGGGCTAAAGAAAGGTCTACATTCAGTGCACTGCTAGACACAGACAGAAGAGGCCCCTGCGCAAGAACAATATATGGCCTCTTTGCAGTCCAATAGCTCATCATCATTCCACAAGCTGGAGGTGGTAGTGGGTCCTCTTACCTTTAGTGCTCCTATGCGGCTGCACAGGTTGCATCAATGATATGTTTGCACCTGATTCAGTTGTATTTAGCATTTAACACTATAAAAAATTACTTAATTTATCTAATTAATTATATAGTAGCAAAACTGAAGAAATAGTAGACCTGAGAACACAAATTATTTTTTTCTGTAATTGGTTTTATGCTTCCAACACATCCGTTAGACCATAGCTTCACTTTTAAAAGACAAAAATAATGTTCAAACCAAGCATAGGGTCTTGGTGCCCCCTTGACCTGACCAAACAATATAGTGCATCTACTCAGCTAGTTCTTTTGCATCTATCTCTGCTTCTTTCTTGATTGACAGCTCTGGCAGCGGGAAGGTTCATTAAACTGTTTGGACACGCCAAAGGTTCATCGAGCACCAGAATTGGTTTGATCAGTAATTTCGCATCGGCAGACATCTTTTACAATATTCTCCAACAGAAAAAGTATTCCTTTTTTTCCTATTATATTGTCATTTATTATTTGCTTAAAAAGGGAAAGTAAAATACAAGATGCTTTAAACATATCCAGCAAAACTATGGCTAAAATTCTAAAATGTGTGTGTGAGTCTCTTCCTTTACCTATAGTATATGTTGTGGGGCTTTTTTTGCTTGTATATTCTGATTTCCCTGCCGTATGTTTATGGTGAATCCCACTTGGCAGAAAAATATTCCAAACATATGAATCTATCAGGAAATTGCTACATACTGAATTCTCTAGCAATATATTGAAGTAGTATTTAGGATAGGTACATTTAGGACTTGAATACAAGGGTGATAGAGCTCCTTAAGATCTCTGAGTTCTACATAGCACTCATTTCTTCTGTTTATGCTACAATCCTGGTTTGAGTTACCAATATTTTTAGTCTATTTTGTAGATTTTTCTCCATACATTACACTTATTTTAGTGATATATAAGAAAAGTAAAGGTAGCAGCACAGTAAAATTTAAAATACTGTTCCCAATCTATCGTATATGCACATGAGTTTAACCAGTGTACATGACTTTCAATATGTATTTATCACTATGTTATGGTTATATGTGCTTTCCCATGCTATCATTACTGCATAATTAATTGTCAATGTTGTATTAAAGAGATGTCCTTGAAAAAAATGAACCAAGCAAAAAAATGTATTGTGTCTTTTTTTTATATTTGGTAAAGTGTGATCTTGTTTCTTCCTCTTGTCTATTTCAGTTGTTAAAATGGATTATTCAGAATTGTAAAAACATAGCAGAAAAGAGGCAGACAATTTTCCCAACACCAGCACAAAAAACTAAAGTGTTGGCTGGGGAAATTGGGATGTCTGTCCCAGTTAGGTACACTAACATAGTGCTGGGCAGCCCATCTGATCTAACAGTATGGGCGTCACTAATAAGCTGTAAGTCAGGCACCGTGCACTTGTAAGCAGGTGCCAGGATGCAGAAATGCAGGGAATGCAGAACAATGCTTAACAACAATGCTATTTAATTTATAATAAAAATAGAGGAACTAATCTCCTCTCAGGGAGATAATAGAAAGTAACAGTACAGTCATGGCCAAAAGTTTTGAGAATGACACAAATATTAATTTTTACAAAGTCTACTGCTTCACTTTTTCTAATGGCAATTTACTCCAGAATGTTATAAAGAGTGATCAGCTTAACAGCAATTACTTACAAAGTCAATATTTGGCTAGAAAATGAACTTTATCCCCCAAAACACATTTCAACATCATTGCAGCCCTGCCTTAAAAGGACCAGCTAACCTCTTTTCAGTGATTGCTCCATTAACACAGGTGTGGGTGTTGATGAGGACATGGCTGGAGATCAATCTGTCATGATTAAGTAAAAATGACACCACTGGACACTTTAAAAGGAGGCTGGTGCTTGGCATCATTGTTTCTCTTCTGTTAACCATGGTTATCTCTAAAGAAACACGTGCAGTCATCATTGCAATGCACAAAGATGGCCTAACAGGGAAGAGTATCGCAGCTAGAAAGATTGCACCTCAGTCAAAAATCTATCGCATCATCAAGAGCTTCAAGGAGAGAGGTTCTATTGTTGCCAAAAGGCTTCAGGGCGCCCAAGAAAGACCAGCAAGCGCCAGGACCGTCTCTTAAAAGTGTTTCAGCTGCGGGATCGGGCTACCAGCAGTGCAGAGCTTGCTCAGGAATGGCAGCAGGCAGGTGTGAGTGCATCTGCACGGACTGTGAGGCGGAGACTCTTGGAGCAAGGCCTGGTCTCAAGGAGGGCAGCAAAGAAGCCACTTCTCTCCAGAAAAAACATCATGGACAGACTGATATTCTGCAAAAGGTACAGGCAGTGGACTGCTGAGGACTGGGGTAAAGTTATTTTCTCTGATGAATCCCCTTTTCGATTGTTTGGGACATCAGGAAAACGCCTCATTCGGAGAAGACAAGGTGAGCGCTACCACCAGTCTTGTCTCATGCCAACTGTTAAGCATCCTGAAACCATTCATGTGTGGGGTTGCTTCTCAGCCAAGGGAATCGGCTCTCTCACAGTCTTGCCTAAAAACACAGCCATGAATAAAGAATGGTACCAGAATGTCCTCCAAGAGCAACTTCTCCCAACCCTCCAAGAGCAGTTTGGCGATCAACAATGCCTTTTCCAGCATGATGGAGCACCTTGCCATAAAGCAAAGGTGATAACTAAATGGCTCAGGGAACAAAACATAGAGATTTTGGGTCCATGGCCTGGAAACTCCCCAGATCTTAATCCCATTGAGAACTTGTGGTCAATCATCAAGAGATGGGTGGACAAACAAAAACCTAAAAATTCTGACAAAATGAAAGCATTGATTGTGCAAGAATGGACTGCTATCAGTCAGGATTTGGTCCAGAAGTTGATTGAGAGCACGCCAGGGAGAATTGCAGAGGTCCTGAAGAAGAAGGGTCAACACTGCAAATATTGACTTGCTGCATTAACTCATTCTAACTGTCAATATAAGCTTTTGTTACTCATATGTTTGCAATTATTATATTTCTGTCTGTGATAAAAACATCTGTCAAACACACATAAAAACCAGAGGGCAGCAGATCATGTGAAAATATAATATTTGTGTCATTCTCAAAACTTTTGGCCATGACTGTAGAGATTATGGTGTAACACAAAAGTCTGGTTATTAAACTTCACTTATCATAACTTCTCTGTTCCTCATCCGCATGCAGTCCAATGAGAGTTGAAATACCTGCAGCGGCCGGCACAGCGTCTTCAGACGTAATCCACCAAATCACGGTCCTGCTTCTGGCGGTAACAGGTGGTCACCGGTTCTGCCCGCTGAGCCCCTAGTCCATTAATCTGTGCAGCAGAAGTGGGAAGTGCTGCATAAGTCTCTGTCCAATGCATGCTCCGCTGCACGCCTGTCAAAGATGGGAAACACACCTCAGGATCCTGCACCTGGCATCCTCC